>JADWQK010000431.1:0-517500 GCA_017933935.1 Sesamia nonagrioides | reverse complement strand
CTGTCTGTCTGTCTGTCTGTCTGTCTGTCTCGTCTGTTCGTCTGTCTGTCTGTCTGTCTGTCTGTCTGTCTGTCTGTCTGTTCTGTCTGTCTGTCTGTCTGTCTGTCTGTCTGTTCGTCTGTCTGTCTGTCTCTGTCTGTCTGTCTGTCTCGTCTGTCTCGTCTGTCTGTCTGTCTGTCTGTCTGTGTCTGTCTGTTCGTCTGTCTGTCTGTCTGTTCTGTCTGTCTGTCTGTCTGTTCGTTCGTTCTCTGTCTTGTCTGTCTGTCTCTGTCTGTTCGTCTGTCTGTCTGTCTGTCTGTCTCTGTCTGTCTGTCTGTCTGTCTGTCTGTCTGTCTGTCTGTCTGTCTGTCTGTCTGTCTGTCTCGTCTGTTCGTCTGTCTGTCTGTCTGTTCGTTCGTCTGTCTGTCTCGTCTCGTCTGTCTCTGTGCTGTTCGTTCGTCTGTCTGTTCATGTCTGTCTGTCTGTCTGTCGTCTGTCTGTCTGTTCGTTCGTCTGTCTGTCTGTCTGTCTGTCTGTCTGTCTGTCTGTCTGTCTGTCTGTCTGTCTGTCTGTCTGTCTGTCTGTCTGTTCGTCTGTCTGTTCGTTCGTCTGTCTGTCTGTCTGTCTGTCTGTCTGTCTGTCTGTCTGTCTGTCTGTCTGTCTGTCTGTCTGTCTGTCTGTCTGTCTGTCTGTCTGTCTGTCTGTCTGTCTGTCTGTCTGTTACGCTTTCCCGCTTAAACCTCTCAACCGATTTTAATGAAATTTGGCACAGACAATCTTTGGACCCTGAGAAAGAACATAGGCTACCTTAAATATGATGTTCCCGCGGGAAATCTAAAAAGCGCGATATAACCGACCTCCACGCGGGCGAAGCCGCGGGCGGAAAGCTAGTTTTTTTATATATATACAATATGTAAAGAAAACCCTGTCCGATCCGCGACGGTATTGTTAGATATTGATAACTGATTCTAATAATGCCCACAAAGACAGGCAAAATTTAAAAAAAAAATCCCCCTAAAACAATTAATATTATTTCGCAAAAAGAGGTAACTTAATACATGTGCGGTAAGCATCCCCATTTCGCGGGCGGCGGGGGGCAGGGTACGCGGCACCTGTGACGTGGTCGCGTCGCTATTCGCTTATGATAATACCGGTGTTGTCACTTTTTTAAAAATTACCAAATTTCCGGGATATTGGAATTAATTCCCCGGAAAAAAGGATTATTTCAAAATTCATTAGTATTGTTACTATGATGATTATGTAAAATTTTATATCATATTTTTATATTGTATTTACATATTGTATATATGTATATATATTAGTTTACATGTATTTTTATGTTATAGTTTGTATTGTATTTTCTATGGGCCCTAGTGGCTTGAATTAAATAACTAAATAGTAGACTAAACTGGGGCCTTAGTCTCTGCTATAACGTACAAGTGAAGAAACAGTTCGTTGTTCACGCGCCGCTTTCTAGTTGGCAAGGCACCGGCCACGTGCCAACGGCTACTTTTCAGTTTACAGACTGGTTTTGATCCATTTGTGAGTGAAGTCAACTTATATCGTACATCTATAGCTTGTTGTGTGTTGACGGCGCGTTGTTTCACGTGCTCCTCAAAGAGATGTCAGAACATCGTGACGGGGTCTACAAAGACCGATGCTTCCTGGGTCAGGGTTGCGGGTTGGTTAAAAAAGAAACCGTCGCCCTGGCGCACAGGCAAGTGAAGGAACACGTGTGGGTTTTAGTCAGTAAAAGTCTGATACGGCCGGTCCGCCCAGAGCGGGAGAGGTCATTTGATGATTTCCCATCCAGAAGAAAAAAAAAGCCGTACCACTCAGTATTAGCTCCTGGATTCGTTGCGCTTGTCAGGCATAGCATTATTATGTTTTTCCGTCTGGAATTTCTCAGTAACTGCTCTGAGTCTCTGTCAGTGCCTAGTTGGTGACAATAGCCTTGCCATGGGATTTAAATAAAATTGGCGAAATTTAGGTGTATCTACTGTTGGAACAACAACCAATACCTGTGTGCCAAGAGTGTCCATGGAGATTCATGCCCGTTCTTCTCCTTAGGTACCTACTCTTTGGAATGGGCGACTAGCTTCACCTTACTGACTGACCGACCTTCTGACAATTCAAAAGTGCCTGTAACTGGTTTATCTATACTATGTAATATATAAAGCTGAAGAGTTTGTATGTTTGTTTGTGCGAGCTAATCTCAGGAACTACTGGTCCGATTTGAAAAATTCTTTTTGCGTTGGATAGCCTATTAATCCAGGAAGGCTTTAGGCTATATAACATCCCGCTATGACCAATAGGAGCAGAGCAGTAACAAAAAATGTTGCGAAAACGGGAGCTAACGCAGGCAATAGGAGCGGAGCATATCGAAATCTACGCGGGTGAAACCGCGTGGCGCAGCTAGTTTGAAATAAATGCTTTGATTTGATTTGTGTGGCTACCACTAGTTTTCATTACGAGACTCGATCATACACATCGACCGCGTTTGGCGCTCTCATTGGTTGAGAGTTCTTACAACCTTAAAGCGGGCCAATCGCTGAGTCTAACGCGGTCAATATCGGTGATCGAGTCTTCGTAATGAAAACTCATGGTAGGCATACTGGCTACCGAGGCGCGCGCTTACGGGCAAGCGGGCGGTAAGGATCAGGCCTGGGATGCGGCTTTCAGGCTGTCGCGCCTGAAAGAGATGTCAGCACATCGTGAGTCCACTAGAACCGATATCTGCCAGAGCTGTGGGTTGCTCTAAAGAAATACCGTGGCCTTGTCACAGACGGATATAGGAACACGGCTGGGTAGGTAATCTTGTAGTTATGATGAAATAGTAATTTGAATGCAGACAGTACCTTCTGGGATCCTTTACATTTTAAATAACTTCAAAAATTAAAAGGTCATTATAAACACTTCATTATTATATTCTTTTAAGCTACCTACACTTTCAAGCACCAAAAACTCTATAAAAAAACATTACAATATTATAACAACATTTTTCTTTGACTGCGGTCTTGCTACTAAAGATACTCCCGAAAAAAATAAAACAGTGAATCTTCTAAACTCAAAAATATTAATTTCTTTATAATTGTCATTAGCCAGAGACAATAAAATTCACCTCAACAGGTAATAGTCGGTAAAATCTGACACGCTACGTCCAAAGCGGGAGAAGTTATTTAATGATTTCACACCTAAAAAAATGTACTATAGGAACACCTCTGCCTTAACCTTCAGGGAATAAAGTCTAAAATCAAAAATGCACAGTGAAACATGTTTTAAATGTATCCTAATTTTTCAATAATTGGAAAGGTCACAAATGTGATTACAACAGTCAAATTAGTTCTCGTTGTCTGACCTTTGAATACCTTCATACCAGACTACTTGTATAATTAAAAAAAACAGCTTGATACTTATAAGGAAAACCCCAAAGTCTAGATGTCTAGACTGTAAACTAATAATTTCTACTTGGTCAAACGTACACATGCTAGCAGGCCAAGTTACCCGAAACTGTAAAATTTTCTCATTCAACCTTGAACCTTAATATTTCAGCAATGAAGTTGAAAATCTATTGAAGTAACTTCATAGATGGTGGTCGCCTAATGTGCTGACATTTGGACACACGGCTACACATAATCAGTATAAGCTGTGGTATCTATGTTTTTTTTTAAATATTATAAACTACTTAGTCATAGAATAAAGAGGGGAAGTAGGTTATCTGCGACCCAATCCGCGATTTAATTGCCTACTGTCTTAGGGTTGACGACTGTCCGCGCTTCGTCGGTTACGGTTGTCGCCCAAACCGCTAACAAATATTTATAGACTAAGAGCTTATGTTTAAATTATTTGCTTAGTATTTAGTTTACATATACTAGTCAGTTTTTTTTTTGTAATTTTTATTTTTAGTTTTGTACACATAAAGAACCACAAGAAGTACAAACATAACATCTATTGAATCACACATTTAATACAAAATTACAAATTAGCTACAGAAAAATACCAACTTTCTTCGGTTTCGACTATTACGAAACGCGTTGTTATTAAACTTTAATGTGTAATATATCCGTATCCTTGTAAATAACTTTTAGAAATATAATTTGAAAAATATAAGTCTTTTATTTGTTCATAAATAGACATACCAACTTTGCAGTTTATGTGATCATTTTTTAAAAGCTAATGTGCCGAAAAGCCGTGACGCGCGAACCTCGTTCCGTGCTAGCCGCGACTAGCGCAGTCATAGGCACTCTAATATTGTGTTTAGGTGTGCGTGCGGCGACGCATAGATACTATGGCGCACACATACAAGCCGCGCGCGGTCCGTTTGTATGAAGATAACGTACTTCCCTCTCTTTATTCTATGACTTAGTGCTTGACTGCAATCCCGCCTGATGGTAAGCAGTGATGCAATCGTTGATGGTAAAGCGCACTAGTTTATTAAGCCTAATAACTTAAAAAAGAATAGGAATTAGACATTATGACGGCAGTTGAGCGACGTGATGCAATGTTAAACCCAAGACCAACACGACCAATGATGCTGCGCTAGAGGGAGATTGATCTGGAGACTCTCCATGACCAAACTCCCGACACAACAACCTTTGGCGCATCGTACCCGGCACACATCGCAACACAACTGCTCAGACCCGTTCTCTGTACAGCTTCACCAACCACCGAACACGACGAATCGCTTGGCGGCAAGACCTTGTCTGGTGGGTGGTAACTTTTGCCGGCAGCCGATGTTATGGCCTACCACGGAGGTAGGCCGGCCAAATTCGATAAAGAATAGAAGTAAACAAACCGTTGCTAGGCAACGAGTAGTTTACGCCTAAAAGACAAATGTTAACCAACCTATTCTAAATATATGATTTTCATAAAAGTAATAATTCTACTTCCTATTAATAATAACAGTTTATTTGTTTAGATGTTTATGATTTTCATAGAACGCTTAACCGATTTGAATGAAATATGACACAGGCGCCGACGGGTTCTCGAGTGGCGACAACGCACCGAAAGACGCAGCGAGGGTAGGCACCCTACAAGGTAAACCGATGACCTTGTGAAGGTCGCAAGAAACCGAAGCGCAGGACCGGTCGTCGTGGAGACCCTTGGGGGACGCCTATGTCCAGCAGTGGACGTCTTTCGGCTGAAATTATGATGATGAGCTTGAAGTAAACTGCCCTTAATTTGATTTATTTATTTCAGGCACTAAGGCCCATAAAAACATATACAATACTATATTAACATAAAAAACTTAAAAATGCTACCTAAATATACATACGTAGCGGTACTACACCCACACACTTACCTACAAACGCCACAAAGTAACAACGCGTCATACTGACGTCACTCGAATTCTACATCTCGCAATCAGAGTTTACCGTGCAACTAGCATACATACAACTTACCAATTTCAAGCATTGGGCAAGTGGCCCACCAGACATTACACCCGTCTGGTCGGAGGATCCTCTCTTTTCTATGGAGGATGAGTGAACTTTACTCCCTGTTCCTCATCCTCCTCCACACATATGTAGGTACATCATCATTTCATAATTTCAGCCGAAAGACGTCCACTGCTGGACATAGGCCTCTCCCAAGGTTCCCCACGACGACCGGTCGTGCGCCTCCCGCATCCAGCGATTTCCCGCGACCTTCACCAGGTCGTCGAGGGGCCTACCCACGCTACGTGTTCCGGTGCGTGGTCATCATCATCAACCTTTTATCGTCCCACTACTGGGCACAGGCGTAATCACCACGCTTGCTCAATGCGGGTTGGCGATTTCAGACTTATAAAGTCCAGGTTTCCTCAAGATGTTTTCCTTCACCTTCAGTCATTGGTGTCCAAGATATACTTAGAAAGTACATATAACTTTAGAAAAGTTACATTGGTGCTTGCCTGACCTGGAATCGAACCCGCACACTCATACTTGAGAGGCTGGTGTTTTAACCACTAGGCCACCACGACTGTGGTGCGTGGTCGCCACTCGAGAACCCGTCGGCCCCATCGGGCGTCGGTCCTACGGGCAATGTGTCCAGCCCACTGCCACTTTAGTGTTGCAATTCTTCGGGCTATGTCGGTTACTCTCGTTCTTCTGCGCATCTCCTCATTCCTGATTCGACATACATAAATGTATATGTATAACATATTTACCTCACTACACCTAACGCTAAAGATAATGCAGACGAAGTGTCGGCGTTGTGTTTCGTTGACCGGTGTCACGTAATACCACGAGACAGGCGGTACACATCACCTTTCCTTAATTTTAACGGTAAGATTTTTAATAGACCTGCTAGCTGTCACGTATTAAGAAAACCAATACACATACGTACCAATATTACGCATAATTGGGTTGTAGGTATCTTAAAAAATTATTTAATGTACATCAGATTTTTTTTTAAATCATAAACTAGTGCTTGACTGCAATCGCGCCTAAGTAAGCAGTAATGCAATCGTTGATGGTAAAGCGCGCTAGTTATTTAAGCCTATTCACTTAAAAACTTAGTGAATAGGATGGAAGACGGCAGTTCAGCGAGGTGATGCAATGTTAAACCCAACAGCACGACCAACAATGCTGCGCCAGAGGGAGACTGAACTGGAGACCCTCCACGACCAAACTCCCGACACAAGAACATTTGGTGCATCGTACCCGGCACACATCGCAACACAATTGCTTAGACCCGTCCTCCGTACATCAGGTAGATTTATAAAAAAATATTGAAAACATTTTCTTTTTTAATATTTTCTTTAATTAAAATAGGTACTTGGGAAGATATATTGATTTGAAATGTCGCATGACATCACGCCGTGGTACAAAATATACCACGCCGTGACGTAATTAGCCCCCACTCCATAACTTTAATACGCTATATCTCAGTAGTTTTTAGTAATTTCGACAAAATAAAAAATACGGGTCTTAGTTTTTTTTATTATCTTTATGACGGACTAATTATTTTTTGGGTTTTCATAATTTGGATACATCCCTATTTCAATAGATTACTGACAAAGTGGGTCCTACGTTCCAAAGCTTAGCGATATATATTTTTTTAACAATTATAAACTAGCGCTTGACCGCAATCCTGCCTGATGGTAAGCAGTGACGCAATCGTTGATGGTAAAGCGCACTAGTTTATTAAGAGCCTATTCACTCTAGCCTTGAAGACACTCAAATTGTAGTCCGACGGAAACACCGCCGCTGGCAAGTTGTTCCAGTCCCTATAATATGGGCATATTGTATGAGTTTGATCACATCAATTAGTCCTACGATAGACCATCAGATTTATAATCATTCTGTTGACATGTTTCACAAGAATTTCAAGTGTTTTCTCGACAATTATGTGGTTTATAAACAATGTGCAAATTGTTCACCGCGCGCTCTAAATAGCCGTGCCATCCCACGCCTGATAATTGTGTGTAGTGTTTGTAAACGATTTGTTGACATCCCATCACTCACTCAATCACTACCAGCTATGTTCTATGGACCTGACATGTCTCTGTCCTAATTATAGGTCGACTGACAAATCTTTTTTTTTATTTGAATATCCGTGACCAATACGGTTTGAAATACTATTTATAGACACAGCCGTGGAATTACACACCCATTTCTTATTCTTCATTACTAATTCCATGGCAAGATGGCTCAATTTATCTATACTAATATATTATATAAAGCTGTTGAGTTTGTTTGGTGGTTTGAACGCGCCAATCTCAGGAACTACGGGCCCGATTTGAAAAATTATTTTTGCGTTAGATAGCCCATTAATCCAGGAAGGCTTTAGGCTATATAATATCACGCTGCGACCATTAGGAGCGGAGCATAACTAACTCCAGGCGAACAAAGTGGCTGGCGGCCGCTAGTATATTTATAAACCCGCGCCATCTTGCCATGGAATTAGTATGTACTGCAAAGTAAAACAACAGATAATAAAAAATGTTTTACAGGACAAACAGGCTGAAATAGCAATGGGCATGTGGGTACATGCACCTGGTCAAAGGTAGAGGAGGGACGCCAAGATGGTTTTAGTCGGTAAGAGTCTGGCCTACCCCATCGTGGGAATGAGAGCTCCCATAATGGACCTTGAAACCAAAAAACAAAGACAAATCTTTAGAAAATATTGTTCTTTTTCTTACAACAAAATTATACAGATCTACATTACGTAACTTGACATCTATTCCCAAGGTGGCACAAACTATAAAACGCCACGAAATATGATCCTAGCTTATTTTATTAGTTTTGCTTCTTCAATCTTATGTATTTAAAACCGGTCTAGATAGATTAGAGAAACTGAAGACGTGATGGATAAGGGTATCTAAATTTGATGAATATAAAATAAGTACAATTTGATGATTTTTTTTTTTGAGGTTAATTTCGTTTGTATTTTGATTACTGGCTGTTTGAGTTGAGAAAATTTGTTTTCCCATTACGTCTTATTTTTCTTTTTTTTTTTGACACAATTCTCATCATCATCTCAGCGTTAATCCCAGTCGCATCCGTAGTTTTTTCAGCTTTTGAGTCTGGGGTCCAAATACTTTACCAGTCTAACTGCTGATTTTGGCTAAACTTCGACATTTTTACGTGAAGCGACTGCCGTCTGACCTCCACAACCCGAAGGCGATATCTAAGCATTGTAGTTAAACCAATTGTTAGACTTTCGAGGGCTCCAACAACCCGTAACGAATGCCACTAGATGTTCGTATGGCAACCGGGACCAACGGCGATATTTTCCGTGAAGCAACTTCCGTTTGAGCTCCACAACCCGACAGCGTTATCGAAGCATTGCAGTTAGACCAATTATTGGACTTTTGAGGGTTCCAACAACCCGTTACGACTGCCAGTAGATGTTCGTATAGCAAACGGGACCAACGGCTTAACGTCCTTTCCGAAGCACGACCAGACCAGTGCAAATATTCATATTCATGCATACAAATATTTGCATTGCGCGGGGATCAAATCCGCGCCTCCTTGCGCAGCGGCCGCGTTTGCTACCTCTACGCTACGGAGACTGTCACATTTTTTGACATAATACTGTGTACTTGTAGTCAATCTCAAAGCTCCAACGCGAAAGCCGCAGATGCAACCGGGATTATACGCTGAGATGAAGAAGAGACTAATTGTAGTCAATGATCTCACAAAAAAAAAAGCATAAAATTAATTTCTTGCCGTCTACGGAGTTGACTAGCTAATTTAATTTGAACTTGTCTCTTTTTATTAATTAAGCTATCCATTTTAAACTACACTTTTATGGAACGCCTAAGATTCTCATTCCCACGCAATATGAGGTAATTTAACCTCCGTATAAGTGATTTAGTGACTAAACAAATACTATAGTGAATTAGTGACTATATAAATAGACTTTAAAAACAATAGAATGGGGACACCAGTTGAATGTCATCTGCTTTGTCGACATTATAATGACATTCAGACGCTCAGATTAAATGTTGAATTCGACATTTTCGTCTGGATTGAGATTAATAGCAGTCATACATAGTCTTAAAGCGGTCTGCTTTTTTAGGTAGACTTTTTTTATTCTAGATTTTTTTTTATTTATAAATTACAAACTAGCGCTTGACTGCAATCCCGCCTGATGGTAAGCAGTGATGCAATCGTTGATGGTAAGGCGCGCTAGTTTATTAAACCTACTCAATGGAACTGAGTAAATAGGAAGAAAGACGACAGTTGAGCGGGGTGATGCAATGTTAAACCCAACAACACGACCAATGATGCTGCGCCAGAGGGAGATTGATCTGGAGGCCCTCCACAACCAAACTCCCGACACAACACCATTACGCGCATCGTACCCGGCACGTACATCGCAACACAACTGCTCAGACCATTCCTCAGTACGGCTTCACCAGACATCATGCCGGAACACGACGAATCATTTGGTGGCATGACTTTGTCTGGTGGGTGGTAACTTATGCCGGCGGCCGATGTTGTGGCCTACTACCGAGAGACACTGTTTGAGAGAATTCCAGGACACGTGACATCTTCCCCGCATTGGGCCCGCGGAATAGATTCTAGTCCACTTTTTCTCAAACAAAAGAGGCCTATGTTTTATACGTCGTCAGATTTTACCTACAGATAGATTTCATATGAAAAGAGCTATGATCGGAGTTTCTCTGCGTGATCGGATCAGAAATGAGGAGATCCGCAGAAGAACCAAAGTCATCGACATAGCTCTTCGAGTCGCTAAACTTAAGTGGCAGTGGGCAGGGCACATTGCTCGTAGAACCTATGGCCGATGGGGCAGTAAGGTGGACCGCTGACCTGGTGAAGGTCGCGGGAAGCCGATGGATGCGGGCAGCACAAGACCGGTCATCGTGGAAAGCCTTGGGGTAGGCCTTTGTCCAGCAGTATACATCTATAGGCTGAAGAAGAGAGAAGAGAGATTTCATATTGAACAATACTCAGATGGATTTACCATTCCTGAATCAATCTGCCTGTTATCATTCCATTGAATAAAATTAAATAAGAAAACAAAATCGTGACGAGGTCCACGAAGACCGCTGCCTCCTGGGTCAGGGTTGCGGGTTGGTTAAACAAGAAACCGTGGCCCTGGCCGTCGCACAGGCAAGTGAAGAAACACGGGTGGGTTTTAGTCAGTAAAAGTCTGACACGCCCTTCCGCTCCACCCAGAGTGGGAGATGTCATTTGATGATTTCCCATCCAACAACAAAAAAAGGGGGGTGACTGTCTAGATGGTGTCTAATAGAAGAATAGGGAAGAATATAATGTTTTGGAGACCCCAAATAAATTGAATAAGGTCAAGAGAATTGAGGAGAAACGTCCAGAAAAATTTGCACCCTAATTGCAAATGAAAATTGTAATTGCACACACCATCCATCACAATCTGAATAATTTTGAAGGATTTTGCGAATCCATCGCTGCTTAGAGACGAAAAATTTGTCTGCTCTACAACGTCAATAGCGCGATGAATGTTGTTGATGTGTCAAAATGAAAGCTACAGGAAAGTTAGTTTATTAACTAATTACTCAGGGTCGTCGTTCTCCTAAGTTAGCTGTCCATGGCCTGTTAAAGCTCACAGGGAGTACACAACTTGTTCATAAATATATATATAAAAATGAAAAAAATATTGACGTCACTAAATAATTTAGATTACGTGAAGCCGTACGGAGGACGGGTCTGAGCAGTTGTGTTGCGATGTGTGCCGGGTATGATGCGTCAAATGTTGTTGTGTCGGGAGTTTGGTCGTGGAGGGTCTCCAGATCAATCTCCCTTCGGCGCAACATCGTTGGTCGTGTTGTTGGGTCTAACATTGCATCACCTCGCTGAACTGCCGTCTTCCTTTCTATTCATTCAGTTTGTTTTTTGAGGCTCTTAATAAATAATTTATAAAAAATAGAAAATCCATCTTATCACTAACTGTAAGCTCTCATGTTTTTCAATGTCAATCCATAAATAGAACATAAAGTTATATTAAAACATTTTCAGCGAATATATTTGTGTATATTATTCATTTATTTCGTCACCTTCATGCTAATAAAAAAGCGGGTCTGTACCCTACATAACGGGTATGAATAACGGACACCTTAGTAATAATTCATGAATACGCTCCCGTAAGCTCTAAATACATGAATTTGAAAATGGATCAAATATACATGGAAACATACTTGATATACGGTGCGTCAGAATTTAGTAACGTTTCTTTAAAACAGTGCACACTTACTGTTTCCATGGATTCTGCATCTCAATTGCGTAACACACTTCTAAATTTGAATAATTTAGAAGAATATTGCTAATGCATTGCTTCATGTAGCCGAAAAATGTGCCTGTTACCCATACTAATATTATAAATGCGAAAGTAACTCTGTCTGTTACGCTTTCCCGCTTAAACCTCTCAACCGATTTTGATGAAATTTGGCACAGCCAATCTTTAGCCCGAGAAAGAACATAGGCTACCTTTAATTGAAAAAAATTATGTTCCCGAGGGAAATCTAAAAAGCGCGATATAACCGAATTCCACGCGGGCGAAGCCGCGAGCGGAAAGCTAGTTCTACATATAAAGCTATTACATAATTCCACATTTATCTGTTGCCAAGCTATCAAAATGCATTGCAAAATTATAATACAAAGCGTGTTTTATTGTTAATTTATTACCTAGTCATTATATAAACGACTTAAATACAACTTAGTATATACTTAACCTATCTATTTGTACCCAAATAGTGCCAAAGCGGTGACCAGTGCGAGTCACTTACTACATAAGGTTACGTGGTATGTCCGACTGGCACAAGGCTGTATCTATTAAACTGTAATGTATAAAATTGAAAGTTTCACAGTTTATGTAATTTTACAAGACACGTAATAAAAATCCAAAGTCATTTATTAAAATTAGGCTGAGAATCTGCAGTATTTGGACGACAATATTACATAAGACAGTCCCCCAAAACACCCGCCCTTCGCCTCTTTCTAGTATTTTCTCTGGGAAGAAGAAGTAGCGGAACAAACCTGCAAGATTATTTTAATAACTAATTATTATAAGACCAAAAACAACCAGACATGATGACGTCATCAGATAGCATAAACTATGTTTTTTTATGTCAAATTGGAATCATGTTAGATTTAAAACGTTCAATAATGCATCGTATATTGTATTGATTACATTCAGTCTTTCATAAATGTTACATAAGTTAAAGAAACGAATATTTAGGTAGGTAGGTGCCGGCAGAAGTTACCACCCACCCATAGATATCACCCACCAGACAAAGTCTTGCCGCCAAGCGATTCGTCGTGTTCCGGCACGATGTCTAGTGAAGCCGTACGGACGACGGTTTTGAGTAGTTGTGTTGCGATGTGTACCGGGTACGATGCGCCAAATGTTGTTGTGTCGAGAGTTTGGTCGTGGAGGGTCTCCAGAATAATCTCGCTCTGGCACAGCATCGTAGGTCGTGTTGTTGGGTTTAACATTGCATCACCTCGCTCAATTGCCGTCTTCCTTCCTATTCACTCAGTTTTTCTGGGTGAATAAGCTCTTATTAACGATTGCATCACTGCTTACCATCAAGCGGGATTGCAGTCCAGCACTAGTTTATAATTCTGAAAAAATAAATATAGTAGCTACGCCCCACGGATTCATTCGGTTTCGATCCCGTAATGATATCGAAATTAAAATATATTTGTTAAACCCGCTTATAAAGTTTATAAGCGGGTTTAACAAATATATTTTAATTTAAACACAGATGGTTTATAATATAAACCATCTGTGTGATTAATTTTATACCAATCTGTTAAACAGTTGTTGCGTAAAAGAGTGACAAACACACATACAAATTTTTACGTTTAATGGAACTTGTAGGAGTCAAAAAGCACCATTCATTATGATCGTACCCTGACAGACTTGGAGAATTGGAAGCAGAACAGGGAGACCTTTGCCTAAAAGTGAGGCCTTTGCCCAACAGTGGGATATTAGGGGCTAATCATTATCATCATCATCATTGTGGAGGTATGAGGAACACAGTGTAAAGTTTACTCATCTTCCATAAAAAAGGTAGAATCCTCCGACCAGGCGAGTGTCTGGCGGGTACTTGCCCAATGCTTGAAATTGGGAAGTTGTATGTATGCTAGTATAGTCGTGGTGGCCTAGTGGTTAAAACACCAGCCTCTCAAGTATGAGTGCGCGGGTTCGATTCCAAGTCAGGCAAGTACCAATATAACTTTTCTAAAGTTACATGTACTTTCTAAACTATATCTTAAACACCAGTGACTGAGGGTGAAGGAAAACATCTTGAGGAAACCTGGACTTTAAGTCTGAAATCGCCAACTCGCATTGAGCAAGCGTGGTGATTACGCTCAATCCTTCTCTGTATGAGAGGAGACCTGTGCCCAGCATTGGGACGATAAAAAGGTTGATAATGATGATGTATGCTAGCTACACGGTAAACTTTGATTGCGAGATGTAGAAATTCCTGTGACGTCAGTATAACACATTGTTTATTTTTGGCGTTTATAGGTACCGCTACAATCATCATTGCAAATCAGAACCTCCAAATGAATTCCAAAGAAAATCTATACGATATCGGGGATTCTAACTGTATAGAAATTTCACGAAGGTCGAATGTAGGACAATTCTGGAGTCATGAGACATACCGAAACGATCAGAGTTTGTCATTCATGTCAATGACCGCCTATTGTTTTGATATTTGGAGCCGTTATACTTAGATGACTTACTTTTGATAGTGGTTGATAGGGATCAAGACTTTTTTTCGTAGTTCACGATCGTTTAACAGTTGACGTGTAGCCCTACAAATCAGTAATTCAATTGTAATAAAACTTTTTTTTTAACTATAAACTAGTACTTGATCGCAATCCCTGGCTGATGTTGAAAAATGCAACCAGCCCCCTAATCGGCGAACACATTTTTGTGAAATGATTGCGACTAGTTGGGAAAACGATCCCAACTAGTCGCAATCATTTGACGTGACGATGAGTTTCACTGAAGTTTTGTTTATGTTCACTTTTATTTGCGACAATGCGGAATGAAATATTGGAGTTTTGTACCTAGTATGTAAACTGTAGTAGTCGTGGTGGCCTAGTGGTTACAACACCAGCCTCTCAAGTATGAGTGTGCGGGTTCGATTCCAGGTCAAGCAAGTACCAATGTAACTTTTCTAAAGTTATACCTATGTACTTTCTATGTATATCTTGGACACCAATGACTGAAGGTGAAGGAAAACATCTTGAGGAAACCTGCCCCTTAATCGGCGAACACGTTTTTGTGAAATGATTGCGACTAGTTGGGATCGTTTGGACCGAACGAACCAATGGGCGGTCCGAACGATCCCAACTGATGCCAACTAGTCGCAATCATTTGACAAAAATATGTTCGCCGATTAGGGGGCTGGCTACTTTGGATTCAGTGGAGAGGCGTGCGAAGAGACTGATTGGCGAACCAGATTTAGCTCAAAAAATCTCCAAAGCCTGGAGCACAGGCGAAGAGTAGCCAGGCTGTCGGTGTTCTATAGGATGCAATTTGTAGAATTGCATGATTTAACTCCCCCATCTCCGTTCCATCATCAGTCGAACCGTCGTATGACGAGTTTTCACCCTTAATTTATTGGCACGTCAACGATCCCAATGAAGCGTTTCGCTTTGTCATTTATACCGCGTACATCGAGAGACTGGAACAATTTGCCCGCGGCGGTGTTTCCGTCTGACTACAATTTAAGTGTCTTCAAGGCTAGCCTTCTTAATCACTCTAAAGTGACTAGGCTCTTAATAAACTAGCGCACTTTGTCATCAACGATAGCATCACGGCTTCCCATCAGGCGGGATTGTGGGCAAACACTAGTTTATAATTAATAAAAAAAGTAAACAATGCAATAAATGTTAATAAACTGTCAAAATGAAACCCATTGCTACTGATAGTCATCATCTCAGCGTTAATCCCAGTCGCATCCGCAGCTTTTTCAGCTTTGGAGTCAGGGGTCCGCTTTACCAGTCTAACTGCTGAATTTGGCTAAACTTCGATATTTTCCGTGAAGCGACTGCCGTCTGACCTCCACAACCTGAAGGCGATATCTAAGCATTGCAGTTAGACCAATTGTTAGACCATTGCTACTGATAGTGTGTTACGTTATTACCCTACAGGATAAAGCTTAAACAATTTAAAACAAAGAAGCATTGGGTTAATCCCAAAAATACCCACGTCCGATTACCATATGCGATAAATGCAGCACAGCAACGGAATTAATAACAACTTAACACCATACCAGTTTTGATAAGTTTTTCCTCAAGAACAGTTTGTTCCCATGGTATTGTTCATATTAGCGAGGGTATTTACTGACAACGACCTTAAATGACCTGTGCTTTAAAGGATAAAACCGGCAAATGGCTGGTCATATAGGGACTTTAGGCTCTGTAATAACAGTTATACGGTCTGATTGATCAGGCCACACTTGCCGAGACTGGTCCGTGGATGAGTATACAACGTTAATTTTTGTATACAATATATAAAGAAAACCCTGTCCGACCCATAAGGATAATAAAGGTTAGGTAAACACTTGACCAAATATAATATAAAATTTTACATAATCATCTTAGTAACAATACTAATGAATTTTGAAATAATCCTTTTTTCCCGGGAATTAATTTCAATTTCCCCGAAATTTGGTAATTTTTAAAAAAGTGACAACACCGGTATTATTATAAGCGAATAGCGACGCGACCACGTCACAGGTGCAGCGTGCCCTGCCAGAATTTATGTACAAAATTTCAAGAAGCTATCATGAAAAATTAAAAAGTTATGACCTTGTTATTTTACATGGTTGTCCCTACAAAAATATGGTCAACGTGCTGATCGCGTGCTCACGCCTACAGCAGCGCGGCGCAGCGGGAACCCTAGAACACAATAATCCGTTATGAACTGTATTGTTGCGCTCGGTAACCACACTGCAACATTTTTTTAATATATTTGGGAAAAAATATAAAATAGTGTAAAAATGATTGGAATCGATTCAGTTGCTTATTCTGAACAAACTATATTCAGGTTTTTTATAAAGAAAAAACCACGAGAAACCGTTGGTCGCGGCTGTCGTTCGTCGATCTTTGACAGCTGTTATGGGTCCCCAAAAATCGGAGTCTTATAACTTCACCAATTGTTATTGGTAGTATTTAGCTTTCTTCTTCAGCCTATAGATGCCCACTGCTGGACAAAGGCCTCCCCCAAGGCTTTCCACGCTGACCGGTCTTGTGCTGCCCGCATCCATCGGCTTCCTGCGACCTTCACCAGGTCATCAGTCCACCTTGTTGGGGGCCTCCCTACGCTGCGTCTTCCAGTACGTGGTCGCCACTCCAGAACCTTACTGCCCCATCGGCCATCGGTTCTACGAGCAATGTGCCCTGCCCACTGCCACTTAAGTTTAGCGACTCGCAGAGCTATGTCGGTGACTTTGGTTCTTCTGCGGATCTCCTCAATTCTGATTCGATCACGCAGAGAAACTCCTAGCATAGCTCTTTCCATTGCCCTTTGTGTGACTCTGAGCCTTCGTTTGTTTAGCTTTACTTTGTGTAAATTATTTCATCACCACTCCTCTCAAAACGGTAAAGGAAAACATTGTGAGGAAACCGGCTTGTCCTAGAGCCAAAAATCAATATCTAAGACATCTACCATCACGCACTGGGCCAGCGTGGTAGATTACGGCCAACTCCCTCTCACCAAGAGGAGGCCTGTATCCTAACAGTGGGAACATTATGATGATTATGATGATGATGATTGTATAAACCAGTTGCTGGGTTGTGGTGGTCAGTTATGTAATATCTCTATGTAAAATACTGTTACTTGGCGACAAACTTCTCTATTATATATATATATATATATATATAGATATGTATAATGTATAAGAGGAGGCCTGTGCCCTGCTGGATGATCATCCTTTTAAATTTAAAGCCGTCCTTAACTTAGTTGGGAAAAGACTCGACGGAACATCATCATCTCAGCGCTAATCCCAGTCGCATCAGAAGCTTTTTCAGCTTTGAAGTCTGGGGTCCGCTTTTCCAGTCTAACAGCTGATTTTTGGCTAAACTATTTTCTGTGAAGCGACTGCCGTCTGACCTCCACAACCCGAAGACGATATCAAAGCATTGCAGTTAGACCAATTGTTAGACGTTTGAGGGCTCCAACAACCCGTAACGACTGCCACTAGATGTTCGTATGGCAACCAGGACCAAAACTGAGACCAAAGACTCGCCAGATCATGAATGTATATCTATCGTTCCTAGAACATATCTGTCGAATGCTCCTGATCAGCCAAGATCATCACGTCGCTGTGAGTGATTTAAGACGAATGCCGTCATCGAAGCAGGCCTAGAAAATGCTGGTGTGACAACCTGGGATAAATTTATGATGGGCTATGCTAATAAGGCATAGCGCAGCTCGCAGCAAGAAAAATGCACTGACACTTTCTTGCTCTGTTACCACAGATTAATAAAAAATAAAGGCTACATATACGTACGAAATCGCCAACCCGCATTGAGCAAGCGTGGTGATTACGCTCAATCCTTCTCTGTATGAGAGGAGACCTGTGCCCAGCAGTGGGATGATAAAAAGGTTGATTGTGATGTGATGATACGTCTATATCGTCTAGTAAAAAACTGGTTCATAGCAGTTGTTTTGCGGTAACGCCCGTTGAAATTAAATTGATTTCCAGGATCTTAAGAAGCTGCCAGGGTCGCGGGTTGCTGGAAAGAGAAACTATTACCCCTGGCGCACAAGCAAGTGAAGAAACATGGGTGCGCCCGCTTCCGCTCCACCCAGAGCGGAAGAGGTAATTTAAGAATTTCCCAACCGCAAAAAAGGATCTTCCTAAAAGGAGTTTCCAATGTAACTTTTCTAAATTATATGTACTTTCTAAGTTTTGGACACCAATGACTGATTATAAGGTGAAAGAAAACATCTTGACGAAACCTGGACTTTAAGTCTGAAATCGCCAACACGCATTGAGCAAGCGTGGTGATTACGCTTAATCCTTCTGTATACGAGAGGAAACCTGAGGCCTGCAGTGGGACGATATACAGGTTGATGATGATGATGATGAAAAAGAATCTTAAGAAGTACGTTGCGTCGTTCCAACATATTTCAAGACAACGTCATGAGGAAGTTATATAGTTTTGAAAGTTTTATTGTTCGTTCAAGGAAGTCGTGTTGATAACGTTAATTGAATTTTAATTAGTTATAATATTTCTCTTCGGCCTTGACCACTCTATTAAAGCGTTCGGCTAATTTATTATAACTGGTGAGGCGGATTCGGACGGGGAACACGAGTCTATGGCTAATGGAGAACTAACCGAGAAAGAGTTGTTTGGAAAATAATATGGCCGTTTTTTTCTAAACCTTCTTCCATCCCGTTGTGAATGACTATAGGAGATTGCTGTGAGATGAACTAGAACACATATAAATTTACATACACAAACATCCAAACCCGAAACAACTACCTGTAGGCCATACAAATATTTTTACGGTGCGGGAGTCGACGCGACACGCAGCACAGCAGGTGATTGCTCAGCCACTGCGCTAAACGTGTTATCAGTTTATACTTGCTTATGCAAAACATATGGGATATATTCAATATATTTTGAAGAAGTAACTTCATACACCATGTTTTGACAAATAAATATTAATTTCTATTTCACCCACCTAGTTTTTAGAAAAGTTTTTTTCTACTGTCTGTTTTACCTAAACTGCTTCTATTTGTAGCACTGACTATCCTCAAGATACAGTCAGTGTCAGTGACATCCTGATAAAATCTTTCATCTTTCACAGCCCTCCAATGTGGGAAGACATCTTCTATGTCTTTAACCTGTAGCGGTATCTACAACCGCCACATGCGAACAACGCGTCCTAGTGACGTCACACAGATCCTCCATCTTGCAAGCAGAGTTTACGTATACAAGAAAATGAAATGAAATCGTTTATTAAGCAAGTAGGATCACCGATCACTTTTACACGTCATATTTTTATAAACTAGATAGAGCCGGCATTTTCTAACTTACTATTTCTGAGAAGAAAACGCAGAAACCAACTCGGGGATCATGGTCTTTTTCAAGTCCAGACATCAAAAATGAAAATGTTTACAATAGTTTACGTGAGTAAAAAAAACAGTGTTTAAAATGTCATAATTGTAGCATAATTACGCATATTGCTTAATAATAAGCTTTATTGTCTTCTAAATAATCTGTGGTTTTATAATACCCCTTTTTGCAAAGCTTGGCCTTTATATAGCTTTTAAATAGTTTAATGGGTAAGTTTCGAATGTCCATGGGAAGCTTGTTGCAAGGTCCCAACATCAATCATTGTGCAAGTGCCCGCCACACACACCCTTCTGGTCGGATCCTCCCTTATCAAAAAATGAGTGAACTCATATCTCATATTCCAAATGATGTCAACATTATTATCATCATTTTAGCCGAAAGGCGTCCACTGCTGGACATAGCCTCCCCTAAGGGTCTCCACGACGACCGGTCCTGCACCTCCAGCGGTTTCCCGCGACCTTCACCAGATCATCGGTCCACCTTGTCTTGGGCCTACCGATACTACGTCTTCCGGTGCTTGATCGCCACTCGAGAACCCGTCGGCCCCATCGGTCAAGGGTATCCAAACAAAATCAAAGCATTTATTTCAAATAAACCAGTACAGACACTTTTGAATTGTCAGAAGGTCCGTCAGTCAGTAAGATGAAGCTAGTCACCCATTCCAAAGAGTAGATGGAGAAGAACGGGCAAGAAACTCCATGGACACTCTTTTAAAATTATCAAGCTATTTATACAATTATACAAATATTTGATGAATCGATGTAGAAAGATCCTTCTACGCAGTTGTTGACACATTCTTCTACGCAGTAGACCAGATTAAGACCACTTTTAACCAACAAGACATATTTAGTTTGTCATCACAGCAGCCCTATCCGAGAACAATCTGGGTTTATATTTAGCACATCCTATTTTAGTAACAATTGAATGATTATTCTTTTATTCTTGTACCGTCACGTCGGCTTCCTGTATTAACAATGAGCTTTTTTGGCGGTTTGTTTGACGTCAATACAAAATGGCGTATCCTGTTGCGCGTACGCAGTTTTGTAAACTAATGCAGGTAAAGAAAGATACGAGAAATTGTAAATAGTTGATTTAATGGTTTTTCTTTTAAGACTGCACAGTTTTTTTTTTTAAACAGAATTGCACATATCATTGTAGCACTGTATATTTTGGGAATATATTTCATTATAAATAAATGATGTAATTTAGGTACTTATCTATTTAATAGAACATATTGGGATAATAGGAGTATTTAGGGTTAAGACAATAAGTAACTAAATTACATAACTTATATCTTCTACTTCTGCATCCACTGCTGGACAAAGCCCCCGAAGGCTTTCCACATTAGGGGATTTGCCATAATTCCCACGCTTGGCAGGCGGGTTGGGGATCGCAAAAATTTGATATTCCAAAGTAGAAGCGCTGCAGCCCGCTTCCCTGGTGAGAGTTCCCTTAGTCGCCTCTTACGACACCCACGGGAGAATATAGGATCGTATTATTCTAAGCCCGGTACCACACGATACGGCTGCAATGCAACTAAATGTATTACATATTTTATTATTTTTTACTTAAATTTGTAATGCATTGTGAAATATTATATAAAAATCCTATGTTTTGCTAATATTCTAATCCATACTAATATTATAAATGCGAAAGTAACTTTGTCTGTCTGTCGTTCTATCTGTTACGCTTTCCCGCTTAAACCTCTCAACCGATTTCGATGAAATTTGGCACAGACAATCTTTAGACCCTGAGAAAGGACATGGGTTACCTTTTATTTTGATATTCCCGAGGGAAATTTAAAAGCGCGATATAACCGAACTCCAGCGAAGCCGCGGGCGGAAAGCTAGTGATTTAATAAATTGTTAATCTTTTATTATGAATGTTGTACATGCCTATAAGTTATGTATTTACACAGAAATGAAGACTTGTGACTGCTTTTTGTTATTATCCTCGTAAATATATCATTGGTATGCCACACTTAATTAATAAACAAATTAACTCGTGTTCCAAAATCGTACCCTTTACACTCTCAGATTAGCACTTAACCCTTCGTAACAAATCCTTTCCCAACAATAGTCATATTTTGAAAACAATTTTCCTTAAACGTGTTGAACACGTGTTTCCATGCCAACGCACCTTCGGTCTCGTTTGGAATCCCGTTCTGAACAACGTGCAGCATGGTACCACACGTGCTGCTGCCTCAAACCAGGGAACATAAATATTAATCTGTAATCGTCACACTAATGTCAATTAAACCTATAAATCGCGTACTAAATTGAGGATTTCTGTGGTATGTATGCATTTTATTAGTCGTGGTAGCCTAGTGGTTAAAACACCAGCCTCTCAAATATGAGTGTGTGGTTCGATTCCGGGTCAGGCAAGTACCAATGTAACTTTCCTAAGTTATATGTACTTTCTAAGCATGTCTTGGACACCATTGACTGATTAAAAGGTGAAGGAAAACATCTTGAGGAAACCTAGACTTTAAGTCTGAAATAGTCAACTCGCATTGAGCAAGCGTGGTGATTACGCTCAATCTTTCTCTGTATGAGAGGAGATCTGTGCCCAGCAGTGGGATCGGAAAAGTTGATGATGTAGTAGCTTGATGTGCTGTCGTTTGTACATAATATAAGAGGTTATTTTTTGTTTATGCGAAACACGTGTCCAGTAGTTTTAAGTAAAGAATCTATGTACAAAATTTCAAAAAGATATCATGAAAAACCAAACAAAGTTATGAGCTTCTTATCTTAATTAGTTGTCCCAACAAAACTATAGTCAACGCTCCGCTCGAGCGAGTGAGCAGTGCGTTGACCTGTGGCGTCAGCTGTTGCGCGTACTATAATCTACCGTAAGCTGCAACAATTTCTAAATGTATTTGGGACAAAATATAACACGGTGTAAAAATTAATGGAATCGATTCAATTGCCTATTCTGAACTAACTATATTCAGGTTTCTATATAAAGAAAAAATAACGTTGTATAAACGATGAAACGTATATTTACTGTAAACTCCTACTTTTTTTTTTACGCTGTGATAATGCATTTACGCACCGTACCCCGAAGGGCGTGTGTGGGCCTCGCCCAGCCGAAGCCGGGAATACCCACTAAACCCACAGCGGCACAACCACATCGCCTGAGTGGCGGGGTCATGGGAAATGGCAGAGCCTGTCTACCAATCCCCCGCCGGCGATTCCCACCAAAAGGCGGGCCCACAATGGTCCCCCCATAAGGAGGGGCCTGACTGGGTACGTCTTCTAGTGTGAGAAGACGCAGCAGCCAAGGGTTTTTAGCGAGGTGTTCTTCCTCTTAGCCCCACTCGTTTGCCCGGAGGCAAACGGGGCCCCCAGCTCCTCTCAATGAGGAGACCGGGTTGCCCGACGGTGACCCGGAGTTCGAGTCACGTCAGCCACCTGGAGTGGTGGCCGACCCGCCGCACATGTGACCGCCGAAGCGGTCCCCACTTCTGGTTTTGGTCCGCGCCGGTAAACCGGTAACGCCCGTTCCCCTATCCGCCACCTGGGGACGCGTCCGATGGCAGGCCAGAAACTGCGCACGGAACTGTTAACTCCTACTAGCTCAACCTTTGGGAAATGCAAATATACTACAGCTTCATGGATTTTTAAAAAATCAAATTACACAAAACATCAACCATCTTGTCAACTGACTTTACCGTCCCCAAACACTGTATCATCATTATTTAGTTATTTATAAATCACTATTCTAGCTCTTTCAGCTTACACTAACCTTTACGCGGACAAATTTGAATCACCACGTCATGATCTAACTAAATTAACAGCATCTGCTATTAGAACAGTTACCGCGGAGTGACGTCACGCGTTTATTTGAGGAGTACGGATACGTACACGCCGGCTATAACGTGAGCTCGATTCTCGACCATGTTTGACTTAGATAGTGTGTGGCGCCAATGGTTAGGACAAAAAATATTGGTATAGTGTCGTTTATTCATTCGTGGGTTCCGGATATCAATATTCGAATTGTCATAATAAGCGTAGACTTCAGATATTATCACTTTCTACTGATTTTGACCACGCTCTGTATGATTCTTATAGGTACTCTTAAGTATACAACGTTATTTTTTGATTACGTGAAACCTGAATACAGTTATGTTCAGAATAAGCAACTGAATCGATTCCAATCATTTTACACCATGTTTTTTTCACAAATACATTTAGAAGTTGTTGCGGTGTGGTTACAGAGCGCGCTACGCGGTTTTCGCGACCGCATGCGCTCAGCTGACGCCACAGGTCAATGTTCCGGCTCACCCGCCTGAACGGAGCGTGGACCACAGTTTTTTTGGGGCAATCAAGTAGGAAAACAATGTTTGTGGTTTTTCATTATATCGTTTTGAAATTTTGTACATAGATTCTCCACTTAAAAATACTGTACACCTCCTGTGGCAAGATTGTTGGCACGCATGTCATCTCTCACACCATCAAGCCAGCATTTCTTTGATCTACCCCGCCTGTTCCGGACTGGCGAAAGCGCCACGGCAAGACATTCGTTAGCCACGTTTTCGTAAAACGTGGCCATACCAGCGTAGGCGACGCTCCTGTTTATCTGGTATGTTACGAACACCTAGACCGCCACGGATGCGGGAGTTCCTGATGCGGTCTTTCCGCGTAACTCCACACATCCACCGCAGTGATATGCAGCTCCTGCTTGTGTCGCTCAAGCACAGGCCACGCCTCACTTCCATACAGAAGAACTCCTCAGATGTGATGCACGGGGTAGTTACCTAAACATCTCACTACCCCGTACACGTGGCGTGGCCCGGACAGCCGGGCCAGCACGAGAGTGTGGGGCTGCGGAGGAGTCTGGACTCCCGCGGCCCCGCGCGAACTTGAGAGACGAGCCACCGGGTTGGTTTTAGTCAGTAGGGGTCTGACATACCTGACGGCGGACATCCATTGAGGATTTTCCACCCCACCCGGGAACAAAAAAAAAAGGTGAGCGTGGAGTGAGCTGTTATTCCAACTAAAACCAATCCAACTCCAACAAAATGCTAAGGAAATGACACCATAGACAGCTCAAAGTTTACATCACCCAGCTTCCCACGGTACGATATACAGAATCAATCAGCTGTATGAGAAGACACATTAGTTCTACGTTCCACATGAATTGTTATGCTAGTCATTTCCCCACTCCTATACAACGTGTAACAAAAAGGGTATATACATACCAAGGCAATAGCATCTTTAGATGATATCAAACGATATCGGAAAGGTTTAACTCTAAATAAAATACTCAAAAAATTGGTACCAAATTTTCGGTTTCGTGTATTTCTTAAAATCAAATCATAACAAACGTGGCAGCACACTACATACGTTAATAACTACTCGTTACCCGTCACATTACTTGCCAAAATCCGATAAATGTCTTCAATATCTCTGTGCGACTAGTATGATAGTAGCCTATCACAGGCGGTGTTTTCCTCATAACTTCCTAACATAACAAGGTAGGATTAAAAAACCCTTCCAATATCGTTTGATATCATGTAAAGATGCCATGTCTTTGTTATGTATATACCCTTTATGTTACACGTTGTATACAATTTAGCACATATATGTATGCTAATAAGTACATTTAATGATTGCAGGCACGTAGGTACCTAGACTAGTTTTTTTTTTTATAATTTGACCGTGCTAGTGTTTGACCGTGGTTCTGTATGATGGTAAACAGTGAAGCAATCGTTGATGGTAAAGCGCGCGAATTTGTTCAGAGCCTATTCACTCATAAAAACTGAGTGAAGGAAGACGACAGTTGAGCGAGGTGATGCAATGTTAAACCCAACGACACGACTAACGATACTGCGCCTTAGGGAGATTGATCTGGATACTCTCCACGACCAAACTCTCGACACAACAACATTTGTCCCATTACACACGGCACACATCGCAACACAACTGCTCAGACCCGTCCTCTGTACGGATTTACCAGACATCAGGCTGGGACACGACGACAGACTCTGTGGCGTAGCGGTAGCGAAAGCGGCCGTTGCGCAGGGAGGCGCGGTTTCGATCCCCGCACAGTGCAAATATTTGTATGAATGAATATGAATATTTGCACTGGTCTGGTCGTGCCTCGGAAAGCACGCTAAGCCGTTGGTCCCGGTTGCCATACGAACATCTAGTGGCAGTCGTTACGGGTTGTTGGAGCCCTCAAATGCCTAACAATTGGTTTAACTGCAACGCTTAGCTATCGCCTTCGGGTTGTGGAGGTCAGACGGCAGTCGCTTCACGGAAAATATTGAAAGTTTAGCCAAAATCAGCAGTTAGACTGGTAAAGCGGACCCCAAACTCCAAAGCTGAAAAAGCTACGGATGCGACTGGGATTAACGCTGAGATGATGATGATGAGGCTGGAACACGACGAATCGCTTGTCGGCAAACTGTCAGGTGGGTCGGCATCCGATGTTATATCCTACCACGGAGACAAGAGACCTCCCCTGAGGGCTTAAATATGATCGTTCTCTCTATTTACATAATTATGTACGCTTAAGTACATTTTACTAGTTAAATGGATGCATGTTGATGCTGCACGTTGCAACAGACGTGGATAGGAGTAGATACCTACTGGTTTTAACATAAATATCTATAAGATAGGTATTTGTAATTACTTTAGCGCCGCTGATAAAAGTCGTCAGGCTGCATGGGACAATCTCTGATTGTGAATCTTTTTATGAGGCGTATAAAATCAAACACAGCTAAATCCATTTATCATTTTTTTTTTTCACAAATAAATTAAAGCGCTACTTTATATTTTTAGGCTAGATACATTGTACAAATTTTGTTCTAGACATACAGAGAAGTTATTAAAGGCCAGCAGCAGCATAACCATCACCAGGATAACCATCTCAACTGCCAAAGTGCAAGGTTCTTTTTATATTGAATTAATTAAAATGGACACAGCTGATATTGATCCCAACTTTTGGATTTAGACCGGATATTAGCGATATTATTATTATTATTATTTTCTTTCTTTGTTTCCAATAATTTATTGATTACGTCTTCCCTGGTTTTTTTTTACATATTATAAACCAGCGCTTGACCGCAATCCTGCCTGGGGCCCTAGTCTGTTATTTATATAAATTTGTCATCCTAACACAATTCCGTTGTCATTGTGCTTAAAAGTTCGTAATCTGCTAAATTCATAATGATCGATCAATTATCTCAGTCGTCTCATAATTAAATGGTGGTAGAATGACATTGCCCTATTGCCATTTATTGCCGACTAAGCAATACTTTTTGAGAACCTTTTTTTATAACATTATTGTTTGTTATATGTTTTCTTTTTATTTTGAAAATGACATAATATGATTGTTAAAAAGAATAAAAAATTGCTAGCTGGAGTCTGTTCGTTTTTACATAATTTCAACGAATTAATTAATTTAAGGATTCAGGCAGCAATACCATTATTATAAAACCCGTATAGAAATTATTTACTAGAAACTAATACTCAATTTGAACATTTATTAAAGTGGAGTAGAATGTCAGTGATTGACCACCGGAAAGTCATAATGACGCCATTTTGTTAGTAGATTACGAAACTTGTCAAGATCGATCATTACGAGATCACTGATTGAACATTTTGACACTATTGTAATAGCAGAGTAAGGCCCCTGATGGTAAGCAGTGACGCAATCGTTGATGGTAAAGCGCACTAGTTCATTAAGAGCTTATTCACTCTAGCCTTGAAGACACTTAAATTGTAGTCCGACGGAAACACCGCCGCTGGCAAATTATTCCAGTCCCTCGATGTACGCGGTATAAAGGAGGAGGCGAAACGCTTCGTCCGGATCGTAGTGGTGTTAACAACGTAAGGGTGGAAACCAGCCGTACGACGGGTCGTCCGCTGGTGGAACGGAGATGGTATAGCTTCTGGTGCACCAAATTTTTTATTCTCTTTTATTTCCGAAACAAACCAAAAACCCAAATTTTCATTAAAATAACACCACACAAAATAAACTCGATAGTATGAGATCTGCCAGATTGGCAGCATAACAGAGCTCTCTGATAGGTCGGTTATAACTTTAGCTGTCTTTGATACTCAGAAAGCGGGATAGAGCTACCTCCGTTACTAACTGCATTTTTTATAACGATTTTAAAGGTAGCTATCTATCTATCTGCTTTTGGTGCCAAAGAATTGAGGACATAGTTAGCATTTTGCTTAACGAATAAACTGGTATACCCAGCTTTAAAATTACCATAAACGGATTTAGCTGTTTCTGATTTTATACGCCGGATATGCATTAAAATGGAAGGTTTTTTCACGTTCCACGGTACCCTAAACCTATCCAAATATACCACGAGAACCGTCACAGACATGACGTGGTTAACTGTACAAACGAATTAACTATGACGGCATTATCGAAAAAAAAAACTATTGACGCAGATATATATCAGACTTGCCGGAAACCATCATGTTGATTGATTTTTTGAATTAATACGCAGTACAAAATATCAAACTATACATTTCCTAATAAGCAATCAATGTAAGGAAAGCTTTTATTCCGATCTAGCATCCGTGTGGTACCGGTCTTAGAATAGTACCATCCCATATCCTCCCGTGGGTGTCGTAAGAGGCGACTAAGGGAACTCTCACCAGGGAAGCGGGCAGCTGAGCTTCTTCTGTGGAATATCACATTATTGCAATTCCCAACTCGCCTAACAAGCGTGAGGAGTATGGCAAATCTCCCCAACTTGCCTCTCCTTCTGCCAAAAGCCCCGGCTTTTGTGCAGAAGAAGAAACCATAACCCAAAGGGGGTGCCCTTAGCGTGTATTCGATTCGTTTTAAGTGTCTCGGTCAACCCCTTCTAAAGGTCTTGATTTATTGAGGCACCCACAGGCAAGCCTGGTTGTGCGGCCGACAACCTCTTAGGTTGATTTGTAAGATAATATTTACATGTTATGGTACGAGAATCTTTCAACGGACTCCGTATTAAGTGGGGTATTCACATTTAATTGCTTTACTTACGTTTTTGAGCAGACAATTTGTTTGAACAAATAAAACATTAATGTTTCGATCCAGTGGGAATATTCGGATAGAAACCGCACTTACAGGGGCCTTACTCTGCTATTACAATAGTGTCAAAATGTTCAATCAGTGATCTCGTAATGATCGATCTTGACAAGTTTCGTAATCTACTAACAAAATGGCGTCATTATGACTTTCCGGTGGTCAATCACTGACATTCTACTCCACTTTAATAAATGTTCAAATTGAGTATTAGTTTCTAGTAAATAATTTCTATACGGGTTTTATAATAATGGTATTGCTGCCTGAATCCTTAAATTAATTAATTCGTTGATATTATGTAAAAACGAACAGACTCCAGCTAGCAATTTTTTATTCTTTTTAACAATCATATTATGTCATTTTCAAAATAAAAAGAAAACATATAACAAACAATAATGTTATAAAAAAAGGTTCTCAAAAAGTATTGCTTAGTCGGCAATAAATGGCAATAGGGCAATGTCATTCTACCACCATTTAATTATGAGACGACTGAGATAATTGATCGATCATTATGAATTTAGCAGATTACGAACTTTTAAGCACAATGACAACGGAATTGTGTTAGGATGACAAATTTATATAAATAACAGACTAGGGCCCCAGCACAGTTACACTGTTAAATCTTGGAGTAATTTTATGTGTTCTAACGTCCCAGATTCCAAGGGTACAATGTCGATGGTTCCAAGGCTATGTGTAACTGCGCCCCGCGCTTTCATTCCCATAAGTTCGTTCTCTGTGTAGAGTGTGAAGTTGTCGAAGACCTTACACCACTTATTGGTGGACTGTGTCCGCTACGAGTCTGAATTGAAATAGGCACATTTCATAAAATCCTCTCTCGACCGAATGGCGACGATGCAAAAAGTCTGTTTAGGTTCAGGGCCCAAATATGAGAAATGTGTATTTAGGGTACGATGGGACTGACAATACGCATTGCGATTATAAATGTCCCTAAACAAAAAAATAAATTAAAAAAGTTTCGATCTCGAGAGATTATCTGTATAAAAGTATTCTACGTGTTAATCCTGGTTACAAGCTATCTGTGTGAAAAATTTAATCCAAATCCGTTCTGAACATTACAATTCGTTCTTACAAACATTCAGCTTATACTATAAATGTTATCATCATCATTTCAGCCGAAACACGCCCACTGTTGGATAAAGATCTCCACCAAACACCTCCACTTTGACCAGTTCTGTGCTACTCTTATCCAACGGGCTCCAGCGGCCTTCAGAAGGTCGTCGGCACTCCTTGTTGAAGGCCTTACAACGCTACGTTTCTTCCGGTACGCGGTCGCCACTCCAGACATTTCGGCTACATCGGTCATTTCTTCTGCGAGTCATTTGCCCAGCCAAGTTTGGATTGCTCTTACTGTAAATGTAACCTAAAATTAAATATTATGTACTAGCTTTCCGGCCGCGGCTTCGCCCGTGGGGAATTCGGTTATAGCGCGCTTTTTAGATTTCGCTCGGGAATATCAAATTTTTCCATAAAAGGTAGCCTATGTCTATCTGTATGTTTCTCAGGGTCTAAAGATTGTCTGTGCCACATATCACCAAAATCGGTTGAGAGGTTTAAGCGAGAAAGCGTAACAGACAGACAGACAGAGTTACTTTCGCATTTGTGATATTAGTATAGATTAGTATGGACTAGCTTTCCGCCCGCGGCTTCGCCCTCGTGGAATTCGGTTATATCGCGCATTTTAGATTTCCCTCGGGAATATATTTTTCTTTTTTCAATAAAGGGTAGCCTATGTCCATTCTCAGGGTCTAAAGATTGTCTGTGCCAAATTCCATCAAAATCGGTTGAGAGGTTTAAGCGGGAAAGCGTAACAGACAGACAGACAGAGTTACTTTCGCATTTATAATATTAGTATGGATGTGTGTAGCTTGATAATGTCGTCGTGTGTACTAATATGGCTAGAAACTAAGTCGGAATTGGCTGGAAATATATGTTTATCGGTGTTCTATAGGACGCAATTGCATGACTTCTTAATTCCCCATCTCCGTTCCATCATTGGACGACCCGTATATGTCGGTCGGACTGGCGGCCGAGTGAGTGAGGCTCCACACAGCGCTATAGTAATTAGTGGTGGCGCGACCAGCGTGACGGCGTAACCAGTAACATTCTGTGCATGCGTTCGAGATGGTCGCGCCGCCAAATTGGTTGCGCTACCAAACGGAGTCCGTTTAGTAGCGGTAACGGACAGCAGGTGAGTAACTCTCTATAGAGCTGTATACATTTTGTTGGTAGCGGCGACTGGTTGCGCCACCATGGTGTCCCGGTGAAATAATAGCCTCATCCTCAGAGACGGAGAGGTACAATGCTCAAAAAAAAAAAAAGAGGCAGTATGACGGTCTTGTCACAGTAAACAGAACAGTAGATTATATAAAGTCGCCCGCCGAGTTATTTGCCTACTCTAGTGTTGATGCCCAGGGTTGCCTATTTAGCTTTATGTCCCATTTAGCTAAAAGTAAAAGTGGTGGTAACCTTAGCGTTAGTCGGTCACATTTAACTATAATTTTATTGAGTTAATATTATGATTAAGACGCCATATTTGTATGAAACAATACGTAAGACAATAGAAAAAAAAATAGTAATTTGCAAGAGTAGGTAATTATTGTGAAATTGCCCTTATTACACTATACGCGACAAATACGTTTACCTAAACGATATTTCGTAGTCAATCCTCTGTTTTATAAGAAAACTAGGCTTCTAAAATAAACTTTAGCTCTAAACATAGTATTCAGGAAGTAAATTGGGAATACATTTATATGGAAAAATGCGACTCGTAATAAAGCAAAGAAACTGTGAAATAAACAATACAAATATTTTCTAATAAGATTTAAGTATAAGTAGGTACTTATATTTCTGGTTCAGTAGGAATTATGAAGAATGATAAGTCCGGGTTTGCGAAATCGTTATTGAGGCACCCGAAAACACTACAATATTTTTTCCCCTTTTTGTAGTCATGATACTCGTAACAATTAATATTATGGTAAGTGGCCGGCGAGAGTTGACGAACGCGAGCGGTCATGTAACTTACGCGCGTGCTCACAGTCACGCGGCACAGCCCGTACTGCCCCCTCGTAATTCCCCAGTTATATTATGCCAGCGTGTGCGTGAAATCGCGTGCCAGCACGGCACGCGGCGCGCACGCATACATTCACACCAAGAGCGGTACGTTTGTATGAAGATGTTTTACTGTTCTGTCTACTGTGGTCTTGTGGCCGGTGCGATTGCTCGAGCAAGAATAATATTATCAATCGTCGAGGTCGCTAACTAACCACATATTTCCATCGTCAATAATAAAGTTAGTATTACTGACGAAATCATCCGTAGGATGTTTAGAAAAATATTCAAAATTCTTATTAACAATTTGCATGTTAATGTACCGCCATTCTGTATAGTTGGAGCTGTAGGCACGTAGACCACTCTTGTCGACAGTTTTATGTAAATAAGTGTGACGTCAGTATTTTAGACTACTAACTTCAAAATAGTTTTATATTTATATCAAAGTAAACACCATTATCAAACATAGTATTTGCTTTAAAATTATTCATTTAAATAAAATTAACTTTATCTTTCACGGAGTCCTATTTTAGGCTACTGAGTAAGCTACTACTGAAACGTTTGTCACGAGATTTTTACAATTTATTTGATGACATAATAAAACAGCTGCGTAACAGCTGCATAACCTAAGAGAGGCTCTGACTAATAGTCTTCAGTAATGATCGTTCTCTTCAAATAAATTAACAAGCATAGGCGTACCCAGGAGGAGGGGGGAGGGGGGGGGCAGCTGCCCCCCTCTGGAATTTCCTCTAAACATGTATAAATTCCCATAATTAATAAACGAGGAAGATACTGAGACGGTGAGTACAGTGTAATTGCCAAAAAAACGCGTGCGATAACTCTAAAAATTTAACTTGGCCCAGCTTAGGCCTGACTTCCAGCCCCCATGAATGGGTCCAGGGGCGAGGGATATGCGGAAGTCCCCGCCCCCTTATTCATTGGACCCCGTGGCGGAGGCGCGCGCGTGTGTCGGCGTGCGCCTCAGAGGCGATGCGTGATGATGAGTTTAACATCTCACTACCCCGTGCAGGAGGCGAAGCCCGGACAGACCGGGCCGGCACGACAGTGTGGGCATAGAATAAAGAGAGGGAAGTACGTTATCTTCATACAAACGGACCGCGCGCGGCTTGTATGTGTGCGCCATAGTATCTATGCGTCGCCGCACGCACACCTAAACACAATATTAGAGTGCCTATGACTGCGCTAGTCGCGGCTAGCACGGAACGAGGTTCGCGCGTCACGGCTTTTCGGCCATTAGCTTTTAAAAAATGATCACATAAACTGCAAAGTTGGTATGTCTATTTATGAACAAATAAAAGACATATTTTTCAAATTATATTTCTAAAAGTTATTTACAAGGATACGGATATATTACACATTAAAGTTTAATAACAACGCGTTTCGTAATAGTCGAAACCGAAGAAAGTAGGTATTTTTCTGTAGCTAATTTGTAATTTTGTATTAAATGTGTGATTCAATAAATGTTATGTTTGTATTATTTATATTTGTATTAATTAAAAATAAAAATAAATATGGTTCTTTATGTGTACAAAACTAAAAATAAAAATTACAAAAAAAAAACTGACTAGTATATGTAAACTAAATACTAAGCAAATAATTTAAACATAAGCTCTTAGTCTATAAATATTTGTTAGCGGTTTGGGCGACAACCGTAACCGACGAAGCGCGGACAGTCGTCAACCCTAAGACAGTAGGCAATTAAATCGCGGATTGGGTCGCAGATAACCTACTTCCCCTCTTTATTCTATGGTGTGGGGCCGGGGCAGAATCAAGGACTCCCGCGGCTCCGTGCGCACGTGACCGGAGAGACTCCGAGGTGGTTTTTAGTCAGTCTGACAGACCCCGTCGCCCACCCTAGGGCGGCGGGCATCCATTGAGGATTTTCCACCCAGGAAAAAAAAAGCTTAGGCCTGACTTGACCCCTGCTGGGTACGCTCATGTATACAAGTCACTAAAAGTAGTGTTTACTATACTAAAGTTACTACATTACATTTTTCATCTTCAGCCTATAGAGGTCCACTGCTGGACAAAGGCCTTTATTAAAGTAAAAGTCCTCGGCATGGGCTCTGCTTATAAGGTAAGGTCAGTTTACTACGGAGTTCCGAAGTGTTTATATGTATAACCGTACATGGATGTAAGTAAACAAATATGCGCCAGTCTGCTGTTACCAGCTATATTGTGCTGTATAATAAGGAGCTTATTATACAGTGTTAAGATGTATTAACAAGCTGTAAGAAGTAAGACAGGTAGGTGATCTTATCTGTACCGTAGAATAGGGAAGACCCGGTACACCGGAAAGGCAGATGACGAAGGCTTAGGTGGTTTTTTAGTCCGTAAGAGTCCCCGAGTGGAGGATAGTCCATGAGGATTTTTCCACCTTAGGAAAGAAAAGGTGATCTTATCTGCCTAACTTTGCCTCAGATATGTTGGGGTCAGCTTCCAGTCTAACCTGATAGAACTGAATACCAGTCCCTCACATTCGACTAGCTCTCTGACAACCACAACCCAGTTACTGGGTAATAAGATACCCCTTGGTAAGACTGTTGTCTGACTTTCGGATTCCTGACTATCCGTAATGACTGTCAAAGATCTATAAATGATACACGAAGCAACAATTTATTATTATTTTTTTTTTTTTTAAATATTATAAACCAGCGCTTGACCGCAATCCTGCCTGATGGTAAGCAGTGACGCAATCATTGATGGTAAAGCGCACTAGTTTATTAAGAGCCTATTCATTCTAGCCTTGAAGACACTCAAATTGTAGTCCGACGGAAACACCGCCGCTGGCAAATTGTTCCAGTCCCTCGATGTACGCGGTATAAAGGAGGAGGCGAAACGCTTCGTCCGGATCGTAGTGGTGTTAACAACGGTTCCGGTCGGTTACGGTCCAACGGTTTATCGTGCTTTCCGAGTCTTCTTCTTCTTTTTTCAAGCTGAGACTCAACCTCAGATCTTGATCAATGGCCTCTGTGGAATAGATATCACAATTTTGCCAATAACACGTGTAACAAATTACAGAAGTTCTTTGAAAATTTTATTTCACTATAATGGCGGATATCGCCAATGTCAGTTGAAAAAGACGGCCGCGTGAACCGACTATGAGGGAGGTTTGGAGCAAAGTCATGATGTGCCCACTACGCTGCGATATTTCAATGTTCTTTATGATTTAATTACTGAATGCACTTTTTACTACATAATTCACGCACTTTTATTTAGTAAACGACACTATAAATAATTTTAAAAGTCCAATGAAAAATGCGCGTAGCACTCATTTTAGCTTTCCCGTCAAAAACTCCTGCTTTCCGAGTCATGGAGGGGTCTCGGTATGTAAAGATCGTCACCCGTTTCATAGAGAAACTGTGGCAAGAAGCTACTCTTGCCACAGTTTCTCTATGAAATGGGTGGTGAACCTGCTCCATTTTTTATATTTGTAAACTAGTGCTTGACAGCAATCCAGCCTGATGGTAAGCAGTGATGCAATCGCTGATGGTAAAGCGCGCTTATTTATTAAGAGCCTATTCACTCAAAAATAACTGAGTGAATTGGAACGAAGACGGCAGTTGAGTGAGGTGATGCAATGTTAAACCCAACAACACGACCAACGATGCTGCGCCAGAGAGATTGATCTGGAGACCCTCCACGGCCCAAACTCCCGACACAACAACATTTGATATGAAATGTAATCGTTTATTAAGCAAGTAGGATCACTGATCACTTTTACACGTCATGATTTTTTTTTTTCGTCGTACCTTGCACACACATCGCAACACAACTGCTCAGACCCGTCCTTTACTTCCAGACCTACATACCTATGCGCGGACAGACATAACAAAACTATAACTGTTCCTTGTTGACTACAGATATTACGATACTATTAATACTCCTTTTCATGTTGTGTTGAGAAAAAATAAAATCTCCATATTGAATAATCCAAATTACAAACTACACATAATAGTTTTAAAATTTGACTACACCGGAAAAAACAACGAGAAAATTAAACATAAAATACATTTGAAATTGGAATATTATCAATTTTGTGTTCAATCTGAATAAGTGAGGTTGAATACGTGAATCATTTTGACAATCACCTCACGTGCGCGTTTGCGGTTCACAATATTACGGTGAACAGTTAAGGGGTCATCCATAAAGTACGTCACACATAAAGGGGGGAGGGGGGTGTCGACAAAGTGTGACATGGTGTGACAAGGGGTGGGTGGGGTACTATGTTTCGTGACATCACATTTCAAAATCGAATATAGCTAGAGGTGATAATCGCGTTATTTGAAATATTAATTATAAACAAAACAATATTTCCAACTCTATCTTTGGGACAATACGGTTTAAATTGTTTTCTTTACGAGATCATACTCGCTTTAGTGACACTCGCCGATCGAGCCCTTTGGGTTTCTTTCTTTTCTTTATATTCAATAGTTTATTGCTTTGTTATTGTTTCAAATAATTGATATAATGTTGATTTCATAAAAAGTACTTTATTTAAATGGAAATAAAACTAAATTCGGAACTGCTGTTTTAATTTAATAATTTTTCGATGTGAAATTGCAAAACATGTGACGTCACATTGGGGGGGGGGGTCTCAGAAATGTGAACACCTGTGACAAGGACGGAGGGGGGGCTCAAAAAATCATGAAATTCGTGTGACGTACTTTATGGATGGCCCCTAATATCTTTTATTCATTCGACGATTGTCCCACGGTAGCACCTGGGCTGAGCATCGCAGATTTTTTGTAACTATTTGTTATTCTAGTTATCCGTCCTGGGCACAACTGCGTGGACTGTAGTTTCTGTTGTGGTATTGTTCGTTGGGGACAAAGGGAGAGACATTGTGCAAAGAGCAGTTGATAGATTTCGGCAATGTGCGATGACGTATATACATCATTATTTTTTGTTTATGCGAAACTCGAAACACGTGTCCAATATTTTTAAGTAAAGAATCAATGTACAAAATTTTAACCAGATATCATGAAAAACCACAAAGTTATGGGCTTGTTATCTTACCTGGTTGTCCAAAAAAAAAATATGGTCAACGCCTTCAGCGGCGCGACGCGGGGGGTGTGGTTGGAGTGTGGTTACCGAGCGCACAACACAGCTGACGGTAGATCATAGTACTGCGCACGCCCGCGGAGAGACAAGCTTTCGACGGAATACCAAGAACACATACAAATAGTGTATTTTGTGATTATACAATAAATATGTACATTACATTTAACATTCTAATTTTATTAAAAATATATACATAGCTATTAATAAACATAAACCAAGAGCAAATGAAATATACTGATAACCTTTAAAGAAACAGAAAATCTTTTTTAACATAGTTTTAAAAGACGTGTTCAAATTCTGAGCACGTCTTTTAAAACTATGCAACATTCTCGTCGGAAATACCGCAGTGTCTCAAGACAAAAGTCTTCAACCAGTGTGTGTAGCCAGTAATGACTTAAGGAACTGAGACTTGGTCGCTAACAATGGGCCTTATAAGAAAGCTCAAGGTCATTCAAAGGGCAATGGTATGCTCGGGGTTTCACTGCGTGATTAAATTTGAAATGAGGACATCCGCAGAAGAACGAGAGTAACCTACATAGCCCGAAGAATTGTAAGACTTAAGGGGCAGTGGGCTGGGCACATTCCCCGTAGGACCGATGCTCGATGGGACCGACAGGCTCTTGAGTGGTGACCACGCGCCAGAAGACTCAGCGTCAGTGAAGGTCGCGGGAAGCCACTGGATGCGGGAGGCGCTGGACCGGTCGTCGTGGAGATTTTTCGGGGAGGCCTATGTCCAGCAGTGGACGTAGACAGCTGAAATGATGATGATGATAATTGACTGGTGCAATACATCGGCATCTCTAGACTTAGGTTTTCCGATGAACTTAAATATCTATTATTACTTGCAGCCCGCAGTTTCACCCGAATAAGCTTCGATCTTGTAGAAACATCGGGATAAAAAATTATTATCCTATGTGTAAGACTGGTTTCACAGCTATCTGGCAGATCACCGCCGCTAGCAATTTGTTCCGGTCCCTCCATGTACGCGGTATAAACGAAAAGGCGTAACGCTTCGTCCGGATCGTAGTACTCTCAACAACGTAAGAGAAACTCGCTGTACGACGGGTCGTCCGATGATGGCACGGAGATGAGGGAATTAAGTCATGCAATTCCCTCACATACTCTCCAAAATTCATTCTCTAGAACACCGACAGGCTGGCTATGCTCCAGGCTTTGCAGACCGTTTCAAGCTAAATTTCGTTCACTAACTAGATTTTGAACCAATATGAACCAATCCCTCTACGCGTCCTGAACCAATACAGTACAATCCCTCACAAGTTTCAAGGTCGTCCATATACGCCTGGGTGTTCTGCGATTCTATTGGACGATGGACATATGCTACATAAGGTGATGATGTCAACAAGAATAGATAATATTACTATGGTGACTATTGAATGACAGATGCGATGTATCAATTTTTTCTAGTAGTTAAGCTCTTGACCGCAATCCCGATGCGATCATTGATTGTAAAGCGAGCTAGTTTATTAAGAGCCTATTCACTCTAGCCTTGAAGACACTCAAATTGTAGTATGACGGAAACACCGCCGCTGGCAAATTGTTCCAGTCCCTCGATGTACGCGGAATAAAAGAGGAAAAAAATATTAAAACTAAAATAATAAATTTAAAAAAAATATAATATGACAATTATGGCGACTGCTGTTGTATAATTTATATATTAAAATACATAGTTGTGAGTAGATAGTGTGGCTATAAAATGTACATTTTTAATGCATATTCGCAATAGTTGTCTCTTGAATTGTCTTTTTAATTTGCATTGTGTTGTCAGGTCTAAAATATTATGAGACAGTTTCAACGACAATTCATTTTATTTCTGTAAGAAATATATTTTATTTTTGTTTTATAAATGTCATTGTATAGGTTTCCTTCTGGAGTCCTTGATGGTAAAGGGCGCTAGTTTATTAAGAGCCTGTTCACTAAAGAAAAACTGAGTGAATAGGAAGGAAGACGCCAGTTGAGCGAGGTGATGCAATGTTAAACCCAAGACCAACACGATCAACGATGCTGCGTTAGAAGGAGATCGATCTGGATACCTTCCACGATCAAAAACATCTGGCGCAACTTGAGACAAAAACCTTTGACGCATCGTACCCGGCACAGATCGCAACACCCACCCTCCGTACAGCTTCACCAGATATCATGGTGGAACACGACGAATCGCTTGGCGGCAAGACTTTGTCTGGTGGGTGGTAACTTCGGCCGGCAGCCGATGTTATGGCCTAACACCGAGAAAAAATATCGTTTATTTTGCTGCTTACTGTACCTACTGCAATTTAAAATGAAAAGCCATTAATGTGAAGCAAAATAAATCATTGGAACTTAGATGTTTTTTTTTATCTTTCGCGTACAATGTAATCTTTTATTTAGTATAATAATTGGCTGTTTGCGTCAGTATGGGCGTTTGGCATTGGGAATTTTAACACAAATGATTAGCGAACAATGATATAGCTACATAAATGAATCCAATTAAAATTTAACCGTACACACATTTTGTCATAGTATACGTCATATTGATATTTTTATTTACATATCACACAGATTGTGTTAGCCCCAAAGTAAGTGCGAGACTTGTGTTATGGGATACTAACTCAACTGTACTATATTTATAATATATATATATATATATATATATATATATACAACGTGTAACAAAAAGGATATATACATCCCAAGGGCATGGTATCTTTAGATAATATCAAACGTTATCGGAAGGGTTTCAACTGAAAATAAAATTCTCAAAAAATTGGTACCAAAATTTTCGGTTTCGTGTGTTTCTTAAAATAAAATCATAACAAACGTGGGAGCTCACTACATACGTTAATTACTACTCGTTACCCGTCACGTTACTTGCCAAAATCCGATAAATGTCTTCAAAATCTCTGTGCGACTAGTATGATAGTAGCCTATCACAGGCGGTGTTTTTCCTCATAACTTCCTAACATAAAGAGATAGGATTAAAAAACCCTTCCAATATCGTTTGATATCATGTAAAGATGCCATGCCTTTGTTATGTATATACCCTTTATGTTACACGTTGTATAAATAAACATCCAAGACCCAGGGGCCCAGGGCAATCAGGAAAAGATCGTTTTCCATCACGACCTGGCCGGGGATCGACGGGACCGGGACCTCCACGTCGCAGGCAGGCGTGTTGACCGCTGCGCCATGGAGGTCGTCGAAATGTATGTATTCATCCTAATGTCCAATCACCAAACATTGTGTATCAACTTACTATTTTAGATATCAGCATATTTATCATTTAAATACAAGTAGCTGTATAGGCACTTAGGCTTTAAAATCCATACTAATAGTATAAATCCAATGACTAATTAAAAGGAAAACATCTTGAGGAAACCTGGACTTGAAGTCTGGAATCGCCAACCCACATTGAGCAAGCGTGGAAGATTACGCTGTATGAGAGGAGACCTGTGCCCAGCATTGAGACCATAATAAAAAGGTTGATGATGATGATGATGAGGATACAATACAACCCCCCGACATCAACCGTCGGGCTATTGCCCTGCAAACAACCGTCTGGCCGGAGGATCGTTCATTTTCTATGGAGGATTAGTGAACTTTACACTCTGTACCTCATATATCTATACCTATTTACTTTATAAGTACCTACTAATAGGCAATGTCCCCGATATTTTGCTATAAAACCGCTTTTCGCTCGACCTCCGTCGATAAGTAATTACGTATCTGCTTCGCGAGGCATAATCGGTTATTACATGGTCTGATGGTCTGTGTGAATGGGTAAGTATATAGAATGGTGTACATAACTACTTATACAAGGTCGACCTTGTTGTTGATCTTGTGGTTGTAAGGGCTACTGCTGAGCTGAGGTCCTGGGCTCGATTCAAAAGTCGGGCAATCTGTCTTTGAGTTTTTCTATCGCAAATTTCTCAGTAGCTGTTCTCAGTGTTGCAGATGCAGCGCGGTAAACACATTAGCCAATGAAGTATTTGGTGGAAGTTATTATAAGTTAGAGTACATATCGCCTAAACGTATCATCATCATCATCTCAGCCGAAAGACGTCCACTGCTGGACATAGGCCTCCCCCAATGTTCTCCACGACGACCGGTCCTGCGCCTCCAGCATCCAGCGGTTTCCCGCGACCTTCACCAGGTCGTCGGTCCACCTTGTCGGGGGCCTACCCACGCTACGTCTTCCGGTGCGTGGCCCCATCAGGCATCGGTCCTACGGGCAAACTTATACCTGGCCATTTTAAAATCAAAAACGCGTGCACATGATGACTACAGCTGCGTCATAAGTAAAACAAAAGAAGAACCTTTTTAAGTCAACTAATAATAATTGCATCATCAAATAACCTCTTCTGTTCTGTCCGGAGCGGAAGGGCGTGTCAGACTTTAACTGACTAAAACCCACCCGTGTTCCTTCACATGCCTGTGTGCCAGGGGCAACGATATCTCTTTCTACAACCCGCGGCCCTAGCAGGTGTCGGTCCTCGTGGACCCCATCACAGAGTGCTGACATCTCTTTCGAGGCCAGTTGAATTGTCAAAGGGTTGATCAGCCAGTAAGACGCAGCTAGTTGCCAAATCCAAAGCGTAGAAGATGGACAAGATCTATGGTGAAGAACGGGCAAGAAACTTATTGTTAGGATCATTGTGGTGTGAACAACATAAGGGTGGAAAGTTGCCGTACGATGGGACGTCCGATGGTGGAACGAAGATGGGGAAAAAATGAGATGTGGAAATCATGCAATTCCCTCGCACACTCTCCAAAATGCATCCTATAGAACACCGACAGGCTGGCTTCTCTTCGCCTGTACCACTAAACTACACTACATTATTTTAAATATTCAAAAATTTAAGTTTTGTGTAAATCACAAAATTGTTGCAAAATATTGAATTACACCACAACCATGTTGAAATTATCCAAGTGATAACAAGTTATATGTTAACTTGATGGTTTTGTTTTGTGGGTTCATCAATCGGTGATTTGAGTTCAAAAACATCATTTTTTACGTAACCTACACAGACGTGATGGGTTACAATGAAAAAAACGAAAACATATTATCTAAGCGCAATCTTCAAGTAACTAACTGCCAGCGGTCGGTGACCTCCAAAAAAAACACATGAAATATTTAAAAAAAATCGACTCATATCGATGCCGATCACGTCTTCAGAACTCGTCGTCTTCAGAAACGTCACTCTAAAGACAAGAAAGAAAAGACTATTTATTAATTTGTTTAATTAATAAATAGTCTTTTCTTTCTTGTCTTTAGAGTAAATACTACTTCAACTCTTCAATAGCCTCTGTGGTTAGATACCACAAATTTGCCAATAACACATGTAACAAATTATAGAAATTCTTTAAAAAATTATTTCACAATAATGGCGGATATCGCCAATTACAGTTGAAAAAACGGCCGCGTGAGCCGACTAAAAGGAGATTTGATGTAAAACCATTATGTGGCCACTATGCTGCGATATTTTAATGTTATTTATGCATTATTTACGGAATGCACTTTTTACTACGGAAATCACGCGCTTTTATTTAGTAAACGACACTATAAATAATTTTAAAAGTCCAATGCAAAATGCGCGTGACACTCATCTTAGTTTCCCGTAAAAACAAACGAATAAATAGTTTGTTGCCAGTTCTTAGCTGGGGACCACATGACCAGTCTCATTCATAGATTCACAAAGTTATAATCAACAATGCTAAATATAGGAATCACATGCTCGATAAAAGCAATCTAAATCTTTTTATAAACTTTGAAAGTCCAACAGAATTGGACGGGTCTCAAATAGATGCTCCTGAATCAGTTTTATACATAAAGTTTGATTAATAAATTATTTTTGGCTGACTGCGAATTCTCTGGATTATTCGCAAAATAAAGATAAATTGAGCATTTTGTCAACCAACGTCTAACAAGGATTGATCACCAAATTCCGTGACTTTTATACAGTTTTCGACTTTTCATACTACTTTGCCGGGTCTTACATTTTTCTACATAATTATATACATTTGTTCCCATGAGGGAAGCAGTATGTATATACACCTGATACGACTTTTACTTGCCCCAATTTACTCCGTTTATGTTCAGGCATTAGGTCAAATACTTAGGGGAAATACAATTTAAACGCCATGGAAAGGCTCGCAAAAGTCTCTGTACATGATATCCATAGTGTCTGAGGAAATTATGGATGTGCCCCTTATTAACACAATGTTTTATTATCTATTAGTGCATTCATTTACTCTTTTTTTACTCGGTAACATTTATGATGAATGCTTTTTGGTTCCTGTATCTCCTTCCTTATCATTCCTAATACGTTCCTATACCGTGAGGAAAAAGACGAAGTATGTGACAATCAGTGCTGTCAACTGTCAAATGTCGAGTGATGTTCTATTACCGTGTGCCACCCCTAAAAACTCATAATTAAAAGTGATATGCTAGCCGAATACTCGAAGATAACAATAAATTACGCGTTATGTTGCGTTGTGAGGTGATGTGGACGCTACACAGTGAAGCTTCTGCCACAATAGACAGAGAACAGTAAAACATCTTCATATAAACGAGCCGCTCTCGGTTTGAATGTATGCGTGCGCGCCGAGCGCCGTGTCGGTACGCGATTTCACGCACACGCTGGCATAATATAGGATGGTAGAGGATGGCGGCAATACGGGCTGTGCCGCGTGACTGAGAGCACGCGCGTAAATTACATGACCGCTCGCGTTCGTCAATTCTCGCCGGCCACTTACCATAATATTAATTATTACGAGTATCATGACTTCAAAACGGGGAAAAAAATATTGTAGTGTTTTCGGGTGCCTCAATAATGATTTCGCAAATCCGGACTTATCATTCTTCAAACTTCCTACTGAACCAGAAATGTAAGTACAACTTAAATCTTATTAGAAAATGTGATATATGTATTGTTTGTTTCACAGTTTATTTGCTTTATTAAGAGCGTACCCGAGTCGCATTTTTACATATAATTGTATTCCCAGATTTACTTCCTGACTATTATGTTTAAAGTTAAGTTTATTTTAAGAAGCCCAGTTTTACTATAAAACAGAGGATTGAGTACGAAACATCGTTTAAGTAAAAGTATTTGTCGAGTATAGTGTAATAAGGACAATTTCACAATAATCAATATTGCAAATTACTATTTTTTTTTCTATTGTCTTATGTGTTGTTTGATTCAAATATGGCGTCTTAATCATAATATTAAGTTAATAAAATTATAGTAAAATGTGACCGACTGACGCTTAGGGTTGCGTAGAATTTTATTTATAACATTGTAACCTTTAATCCCTCCGACGCGTGCGTCCACAACAGCAACGCGAGGTGCACGTAGACTCTTAATGTCGACCTCCGTAGCGCAGCGGTCAACACGCCTGTCTGCGACGCGGAGGCCCCGGGTTCGATCCCCGGCCAGGTCATGATGGAAAACAATCTTTTCCTGATTTGCCTGGGACTTGGATGTTTATCTATATATAGTGTTAGTGTTACATTAAAGTACTCATCACCTATAATGTTCTCTGATAAGAACCAGTTATATCGATTTCTCATATCGCACATCACTTAAAATTTATCATCATTTACGAGCTTTCGAATATAATTTAGTGTTACACTTAAGTAGTCTTCACTCTTCATTTTAGACCTGTTGTTGTACCGTTCCTGATAGAATTACTTATCGACAAGTTTCTCACGGCTCACCTTACTACACTAATCATTATTTACGACCATAACTTATAAGCTGTTAAATATTATTTAGTAGTTAAAAGTTTTTGTTGTAGAGTAAGCGATAAGAGCTCCCTTGTAAAAATTAGTTTAAATACCTAGTTAAGACCCTTTTGTATCAGTTCAGTCGATTACAAGAGTTCATATCGAAACATAGAACCGTATTTTAACACTAGTAGTGATAAATATTTTTTTACATATTCGCGAAAATACGTATGGAACTCTCTATTTATTTCACTTGCCCAATTTGTTTAATTGTTTCAGACGCTTACAGTGGCTACGGTTAATTAATCGCCAAGACTTATCTAACAAGTCAAAACGTAAGGAATTAATATGTGAAATACATTTTAAGGCAGAAGACATTACAATAAACCCTCAACGAAAACGATTACAGAAGAATTGTTTACCGTGTTTACGTTTGCCTAAAAATGAAGAAGATAAAGGAACACAAATTGAAGAAACGTCAGTCACCACTTCAACACAAATTGATCTACCATCAGGCAGTGTTTCATGCCAAACAGAGAAGATCAGTACATCAAGCAACATGGAAGTCCAAACAGCTGCTTCGCTTACTGCTAATACTCCGCGCAAAAGAAAATTAAAATCTGATTTGTCTAGTCAAAAAAAAAGGTTAAAAGTAAATGAAACAGGACATACTTCGGGTGATTCGCAAAAAGACATTTTTTTTAAGCTATGTGACCGCTTTTTATCAGAAAAATTTGCCGATATTGTAAAAGCGCAAGTAGATCAAAAGTCAAGTTATAAAGGCAACAGATACACTCTGGCTTATAAAATGTTTTGCTTGAGTTTGTATTACGTAAGCCCACAAGCCTATCGTTTATTACAAGAAACTCTTTACATGCCATGTAAAACTACATTAAATAAACTGTACATTCCTATAACTACACAGGTCAATGAGGATTTAATGGCAGTTCTTAAATTAAAAGTAAACAGCATGTCTGACCAAGAGAAGCAATGTACTTTAGTAGTGGATGCAATGAGTCTTAAAACAAATCTCTTTTATAATATTAAGTACGACAAAATCATTGGTTTTCACGAAGTAGACGGCGTACAATCTCCACAACCGGCAAAACACGCTTTAGTTGTGTTAGTGAGGGGTATTTTCGTAAAATGGTCCCAACCGATAGGATTTGCATTGTTATCAGAAAGTAAAAGTGATGATAATATATCCAAATGGATCGACAAAATTATACTGAAACTCTTTGAAGTCGGGTTGAAAGTTAGAGTGTTTGTATCTGATCTTGGATCAGATTTATTAAATTCGGCTAAAAAAAAGGGGAATATGCGTGGAAAAAACCTATTTCACTATTAATGATCATAAAATATATTACATTTTTGACGCACCTCACTTAATTAAATTAGTTCGTAATAATTTGATGAAATATGATGTTCATTTACAAAATGGCGGAGTTGCAAAGTATGAGTATATTTTAAAATTTTATGAGCAGGATAAAAACAAAACATTTAAACAGGCCTATAAGTTAACAAACAGCCATATTAACCCTACCAATTTTGACAAAATGAAAGTCAAATATGCGACTCAACTTTTGAGTAGGACTGTTGCAGTTAGCTTATTAACGTACATAGATTTTAAAATTATTGATGAATCTGCAAGACCAACAGTTGAATTCATAAAAAATATGAATGATTTATTTGACGCACTTAACTCTTCGACGCGTTATCATAGCTATGCTTACAAAAGTGCGTTTTGCGGAAATGACAATCAAATAGAATTTTTTAATAAAATATTAATACTTTTTCAAACATTAAAGTTATATAATCCAAAAAACGGTAGCGACGTTACGAAAACAGTCAAGTTTATTGAAGGTTTTCAAATAACTATCAAATCTATATTACAGTTGTTTGATGATCTTAAACAAGAAGAGTTTGAATATTTATTGACAAGACGCCTTAATCAAGATGTTATTGAAAATTTTTTTGGAAAAATTCGATCAAAAAACGGGATGGCTACAGAGCCAACCAGTAGGCAATTCATATCTGCATATAGAAAGATTTATTTTACAAATATTACAAAGCCTCCAATAGATGGTAATTGTTCTGAAGATATCACAGAATTTTTGATTAGTTTAAAAAATCACAAACATTTCGAAACAAGTGCCCCAGTAATCGACAAACATCTGACCAGTAGCAATCAAACACAAGAAAATGAAAATATTTTGTCAGAAATCTTACGTTCTGACTATATACAATATGAGCTACCGGAAAAAAATGCATTTTTTTATGTTTGTGGCGCTTTGTTAAAAAAATGTGTTGATTACCATAACTGCGAATTATTAAACAATTACGTCGATGTTAATCAACGAGCTTGCAATTTAAGTATAGAAGCTACATACAGCCATTACAGGAATTACGGCAAAGATCGAAATTTACTCATGATCCCACCTGATGATTTTGTCGATAATGTAGAAAGGATGGAGCAGGTGTTCTGCAAAGCGTTCGAAAAGGACCACATCAACATTAAAATTGGCCGGTCAATTTACGATCAACTGAATAATATAGAATTTAAGATGCCCTGTCCATGGTTTCCAAAAAGCTTTTTACAAAAATTGTACATAAGAATGAGAATTTACTTTACATTAAGAAATAATAATAAAGCGTTCCGGACGTGCAGAAACCGGAGAAAAATTTTCTCGGTATCAAATTTGTAATTTATTATAATAAATGATATGTGAATAAAGGCTGTTTTTCTTTACTAAATTTATAAATAGGTAAAATATTCAATCATAATATGCTTTTTATTCTATAAATCTAGATCAAAGTGACAACCCTAGGGTTCAACGCAAGAGTAGGCAAATAACTCTGCGGGCGGCCTTAGATAATCTACTGTTCTCTACTGTGCTTCTGCCGATCTATTACGTAACTGATGAATTACGGACTGAACCAGGAGCCAAGTAAGCCATCAACCTTTATTTCCATTCCCCTCCAATGTAATGTGTTCATTGTATCGATATCCCACTTGTGGCCCACTGCCACTTAATTTTAGCGACTCGAAAAGCTATGTCGGTGACTTTGGTTCTTCTGCGGATCTCCTCATTTCTGATTCAATCACACAGAGAAACTCCGAGCATAGCTCTTTCCATCGCCCTTTGTGTGACTCTGAGCCTTCGTATGAGGCCCATTGTGAGCGACCACGTTTCAATTCCGTAAGTCATCACTGGCAACACACACTGGTCAAAGACTTTAGTCTTGAGACACTGTGATATATTGGAAGATGAGAAGATGTAGCGTAGCTTCCCGAACGCTGCCCAGCCGAGCTGGATTCGACGAGACACCTCTTTCTCGAAGTTGGACCTACCTAGTTAGACTGTTTGTCCCAGGTATTATATAGGTACTCGTTAACAACTTCGAGTGCAGAGCAACCAACTGTCTTGCTCATGAATATACGATTAGTTGGAGCCCGAACTAACTATGAATGATAACATGATTTTATATTCGTCCCTACTCCCGGTACGCATGTCCGAAAAATTTAATTTTTAGTTTATAGGCACCTATACAAGAAGTGTCTCACCAAGCTGTATAGCCCAAAACAGATAAAAGCTATCAGAAAAAGCAGTGGCTTATTATTCAGCTCAATGGATTGGCATGTTGCAGATAGAGAGAAAAAAAAATGATTTGAACGAATCAACTTGAAATTAGACACACGAAACAACACAACAATATCCTTCATCGATGTACTTAGAAAGTCATCACCAATAAGATAATTTCATGTCCTTTTATGGCATTCCTTGGCGTTTTCTCCCACACCTGTGTCGCTACCATGAGTTTTCATTACGAAGACTCGTGTCGATCATCGATATCGACCGCGTTTGACTCGTCGATTGGCCCGCTTCAAGGTTGTAAGAACTCTCAACCCATGAGAGCGCCAAACGCGCTCGATACGTATAATCGAGTCTCGTAATGAAAACTGCAGCCAGTGTGGCTACCATGACCACACTGTAATTAATACTCGTAACATGAATTCCGGTTAAAACGATTTCAGTTTTTAATATTTCTCATTGTTTGAGATGTTTCCTTCAACGTTTTGAGAGTAGTGGTGGTTAATTGGTTATGAGGACACTGGCATGTCCTAGAGCCAAAAACCTTTTTATCGTCCCACTGCTGGGCACAGGTCTCCTCTCATACAGAAAAGGATTGAGCTTACTCACCGCGCCTGCTCAATGCGGGTTGGCGATTTCAGACTTAAAAGTCCAGGGTTCCTCAAGATGTTTTCCTTCACCTTATAATCAGTCATTGGTGTCCAAGGCATACTTAGAAAGTACATATAACTTTCTTAGAAAAGTTACATTGGTACTCGCCTGACCTGAAATCGAACCCAGACAGTCATACTTGAGAGGCTGGTGGTTTAACCACTAGGCCACCACGACCGTATACTATACGTATACACAACCATCGCGATACTAAAAATCCTCATAAAAACGGCACGTTTACATAAGTTCCTATACTTTCGTAATTTTCAATAATAAATAAATTATTATAGCGAAGTAATAAATATTAAATGTTTATGGCACAGGCAAGTAGTATACCTAAATGTTTATATGTTAGAGTCACTGCACTTCGCTGTTGATATAAATCAATATAATACGCTAGCAACATTGTTTAATCTGTGGTATGTATGTAGTCTGTGTCAGTACCTAAGCTAAGTGATATGTGTAAAGATAGTAATAAAACTGCAAGTTAAAATAAATACTTCTTCGTTTTTATTAATAACCGTACAGGTTATGGGCCCAGCGCCAGAATCCTGGAAATTAAAAAGGGAAGAAGGAAAAATTCAATCGACGGCGTCGACGCGGTTGTATACGCCGGTTTTGAGGTTAGGCCCACGCGACGCGGGTTCGGGACGAAAAATACTTGTATCACAAGGACGGGACGAGCAGGAAGGAAAATAAGTACACAATGGAAGAAAATAAGACCTTTGGTACACACATCAAACTAGAAGGTGCATCGAATTGGAATGTTTGGAAATTCCAGTCAGTGATTATGCTGCGAAGTCAGGATTTGCTTGACGTGGTTCAAGGTATCAAACTAAAGCCGGAAGAAGCGACTCAAAAGGCACTATGGGAAAGGCTGGACGCAAAAGCTCAAACGTGGCTGGTGACAAGAATGTCAGAAAGTGCAATGATCCACATTTTAACATGTTCTACGTCAGCGGAAATGTGGAGAAAACTAACGAGTATCTACGAACAAACATCGGAAACGAGCATTCATATCGTTCAACAAAGATTCTTTCAATATAAATATAAAGATGGCACACCCATGTCCACATTTCTATCTACTAGCCCCGCACGATGATATTGCGATTGGCGGCCATCTTGGTGACGTAGTCTAACTCGCACCGTCGGTACCGTTCGCAAGTTCAGTCCGCGCTTACCCACTTACGCACATCGAATATTTTTGTTAGCTTTTTGTTTTTGTTATCCTGTTTTATTGTTGTTCTTCAGTTTTGTTGTTTAGTTTTGTTAGCTGTTACTCGTTAAAATGAGTAAGAAATTAATTAATAGTCGTGCTCGTGAAATTATAATTAAAGTGGACAATTATTTTGTTATGGAGAAAGAGGACTGTAAGTTAGTTCTTGAAAGTATAAACCATGCTTTAAAAAGTGCTTCGGACATTTTAATACCGAAGCAACTGCTTATAGTTATTAAAAATATTTTGCAAAATTCTATCAAAGTCACGGAGTGTGTGGCATGTGCCACAGGCGTTGCAAAAAATACTGGGACGAAATTGATACGAGAGCATGAGTCAGCAACAGCCAGTGGCAGCAAAATGAGAACTCCTACTAAAGGAAAAAGACAAAAGAAGAAATATTTCGACGGGTTTTCCTTAACAGCTTTAAGAAATATTATAGATTCAATGTATACGGTGAGGAGAGAAATACCCACAATGCGCAAAATCTTGGCGGCTTCAAAAGTAGACCTTAATTATACTGGTAGTGAAACTACATTAAGAAAAATAATTAAATGTGATTTGGGCTACCAATTTAAACGATGCTACCAAAAAAGACTGGCCCCAATTTAAAGACCCCAAATTCAAGCGTGGAGGGCTAAATATTAACGACGTATGAAAGAAAATTACTCGCTTGGTGAAAAATAAAAGACAAAAGACCCGTTATTTATCTCGACGAAACGTGGATACACGCACACTACACGGTAGAAAAATGTTGGCAAACAGCAACCGATGGAGTGAGATGGAACGACAGCCCCGGTCGCCGATGGATAAAGAAGTTAAAGCGGTTTTGTTGACTATGCCCTTTTAATGTTTAAAGCAGATACCAAAACGGGGGATTACTATGATCAAATGAATGCTGAGAATTTCACCAAGTGCCTTACAGAAAAATTAGTACCCAACATACCACGCAACTCCAAAATTGTGATGGACAACGCCCCTTATCACAGTAGGGATGAGAATAGGCCACCAAGTATGAACAATAAAAAACAGTTGATTGTTGAGTGGCTACAAGATCACAACATCGACTTTCCCAACGACAGTACAAAACCTGAACTGTATTTATTAATTAAACGGCACAGACCGCCGAAAAATTATAAAATTGACAATTTATTAGCTGGCAATGGCCATGAAGTCGTTAGATTACCACCTTACAACTGCGGCCTCAACCCCATTGAGTACATCTGGAACCTGGTAAAGACGAGGGTGTCAGAAAAGAATGTGTAGCAGTTGGAAAGTCGCATTGAAGTTCTGACGTTGGAGGCGTCGCAGTCAATAACTCCAGATGACTGACGAAAGGAAGTCAATCATGTTAAACGGCTTGAAGAGGAATATTGGAATAAAGATCGAATAACTGACGAGTTATTTGTCATAAATACGGCGACGACAGTGAATCGGAAACGACAGACACAGAAAGCAGTTCTGATTCGGAAGACTATATACATTTTTTTACATATTATCCTGGTTTTATTTATAAGCTGATAGATGTAGGTAGTAATTAAAACATGACTACTACACAGTGGACTCTGGTTCAATTCCCGCTCGCAAATTAACAGAAATGTAGTTAGAAAAAAATAGTATACATGTAAGAAAGATATACGAATAAGTATATTTTTCTTACGTCTACAAAAATTATTTCCTTGAAATTTTTAATAATGAAAGTTTGTTTGTCAGAATATGGGTGAGTAGGTAACCCTTAACCCTAATATTAATTTATACATACACTCTTTATAAAGAGTGTAATAAAATTATATAATACAAATAAACCCTTAACCCTAATATTAATTTTGCATTAAACATTCTTTTGCTAGCTGTCCTTTTGTGTGACAGATGACGTCACAACGCTGTTATTGTGACAAGGTTCCATCGCAATATCATCGTGCGGGGCTTATAAAATTGAAGAATTAAAGAATCAATTAAAGCAAATGGGAGAAAGCATTTCCGAGAAATTCGTCATTACAAAAGTGTTGATGTCACTTCCAGCCGATTACAAGCACTTTGTCTCCGCTTGGGAATCTGCGCCGGAGGAGAAACAAACTTATGAAAACCTCGTTGCTCGGCTTTTAATAGAAGAGGAACGTCTTAAGGATAAAGAGGACGTGTCTCAGCAATCAGGAACGTCAGCGGCGGCGTTTGTTGCAAAGAAACTAGGAAAGAAAAACGTTAAGTGCTACAAGTGCAATAAACTTGGACATTTCCAGAGTGAGTGTAATAGTAATCACACAAACTTTAACAACTCTAAAAGTGATGAGAGGTCAGTGAAAAAATGTTATTATTGCAAAAAGGTGGGTCATTTAAAAAGTGACTGTTGGTTCAAGAAAAATAAAGAAAAGGACAGTAATAACGCAAGTAATGCATTCGTGATTTCAAGTGGACATTTTCAAAAATCGCAGTGGTTAGTTGACTCTGGTGCGAGTCAGCATATGTGTCACGATCGCAACCTTTTCACGACATACTTCCCATTGTCAAATAAATCGGTGATCGTCGGTAACGGGAATTCGATTAGTGCACACGGTCGCGGAAAGGTGGCGCTGCAAGTACATGACGGAAAGCAATGGATAGACACTACTATAGATAATGTACTGTTTGTGCCGGAACTAAAGACAAACTTGTTTTCTGTCAATTGCGTGACAGATAGAGGTTATGTTATGATCACAAATGATAACTTGTGCAAATTCATTAAACAGAACAAAGTATGCGCGATAGCTAATCGTATCGGCGATATGTATTTTTTGGATGTTCGTTACAAGTGCGAAGGAGCAAATGTGGCTCAAGTGCAATCAAGTCTCAAAGACTGGCATGAAAGACTAGCTCACCAAAATTTGAAACACGTGAAGGCCGTACTGTGTAACAACAACATTTCTGTGAAAGACAATAGTGAATCAAAATGCGAGAGCTGTCTGCAAGGAAAAATAAGTCGTTTGCCCTTCCGTATAAGTGAAACAAAAACAACTAGGCCATGTGAACTTATACATGCTGACGCATGTGGACCCATGGAGGTGCCGTCTATAGGAGGTTCCCGATACTTTGTTATTATGAAGGATGACTACTCTAATTATAGATCCGTGTATTTTGTTAAAGGAAAGGACGAAGTAAAGAACTGTATCAAAAACTTCATAAATAAAGCAGAAAATACAACTAAAAATAAAATACACTATTTTCGAAGTGACAATGGATTGGAATTTGTTAACAGGGAAGTGCAGGAACTGTTCACTGAACGTGGTATTATACACCAAACCACAGTTCCATATACTCCCGAACAAAATGGAAAATCAGAACGGGAAAATAGAACTCTGGTCGAGGCTGCAAGAACCATGTTATGTGCAAAAGGTTTACCAAAGAAATTATGGGCAGAGGCTGTGCAAACAGCGGCATACGTATTAAACAGGACCAGTAAAAGTAATGAACTAGGAAGAACACCATTTGAGGTATGGACTAACAAGCGTTTTGATATAAATTACTTGAAAATATTTGGAACCCCTGTATTTGTCCATATTCCAAAAGACAAAAGAAGGAAGTGGGATGCTAAAGGAGAGAAAGGAATTATGGTGGGTTACGGAGAAGATGTTAAGGGTTACAGGATATTTTTTGAAAAGAAAAACAGTGTGGAAATAAAGAGAGACATAGTTTTCCTGGAAGAACCTAAAATGAAGACAGAGCAGTTGGTGCTATTAGAACATGACTCGGATATACTCAAAGGGACTGTTGAGGATCAAGCATCCAAAGAACAGAAACTTGGAAAGGAAAATACACAGTCAAAAAGTGTAGAAGAGGTGGAATCCAGTGAGGGTGAACAGCAGTCTACGCAGTTAGAAGAAACTGTAGATATATCTACAGGCAGTGACGGAAGTGAGTATGTTCCAAGATTTAGTGATGAGAGCTCTTATGATGAAGAAGATGAAACACCACAACGCCCAAGAAGTACCCGGCTCAGGAAACAACCCTCATTCTATACTTGTAATTATGTTTCTACTGATGAAAACGAGCCGAAAACATATCAAGAAGCCATGCAAAGGCAAGATGCTATGAAATGGCAAGAAGCCATAGAGAAAGAGCTGCTCACTTTGAATGAAAACAAAACGTGGGACTTTTGTGAAAAACCAGTGAGTGAAAAGACAATAAGTAGTAAGTGGGTGTTTAAAATTAAGAACTGTAAAGGTAGTAGTCAATATAAAGCTAGACTTGTGGCTAGAGGTTTTGAACAAAATGATTTGTTAGACTCATATGAGATTTATGCTATATGATTATGATATATAGCTAATCTGGTTACCTTTAGATTATTTGTGTCAATTGCCACCAAGTTAAATTTACCCATCTATCAAATGGATGTCACAGGAGCATTTTTATATGGTAGTATTGATGAAATTGTTTATTTACAACTACCCGAGGGTGCCTATAGCGGGGATAACAATATTGTTAAACTAAACAAGTCATTGTATGGATTGAAAAAGTCACCCAAGTACTGGAATGACAAGTTCAACTCAGTGATAATGAGGCAAGGTTTTATAAGATCCCAAAGTGATACTTGTTTATATACAAAAAATAGCAATAGTGGCAATACCTATGTGTTACTGTATGTTGATGACCTATTGATTTGTAGTAACAATGAAAATGAAATATCTGACTTAAAATTATTGTTAAACTCTGAATTTAAAATGAAAGACTTGGGATTAGTGTCAAACTTTCTAGGCATACAGGTGGAACAGGATTTAAAAAATAAAGTTACTAAATTGAGTCAAAAACAATACTTAGAATCTTTATTACACAAATTTGAAATGTATAATTGTAAAACTAAAGCCACCCCTATGGATTTTAATTTTAATGTCAAAATATTAGATGAAAATTGTAACTCTGTGATTGATAAAGATATTGAAAATAAATGTAGGAAAATCATTGGCACATTGTCCTATGCAGCATTAGGAACGAGGCCAGACATCTGTGTAGCAGTGTCCATTCTAAGTAGATATCAAAATAAAGCAAACAACATGTTATTAACAGCTTTAAAAAGAGTTCTGAGATATATTAAAAGTACTATCAATTATTGTTTGACATATAAGTGTAATAATGATATGTTGGTTGGCTATTGTGATGCTAATTGGGGGGGAGATTTAAAAAATAGAAGGTCTACAACTGGTTATTGCTTTGTGTATGCAAATTGTTTGATATCCTGGTGTTCAAAAAGGCAAGCTAGTGTTAGTCTGTCTTCTACAGAATCCGAATATATAGCAATCAGTATGGCGGCAGCTGATGCATGTTGGCTTATAAATTTATTATATGATTTTAAAATAGAAAACGTCTGCCCTGTAGTAATGTACAGTGATAATCAGAGTGCCATTAGAGTTGCTAATACTGATTGTGTTAAGCGTCTTAAACACATAGATATAAGGTTCCATTATATTAAAGAATTAATTAAACGGGGTAAATTAGTTTTAAAATATATTAAAACAGAAGACCAGCTTGCAGACATGTACACTAAAGCGCTAAATAAAAATCTGCTATTAAAATTCATAAATATGTGTAACATGTTAGGTTAGAAGTTAAAGATTTTGTTGCATTTGTATTAGTAAGTATAAGTTGTTTAAAGTGTACCTATGTATTATATTGAGGGGGGGTGTTGATATAAATCAATATAATACGCTAGCAACATTGTTTAATCTGTGGTATGTATGTAGTCTGTGTCAGTACCTAAGCTAAGTGATATGTGTAAAGATAGTAATAAAACTGCAAGTTAAAATAAATACTTCTTCGTTTTTATTAATAACCGTACATTCGCACGCAGTGTCTTATGTTTAAAGGTTCAATTTAATTAGTGTTAATTAGCCATTTGAATGCGTAATATGCAGAGTAATCGACATTTGTTAAACATTGTATAATGAGTGAATAATTACTTAAATTGGCGTGAGATATTAGCTGATACGGCGAAATGTCCAAGATGGTGGTGTACGGCGTTTTAATATTGAAGTCCAAAAAGACGTGACGGCAAAATTCGTAACGGAAATAACACCACAATCGTAATTTGGCTATTTGATAAGCCCGAGAATTAATTCAAGGTTGCTTAGACATTAAATCTGAGTAGCAACTGAGTTCACTATCATCATCTCGCAGCCGAAAGACGTCCACTGTAGGAGATCCTTGGGAGAGGCATATCTCCACCGACAACCTGGTGAAGGTCGAGGGAAACCGCTAGATGCGGAGGGGATAGACCGGTCGTCGTGGAGAACTAAGTTCACGTCCACATTTTTGACTATTTACAACGTTATTGCTGAATACAATATGTTCAGAATAAGCAACTGAAACGATTGAAATCATATTTACATCATGTTATATTTTTTCCCAAATACATTTAGAAATTGTTGCGGTGTGGTTACCGAGCGCCACACAGCTTACGATAGATTCTATCGTAAGCTGCGTGGCGCATTGCGCATGCCCGGCGACCATATTTTTGTTGGGACAGCCAAGTAGGATAACAAACTCATAACTTTGTGGTTTTTTATGATATCATTTTGAAATTTTGTACATAGATTCTTTACTTATGAGCATTCAATCCACGTTCACTTCACGGTGAGGTGGTTACCGAATCGCATTGTTGTGCGGGCTGGTGCAGTCGCATGTCACATTTTACTATTCTAGGTTTCCGTATGATTTTTTCGTTCATTATTTTGAGAATAGTGACGTGAAAAGCAATTTTCACGTATAAACAGAAATGAAATTTTGCATTTTTTTTTTTACATATTATAAACCAGCGCTTGACCGCAATCCTGCCTGATGGTAAGCAGTGACGCAATCGTTGATGGTAAAGCGCACTAGTTTATTAAGAGCCTATTCACTCTAGCCTTGAAGACACTCAAATTTTAGTCCGACGGAAACACCGCCGCTGGCAAATTGTTCCAGTCCCTCGATGTACGCGGTATAAAGGAGGAGGCGAAACGCTTCGTCCGGATCGTAGTGGTGTTAACAACGTAAGGGTGGAAACCAGCCGCACGACGGGTCGTCCGCTGGTGGAACGGAGATGGGGGAATTAAATCATGCAATTCCCTCGCACACTCCCCGATTTCCTCGAACCTTAACTTTGGGCGGTTCATGGAGTCCAAGGCCAAGGTGGCTGCCAGGAAACTTGGCGTTATCGCAAAGGTCCGGCAGTACTTCACACCTGGGCAGCTTCTAATGTTATACAAAGCACAGATCCGTTCGTGTGTGGAGTACTGTAGCCACATTTGGGCTGGTGCTGCCAAGTGTCACCTGGCCACTTTGGATTCAGTGGAGAGACGTGCAAAGAGGCTGATTGGTGACCCTGATCTAACTCGAGTTGGTCTCCAAAGCCTTGAGCACAGGCGTAGAGTAGCCAGCCTTTCGGTGTTCTATAGGATGCAAACTGGTATTTGGTAACAAAAACTCTAGAATGCAGCTAAAACTATACTTAACAACACACTATTGTAAAAACCACCATATTTTCTATAAATAAACCAAAAATAAACTGTTCGCACTTGTTTATACACACGGCAAAATATCAGGCAACTCTATTCCAGTGCACGTTGACCTCGTACTCTAAAGATTTTCATACAATGAGAGGTCAATATAATTTGGACAATTACTTCATATGTTGTGCCATGTATGAACTGCATAAAAACAAACTAAGTGAACTATAAATACGAGTGTTTTTGCTGGTACTAAATTAACATTAAATAACGATGATATTTATACATTTTCTCACGCTGTTAACTTAAATAGAGTTTATCAGGAACGAAGGCTGCCGTGCGAAACTGCGTACTTTTTTTGTTGAACATAAACTTGTATTGTTGGTATTGTGCGGTTTATTTTGTTGTATATACTGGTTCGACAGCATTCGTGGCGTAGCGGTAGCGAATGCGACCGCTGCACAAGGATGTGCGGGTTCGAACCCGCACAGTGCAGATATTTGTATGCATGAATATGAATATTTGCACTGGTCTGGTCATGGCTCGGAAAGCACGTTAAATCGTTGGTCCCGGTTGCCATACGAACATCTAATGGCAGTCGTTATGGGTTGTTGGAGCCCTCAAAAGTACAACATCTGGTCTAATTGCAATGCTTCGATATCACCTTCGGGTTGTGGAGGTCAGACGGCAGTCGCTTTACGGGAAATATCGAAGTTTAATCACAATCAGCAGTTAGACTGGTAAAGCAAACCCCAGACTCCAAAGCTTAGGGTAAAGCAAAGGATTAACGCTGAGATGATGATGATGTTTATATAGGTATTGGGAACATTTAATTAATTAATCTAGTTACCAGTTGTCAGAAGTCCAATAGTCTGGCAACAATTTTCCAGCGGCGGTGATTTTGTCTAGTTACAGTGTCAGTGTCTTCAAAGCTAGAGTGAATAGGCTCTTAATAAAATAACGCGCTTTACTATCAACGATTAAGCGATTGCATCACTGCCTACCATCAGGCGGGATAGCGGTCAAACTAATCACTCAAAAAAACTGAGTGAATAGGAAGGTAGACTTCAGTTGAGCGAGGTGATGCAATGTTAAGCCCAAATACATGACCAACGATGCTGCGCCAGAGGGAGATTGTTCTGGATCTGGAGACCCTCTACGACCAAACACAACAACATTTGGCATCGTACCCGGCACACATCGCAACACAACTGCTCAGACCCGTACTCCGTACGGCTTCACCAGCATCGCACTCATGACAACAAAGTAATCATAATGATACCATTCGTCATCAAATGACGCTTCGCTCGTGCTCACACAATGTATCATTAGGTCAATAGTTGGAGTGATCAGAGAGCATATCGAGGAACTTAACAGGTTCATTGTCCGTTGAAACTATAGGTAGGTAGCCATTGTGAATACAAATTATCGTACACTCTAGAAGTGCGTATTTCTTTACTGTATTACTTTAAAAATATAGTTAATGGAGTATGATTCCTCAGGCATCATTTATAAGGTATTTATTAAGTACGGTGTTAATTGGTAATCTGTGAAAGTTGATGTCTTTCCCTATTGATTTTCCTGGGGACTGGTCAATGAAAACTATCTGTGTGCCGACTTTCATCTAAATCCGTTCAGGAGTTTTTGTGTAAAAGAGTAACAAACATCTAAACATACTCTCAAACTTTCGCATTTACATTAGTAGAATACAACCTGTTTTTTTATATCTACTCCACAACTCTCTGTTGATCTCTTCACGTGCCACAGGCGTGATGTTATGTAAATATACCTACAATGGAGTCATAAACTTAACTTTGCATAGAAATCAGACGAAAACAAATTAAAACCTAAAAACGTTTGTTTTTCCTCGTACCCCGAATGACAAAAGAAAACGTTTTGAAATGTCAACGTAACATGACTCGACCCTGAGACAAATTCTTTTGTGCCAATTCAAAACGCTGTATAATACACGTTGCTCCACAGATAAGTAGATGAAAAATATTCCGACAGACTGATGACCTAGACAGAGCCTTTAGAGAAACTAGACGCAATTGAGAAACATCTCGAGAATAGCTGTACATACGACCATGGTACGGACGATAGCAGGTCAAGCTACCCGAAGCTGTTAAATATTCCCAATCAACCTTGAAGTCAGCGCGCAGCACCCAGTCGTACCCGATGTTCCACAGATGCGGTCCCAGGACCGATCCCTGTGGGACACCGCACGACATCTCTCGCCGGTTCCACACTTCTTGGTGACCGGGGTAGATGACGGCCCTGTCCGTCAGATATTAATATTTCCAATCAATCTTAATGCTATGGGGATAAAGTTGAAAATCTAATAAAGAAACCTAACAGATTGTAGTAGTTTGATGTGCTGTCGTCTGTGCCAGGGACGTAGAAGCGCAAACTCTAATCATGAATTCAAGACAATGATTCTGATCTGAATTTGTGACATATGCGCCAAAAAAATAAATATGAGTTTACGGAAAAACTTTCATCTTACACAATCAAGTTTAGTTTAAGTTACAACTTTTTCAACAGTGCTAAGTTTTAAGTTGTAAGTTTCACTCTGAAATCGACAATCTAAAATATAATCACAACCACAGGGGTAATGCCATGGGGATCTGCGCGGCTTGGGTAGAGCACCGCCGTGTCTTAGTGGCGGCGAACGGCGGCGGTCTCTCGCGTCCGACCCTGGTCTAGGCCATGGTCCCTAGCGAGACTGCATAGCAGGCCGTCACCTCCTTCTGCCAAGCAGTGATGCTGGCATAGGAGGAGGCGGAGCATGTGAGGGAATCCCAGCGCCCTCATCCCACTAGCCGCCGCAGGAGTCACCCTGGTCGGGAAACAACATTGAGCTATCTCGCGGCACCCGTAGGCGCGGGCTTGCAGCTGGCGAGCAGTAGGCAGCTCACCACTCGGTAAGGATCAGGCCCGGGTTGAGGGCGCGTTGTGTTTCACGCGCGCCTCAAAGAGATGTCAGCACATCGTGACGGGGTTCACGAAGACCGTTGCCTTCTCGGTCAGGGTTGCGGGTTGGTTAAAAAAGAAACCGTGGCCCTGGCGCACAGGCAAGTGAAGAAACGCGGGTGGGCTTTGGTCAGTAAAAATCTGACACGCCCTTCCGCTCCACTCAGATCGGGAGAGGTCATTTTGATTTCCCATCGAGAACAAAAGAAAAGGAGCAATTCTCATAATTTTAAGAACGTTCACAGTTGGACCTCTTTCTAATTTTAAAAAATTGTCAAAATTAAAGGAACATTTTAACAAAGTGTTCACGTTTAAACCTCAGACTGACGTCTGGGAGGACCTCTTATCCGAATGGCAAAGTAGGTGGGATAATTCCATCAAGGGCTGGCACCTCCATCTGTTCTTTCCATCCGTTGGCGATCGGCTAGCTAAGACATGGCTGGAGGTTGACCACTGCGTTGCCCAATTTCTCACAGGTCATGGCAACTTTAAAAGTAAACTGTATTCTTTTAAACTTGTTCCTTCGCCTTTGTGTCAGTGTTCTACATCGAACTGTGAATTTGAACAGTCCGCACATCACATCTTGTGGGAGTGTATTCTTTGGCAGAATGAACGCAAAGTTGTTTATTATACGGACCTTGTAGAAACTAGAACTAATTTCCGTGCGTTCAGGCGCTTTTGCCATACCTATTATTGGAATCAATTGTAACAGCAAATACCTACTTAGGACCCATTAACTTAATCAAATGTTATTCCGTGGTGCTTGGTAATCTGGGCTTCTCCCAGTTGCAATAATGTCCCTTTGTGCCGATTGGCCTAGTTCTGTTCTGTCTCCTGCTTATTATGGAGGGAAGTGGAAAAAATATCTTTTTTTCTTACTCCTCCGCTATTCTTTTCTGATTAATTTCGTTGCGGGACCCAAGACAGTTGAATCGTTTCTCCGGGACTCGTTGAGCTTCATTGCTCGGCGTTTTTCTGGCGGTCTCCACTGTTGATTCTGGCTTTCAGGAGTTGCAGTGGGTTGGGAACAGTGTGGCGGGTTTTGTCCCAAAAAAAAAAAAAGTGTTCACATTTTATTGTCGTGGAGGAAGACACTGCGAATTGATTTAAACCGTTCTAAATTACGAAAATCAGCCTTCAGATTGATCGATTCCTATTTTTTATTTTATTTTCTTCCTCCTCCTCTAACCATGGAGACACTATGTCAATTCAAAAAGCTATTGCAACAAAACGGCAACTTCATACTTTAACCTTTAATATTATATATCTATGCATACAACGGTCAAGTCTTTGCCAGGAACATAGCTAACCAGTTAAATGGGGAACTACTAAAATATAGACGATATAAACTTAGCGGTCAGCGTAGGCGCAATGGCAGTATCTCGTATTTTGCGGTCTGTGGGGGAAGCCCATGTTCGGTAGTGGGCGATAACAAGCCGGTGTTTGGATATGCTAAATGTTAAACTTTATGTAGAACCAAATGTCATTTTAAGTAAACCAGACGAGGACAAGGTTTTACTGTAGGTTGACTTGAAGTTTAGATCTCCAAAATGGACGAAAAGTAAAAATAATGCTGAAATTAAAGATTGACAGCTATATGAGAGATATGTAGGTGTACATAAGAAACTAGGTCAAGCAGTAAAGATGCTAATCGAAGAACTAACATTGATTATAATGATGTTACAACATGACATCTATGGACAGTGACAACATGCTAACGATATGACATAATGTTAAATAGACAATTGGAAAAAAATTATGATCTTTGATGTCGGGTGAAGTCGTACGGAGGACGGGTCTGAGCAGTTGTATTGCGATGTGTGCCGGGTACGATGCGCCAAATGTTATTGTGTCGGTAGTTTGATCGTGGGGGTCTCCAGATTAATCTCCCTCTGGTGCAGCAGCGTTGGTCGTGTTGTTGGGTTTAACATTGCATCACCTCGCTCAACTGCCGTCTTCCTTCCTACTCGCTAAGATTTTTAACTGAATAGGCTTAATAAACTTGTGCGCTTTACCATCAACGATTGCATCACTGCTTACCATCAGGCGTGATTGTAGTCAAGCACTAGTTGACAATTATTTTAAAAAAAAATAGTTTTATCCCAGGATTTTTTTTCACAAATACGGGCATAATGCTACGGAGAAAGGAGTCTGTAAGCCCCAAGGTGTACAATAGAACGAATTTAAGTAGTAGTAAAATATATGTAAGACAAAAAAACTAAAAAGGTTAAAACGTAAACTAGGCAAAAGAAAACGTATATCCCTAAATACGACGTAATAAAGCAAAAAATTAAGAACTTTATCAAGAAACACAGGGCTCCAAAAGATTGGCCGAACAATGCACAAATGGCGACGATAATAATGGCTCTGTAATAGCCTTGAGAGCAATGCACTACCAAACAATCCATTATACACACACACAACATACACAGAGAAAACAAAAAACACTGAATGAAAACAAGTAAATGGAATACCGGTTTTCATTGTCCAGCAGAATTATAAAGAAGACCTAATATGTTCCAAGTTGACCATACATGTTACGCTGAGCGACTTATTGACATCATATGGCGAATCAAATATGGATTCTGCCCAAGTACAGGCGACCTTCTACGGTACCTTGTGTTTCTGTATATTCCTTTATTGTGCATTAGTTAGCTGCTTCACGCTTATTTTGTATAAGTTTCGTATGGACACAGGTGTATTAATATATTTATACAATATAATATTGCGATTCAATTTCGGAGTCGACCTTAACCCTAGAACCTGAAGAATATGCTTCAAAATGATATAAACTAATCATTACTCTAGTTTAGAAAAATGTGTCTGCTCAAAAACGATATTCATTTCTCACTTCACAAAGACTTGCATTGTTATAAACAAAAATTTGGAGGTATGTATTTATATTTGTAAATATAAGGCTTATTATAAATTAACAATATATGGGTACTCATCATCATAATCCCAGCGTTCAATCCCGCTTGCGCCCGCGGCCTTCGCGTTGGAGGCTTGGAGCCCCATGGTTCGCTGTCCTGTTCATTCTCCTTCATTCTGCTCCATAACCATATGGTTACTCTGTTTCCTAAACTAGGTAGATATAAGCCTATGACTTAGGAGTCAGTGATTCTCCGGAAGCTACAAAGCCACACTTCGAGTGAAATCGGGACGGAACGATGAAGCTAAGTAATAAAAGAAAAACAAATAAATGAGAAAGATTAACTAAACGGTGAGTGTAATGTGTGAGTGTATGGGGGGGGGGGGTATGCGTGGGTGTAGGTGCATGAGAACGTACATGTATAAATCAGGCGTAGGGTGTGTTAAAGTATATTGTAATGAATAACGGTCAGAATTAATCCCATTGCTATTGCCAATGGTACCGATCTCCTTGTTCACAAACTAAATTAAATTTAAGTTCAGTGCATCTTTTGCTTTCTCTTTCTTTAAGACAAGGACAGAAGATAAAATGTCAGTTTAGACCTGTCAAATTAGTGCGCTCCTGACGTAAACTGGCGTATTTTTAATCGCCATGATTATAATCGCGTCTAAACTGTCTATAGAGTATGTTAATTTGACAGGATTAAACTAAAATGTTATTTTCTATCCTTTTCTCAACGAAATGGAAAGAAAAAGATGCACATAACAACTGAATCTGCGCCATTGCATTGGTAGTGTATTACGCAATAAATACTCCGCTGATCTTCAGTATCAACTGTTATCTCAGTATTAACCTAATCCTTTTAAAAACATCAAAATAAAAACAATCAATAACAACTGAATAACGAAAATCGGCAAACAAACGAGTAAGATAGCGTTCACAAGTATCGACAAGTGAGTGACAATGAAACAGCTGTGTATTTTGGCGGAAGCCATTGTAACCCGGCAAAATTAAAAAATACTCTGCTGACACAAAGTATGACCTTATTAGGAAACTATTCGGATTTGGCAAACTTAGGTGCGTATTCCAGAACGAAACTCAAGCAGTGATCTCTGCTTAAGCATTACTTAAAACTAGTTTCAACCAGTCAAATGAAACGAGACTTATGTAGAGCTTGAGTTTGAGTGACGTTCTGTAATACGGACCTTAGAGTAAAACTAGCGATCTTCGTTCGCATGAAGTTAGCTATTTGAACATTTTATTTTAACCCCAAAAAAGTCGATTTCTACACATAAATTATTACACTTCTAGATCATAATATTTAGAATATATTAAAATGTTTGATATACTCCGCTACTATTGGTCGTAGCGTGATGTCATAGCCTAAAGGCTTCCTGGATTAATGGGCTATCCAACGCAAAAAGAATTTTTCAAATCGGACTTGTTATACCTGAGATTAGCCCGGACGAAGCGTTTCGCCTCCTCCTTTATACCGCGTACATCGCGGGACTGTAACAATTTGCCAGCGGCGGTGTTTCCATCGGACTACAATTTGAGTGTCTTCAAGGCTAGAGTGAATAGTCTCTTAATTAACTAGTGCGCTTTATCATCAACGATTGCGTCACTGCTTACCATCAGGCGGGATTGTGGTCAAGCGCTATTTTATAATTTATAAAAAAAAAATCTAATGATATCGCGAATGGCGATATACATATGTATAAAAAAACTCCCTGCCATTCAGACAGTAACAGTCTGATAATATATGACAATAAATGACGGATTGTACATATGTCGCGATATATCGTCACCCTCAAGCCACGCTCAACGCGGCGTGTAGGTACTCACAACACATGTAGCATTTTCTGATAACATTTTGTTCACACATGCACACTTGTATTGTATATATGAATCTCAAGTGGTTGCCAACCGATCAGTTGACAATAGACAATGTTGTCAGATGACACTTACGAATACATTCCTGTTGAATTGTAAACAAATGATATTATGTTCACAACGTCTTTTAATTTAGCATTGCTATATTATCATTTCAGCGTTAATCCCAGTCGCATCCGAAGCTTATTTCAGCTTTGGAGTCTGGGGTCCGCTTTACTAGTCTAACTGCTGATTTTTGGTTAAACTTCAATATTTTCCATGAAGCGACCGCCATTTGACCTCCACAACCACAATATTCCTGTTGGATTGTAAACAAATGATATTATGTTCACATCTCTCTATTAATTTAGCATTGCTATATCATCATCTCAGTGTTAATCCCAGTCGCATCCGAAACTTATTTCAGCTTTCGAGTCTGGGGTCCGCTTTACTAGTCTAACTGCTGATTTTTTGCTAAGCTTCAATATTTTCCATGAAGCGACCGCCGTTTCACCTCCACAACCACTAATATTCCTGTTGGATTGTAAACAAATGATATTATGTTCACATCTCCTATTAATTTAGCATTGCTATATCATCATCTCAGCGTTAATCCCAGTCGCATCCGAAGCTTTACTAGTCTAACTGCTGATTTTTGGCTAAACTTCAATATTTTCCATGAAGCGACTGCCGTCTGACCTCTACAACCCGAAGGCGATATTGAAGCATTGCAGTTAGACCAATTGTTGGACATAGAATTGTTATATGTATATCTACAAATTCAGTACATCTTTTTGTTTATAATTCATTATGAAAATTATACAAAATAAAATGTTTGTTTAGACCAACGAGTCAACGTCGCATATCTGTTTATTAAATGCCACAACAATTAAGAGCCCTTCTTGCATCATTTTTGAAATATCATTATTGTTTTAAAAACAAGTTATTTATTTTCCTTAACGAAGTCTCTTTGTTTACAAGAAACATTGTTCATAAATACTTGTTTCATAATAATTGAGCCTGGAATGATCCATTTTACATTTTATTGGATTTAATTACGTGGGCGAGCCGATATTTCAATGTCTTTCAAGCCTTTCAATTGATTTTCAAATTTCGAAGTAAAATCGGTTATCTGAGAATATTTATGCCTCAGCACGCTTTCTCATTTTCCATTATACCAGTTTTAAATCCGTTTACTGCGGAAAATTCTATACTTAAATAATTAACCATAAATGGGATAGCATCACATGACTCTAGTATTTCACCAAGTGTTTGGCAAACATACATTATAATGTTAGTAAATTATATAGTAATGTTGAAGTCCTGTAATATGTGGAGACCTCCAGTCTGCTGTAGCCTATAAATCCAACAGAATAATTTTTAATTTGTAAGTGCGACCTTCATTTATGCAATTATATGTATGTATGTACATACATCTTGCTTGTAATTCCCGAAAGGTTACACAGAATTCTTATAGAATAGCCACATTTAACCAATGTGTTTAGTTTCATGTAATAATATGTGCCAGCTTATTCCCATCAAACGCGCGTATTTTCGGGCTTCTGTCGACTATATAATTATATTACCGCAAAATATTTGAGTAAATTATAGTAAAAATAAAAAGATTTACTTTACCTTTAACAGGTTCAGTCTTAAACAAATTCTTGTCGTCGATGCTACGAGCATATTTGTTTTTATGTAATGTTCATTGCCAAGCAATGGCGAATCTATGAGTGTCTTATGCTGTAATGTTTACATCATAAATTTGTTTGTTCTCGTTAAGAGATTCCAAGGAGTTTGCATAGCAAAAATGAGCGGCGTCTTATGCAATATTTATTTGAAAACAAACAAATGAGTTTTTTGTCGTTTCAGTTTCTTGCCGGCTCCGTAAATAATATAATTGTCAATTGTAACCATTCACCTTGCTTGAAATTTTGTTTCTATGTAGGCTTAAGTAGAGCAAAATATGCTGAGTTTCAATTTCCTAAATAATATTTTCCTTTTTGTAATTATTCTGTAGTTGCATATCTCCCTCAGTCGTTCTACCCTTGTACAGATGAGTTGAAGATTACACTGCGTAGAATTATTTCGCCATCATTGACCCAGTGTGTTTAAACTCCGCGCAGGTCAAAGGACTTTGACTCAGTCCGTACCCTTACCTAATTTAGTAGAGGCTAAGTATAAAGCGTGTATGTTTTTGTTAGATGTTTCTTAAATAATGCAATATCATTGTGACACTCAATAGTGTTTGTGTATATCTGACTTGTACTTGATAACTCAATTCAAGGTTTTCTATAATGATTTCTGCATTGTCTTCTATGTTATTATAAACTAAAAGAGCAAATGTTTCCTGTATATTCAGTTAATTGATAAAACATTCTGTGTCAACTGTGTAAGGTTTTCTTTGAAACAACCGAGTGTTAAAGGAAACTGCCCTTGATTTTATTCAATGTTGTGAATTATGTCAAGGTGTACTTACGTAGAAAATAAAGACGTAAAAATTCAGTAAAAACACATTTTATTCCCGTAATACAACTTATTCTAGACTTAACACCTACATTGGTATATACTTTGGCTAAACAGCTTTTTGGTTTCACTTTCACAAATGTCCCAACACTTTTCCACCGTGGTTTCCAAAGGTTCACTTCTCCAGGCGGTTCTAACTTCACAGTACACCTTCAGAATCGTTCAGGACCCGAGGGTTGAAGCCGAACAGCCGGCCACAGCTTCATAACTTCATCCGTGAGGCGGGAGCGAGCGGATCAGGGCTCCTCGTCCTCGGAGAGAGAGGGAAGGGCCAAAGTACGGCGGAGCTTCTGCCGTTGAGGTGAGATGGACTTCTGACGGCGTAGGCCCTCGGTGCGCATGACGTAGGACCTCTGCTCTGGCTCGAACACCTCTTCGGAGTCATCTTCCACCAGCGCAGGTAACGCGGTTCCTCTCAGCTTCTGCCTCCTCGGGCAGTCAGTCACAACGGTGTCCATGTCGCGGTGCTTGGGCAGCGATGGGTAAACATCAGCGTACAGCGCGGCAACAGTTTCTAGTTTCACAACCATGTTGAAAACTTGAACTTTATTGTTTGATATTTGAGTAAGGTTTATTAGAACGCGACGTGCTCTCTCTGAGTGCTCGTTGCAGAGTGCGGGGCGGCGGATCGACGCGCCTTATATACTCTCCGGAGCCGTGATAAATTGGTTTGTGTGCAGTTCGTCTGGCGTCACTACGTTTGTATGTGTTTACGTTAAGGTACGTGTTCACTTGAGGCGTGTAAAAACTGTTTTGCTCATAGTACGTAGAACTTAGAAGAAACACACCTTTGTAAGATTTAAATCATTTTGCGTAAACACGTGGAGCGTTGATTACCTTTTTGGTGTGCTGAAGTTCTTGGAACGTGTTTCTGGTGGTTTTAGAAACGCGGGAAGCGTGGTTGGGATTTCCTTTTTGCGTATCGATTTTAGGCGGTGAAGTTTCTTGGTATCCCAACTAGAGATTAACGTCCTGAGTACTTTAACCCGTTTCAATCTCGTGTAATTAAGTATACCATGAAACATGCCACGGAATACAAAATCGATACTCGTTGCGTTACACATATTCCCATCTGCTACAGTTTTTCAATTCTTATGGACATATCCTAAGCATATAATAGAGACGGAGGGGCATCATATGCATGAGCTTGACCCGGTTATTTAAGTCTGTCTGGTTAATCGGATTGAAGCTCCTCAAGTGAAGATCTTGCAAACAACACTGCACTGGCTTTTTGACCTTCAAATGCAAATAGTATTGTGACATGCGATGCAATAACACAACACATGCATTTCTTACAAACTTTTGTGCATTTTTATATAGATTTTCTTTATTTTTTATTTGTTTATTGGCACCTTACAGCTATTTCGTAACATTCATGTTTTTATTTGTCTAGCTAGATGTTTTCTCAAAAGTATATATTTTATTGGTTGAATTAATTTTCTTTTCAACCAATCAGTTTTATGCGCTTTGACGCAAAAAATTTAATGTTTAGCTTATTAATGCGTTCGTAAAACTCGTCTGAGATGTCTCCGCGATGTTTCCGCGAAAAATGAAGACACTATTCTGACTCAGGTTTTTTGTTTGCGTTTATCGTTTTTTCGATCGTTTTACTTACATAAGATATATTTTGAAATCGAAAAAAAGACGACGGTGCCTGTGTTTCGTTTAGCGCTTCCAAGTGTATGAGCATGAGGTCTTTGGTTTGATCCCCAGGTAGGACAGTATTATTAGGTATAAGTACATGGAATTTCTCGGAAGTAGCCCGGTGTCTGGATTTGTGCCCAAATGACTAGGCTCAGATTTAAACACTCCACACACTCTGTCCATTCCTTCGGGGTAATAAGCGTGAGGTTATCCGCGGCCGGGCGAGCGGTGCGTTGACAATATTTTTGTTGGGACAACCAAGTAGGATTTCCCCAAGAGAAAAAAAAAAAGAATACAACACATCTTCCAATGATCCAATGATGCTTGTTAGAATACTATTCTTGGAACAAAACACTTCATACGTTGGTAGATCAATTACTAGTATACAATTCCGTGTGAAATGAGTTTGATGTGAAAAATGCAAGCTTTAATGATAATATTAACTTTATAGATAAAAGGAGAGAGTCTTGTGACTCTCTCCTATAAATATAAAGACAGACTGCAGCAGCACCCTAACATATTGGCACACCACTGAAGAATAGTCTTCTTCAGTGGTGCTAAGAAGAGAGAGAGTTCCTCAAGACTTAATTATTTAAGACACCATTTTGGAGGGCTTGTCACTGGACCTGTACCTCACATACCATACATCATTTCTAAAGTATTGTTGAATGTCTCCCAGACAGATTACAATCCATACTAATATTATAAATGCGAAAGTATCTCCGTCTGTCTGTCTGTCCGGTTTTCTCGCCAAAACTACCGAACCGATTGTAATGAAATTTGGTACACAGATAGTCTAGAGCTTGAGAAAGGACATAGGCTATACATATAACATCCCGCTATGACCAATAGGAGCAGAGCAGTAACAAAAAATGATGCGAAAACGGGAGCGAACGAGGACGTACATATTGCTCCAATTATTTTAACAGGCGCTTATTTTATATCAACTGAGCTCTTTTTAATTTTTTTTCCAGAATGGTCTGCGGCTTTGAAATTTGGCATAAATATTGTTTATTGTTAGCCGTATGTTTGCTATCAGAAAAATTTTGCAAAAATTTGTAAGAATGTTTGAATGTTTGTTGCTACAGAATGGATTAGAGGTTTGGAGATTGGAGAATTTGAGGAAACCTTGCAGTACTGTAGGCATTTATCTTGGCATTCCCACAGAAATGGGGAACCACCGCGCGCTGTAAACTGAAGTGCACGCGGACGGAGACGCGGGCAACAGCTAGTAAGAAATAAAGAAGCGAAAAAAAGATAATACATGGTGAGGTGATCTATATGATTCCATGTTTGAAATTATAACTGTCATTATGTACATATGTACTGTGGGAAGCTTTGGCTTATTTTCCTTAATCATAATGTGTAATACTTAAATCACATTTTCCTTAATATTCTCTCTAATTTCAGTGTCTTCAAGGCTAGAGTGAATAGGCTCTTAAATAAACTAGCGCGCTTTACCATCAATTGCATCACTGCTTACCATAAGGCGAGGACAAGGTGTAGGGGAAATCAAACTGCAAACTGGAATTAATATTATTGATAGTTATTTTTAATTATGTATTCATCATCATCATCATCAGCCTCTACTCGTCCACTGCTGGACATAGGCCTCAACCATGGCACGCCAACAAGCTCGATTCTGAGCAGTTCTCCGCCAGCCACTACCAGCCACCTTTTTGATGTCGTCGCTCCATCTCGCCCAAGGGCGTCCTACGCTAGGTTTGCCGAGACGCGGTCTCCACTCGAGGACTCGTTTACCCCAACGGTTGTCGGCTCTGCGGCAAATGTGACCAGCCCATTGCCACTTCAGCTTGCTAATCCTCTCAGCTGTCGGTAACTCTGGTCCTCTGTCGGATCACCTCATTTATGATGCGGTCCTTCAAAGAGACGCCCAACATAGCCCGCTCCATAGCTCGCTGAGCGGCTTTAAACTTATGGACTAGTCTGACCGTTACTGTAGACGTCTCGGCTCCGTAAGTCATTAGTCAGTCTCACTGGTTGATGATTTTAGTCTTCAAACATTGGGGTATGGGCGACGAAAATACCTGACGAAGTTTTCTAAATGCTGCCCATCCCAGCTGGATCCTTCTATTTGCCTCCTTCTCGAAGCTGTTTTTATTGTGTAATTATGTATTCATTATTCTAAATCCCAATAAAATGCCTGCCTGCCAAGGAAAGATTACCTGGAAGAGATTGCATTAGCGATAAGGCTGCCCATTTGTAGTGCTGAATTAATTTTTTAATTTATGTATGTTTTTGATGTACAATATAGTATATATAAATACATATATGTAGATAAATAAATCATTTAGCATAAAAACAAAATAGTAGCTGCTTCATAGAAAGGTGAACAGACGCTATCAAAATGTTGAAACAGTAATCTTTTTTTTTATATCTGGAGATTAATTATAATCATGTACTTTCTAAGTATATCTTAGACACCAAAGATTGATTAAAGAGGTGAAGGAAAACATCTTACGGAAACCTGGACGTTATGTTTGGAATCGCTAACCCGGATTGAGCAAGCGTGGTGATTACGCTCAATTCTTCTCTGTATGAGAGGAGACTTGTGACCAGCAGTGGGACGATAAAAAGGTTCATGATGATGATGTATTTTTGATATGTGGTAACCAGTTACGCATCTATCACCCTGCCATCCTGTACAAACCTCGGGCAGTAACGATACCACAAAAACTCGAGAGGACTCTAGTGGCGAGGAATTTGAAACATAGGTATTTGGAGAAAAATATTGTATCCATACCTACTAATATTATAAATGCGAAAGTATCTCTGTCTGTCTGTCTGTCTGTCCGGCTTTCACGCCAAAACTACTGAACCGATTTTGATGAAATTTGGCACAGACAATCTTTAGACCCTGAGAAAAGACATAGGCTACCTTTTATCCCGGAAAAATTTGATGTTCCCGAGGGAAATCTAAAAAGCGCGATATAACTGAACTCCACGCGGGCGAAGCCGCGGGTGGAAAGCTAGTTATATATATTTTATATAATCCATACTAATATTATAAATGCGAAAAAGTGTCTCTGTCTGTCTGTCTGGCTTTCACGCCAAAACTATTGAACCGATTGTAAAGAAATTACAATCAGGTACACAGATAGTTTAGAGCATGAGAAAGGATATAGGCTACGTAACATCCCGCTATGACCAATAGGAGCAGAGCAATAACAAAAAATGTTGCCAAAACGGGAGCTTACGCGGATGTAGGTACTACATACTGCTCCCGTTATTTTAACAGGCGCTTATTTCATATCTTCTGAGCTCTTTTTAATTTACGGGAACCGCCGCGCGCTGGAAACGGAAGTTCACGCGGGCGGGGTCGTGGGCAACAGCTAGTATAATATATTTCTCCAAATACCTATTGCCTAAGCGCCATTTCCTACCACTCCTCGTAAAGTGCGAAAGGAACAGTAGCAGCTCAGGCTGATTTTACGCTGTTTTCTGTTTCAAAACACGACAGATCCCAATTATTTTTATATCAAAATTTGGAGGAAAACTATTCATAATTATGCTTATATTATTGTTTCTCAAGATACAGGAATACCTAGTTTAGGAGACAGTGTGATTTGATGTTGTGGTTTCGTGTAGATATTCTTCATGTTTTACTGTACATTTTGCTCTATGTAATCATGTGTTGTTATAATATAGATTATTATTATCATTACAGACTAGCTTTCCGCCGGCGGCTTCCCCGTGTGGAGTTCGGTTGTATCGCGTTTCCAAGAGAACTCTTTAAAATTCCAGAATCAAAACTATCCTATGTTATTTCTCAAGATCAACTCTATCTTTGTACCAAATTTCAGTAAAATCAGTTCAGTGGTTTAGACGTGAAAGACAGACAGACAGAGTTGCTTTCGCATTTATAATATTAGTAGGGAATATTATTATTTTATTTTATTTGTCAAAAACTTATCACATTTGGTTATAGTCGTTGGAACATCGCGGCAAAAATGGGTTACTTTTTCGGGGTTTTGAAATTTCATACTTCTTGTATCAATTAAATTTTAGAAAAATTCAAATTATAGGGGCACGTATAATCAAGGTGTAAAATAGTAGAAAAAAAAAATGCTCTAAAAGCGTTGTTCGCGAAGAAAACAGCGGAATACGTTTGTATAGAGGAAGCGCCACTAGAGTCACCTCTAACACTTGCTCATCGCGTGTTAAGTGTAAATATTACCTACATACGTCAAAGTCCATTCAATAACGTCATGTTCAAAAGATGTTTACCTTAAACAACTGCTAAACACTATTTTGTGGTAAATAATTATTACTAGCTTGTCTGTTGTGTCTCTATTGTAATTATTACTAGCTTTCCGCCCGCAGCTTCTTCCGCGTGGAGTTCAGTTATATCGCGCTTTTTAGATTTTCCTCGGGACTATAAATTTTTTCCGGGATAAAATCAAAAAAATCAAAATCAAAGCATTTATTTCAAATAAACCAGTTACAGGCACTTTTGAATTGTCAGAAGGTTGGTCAGTCAATAAGATGAAGCTAGTTGCCCATTCCAAAGAGTAGGCACCTATGGAGAAGAACGGGCAAGAAACTCCATAGACACTCTTTTAAATTTTCAAGCTATTGTTACAAATATTTGATTACATCATTCATGTTGAAATCACACCGTGTGAGAACGATGCAGAAATATATTGTACGCTGAGAGCGTCTATTATGGAAAACACACAAAAATCAATTCAGAAATTAAAATTTAAAAAGTACCCTATTATTTAATCTGAAATTCTAACTTTACGCCGGCAAAATTTCAAAGCAATCGGTTTAGTGGTTACGGTGTGAAAGCAGAACAAACAAAACAAACTCACTTTCTAATTTATGATATAAGTAAGGATAAATAGATAAATGATATACTAGCGGCCCGCGACTTCGTTCACGTGGATTTAGTTATTTGAACATTTTATTATAACCTCAAAAGATTCAATTTGTATAGATACATTATTACACTTCTAGATCATAACATACAGCATACATTTTAAATTTTTGTTATTCTCCGCTCCTATTGGTCACAGCGTGAATAAGTATATAAAATACTAACTGTTGCCCGCAACTCCGTCCGCGTGGATGTCAGTTTACAGCGCGCGGTGGTTCCCGTGAATTAATAAGAGTTCAGTTAATATAAAATAAGCGCCTGTTAAAATAATGGGAGCAATATGTACGTCCGCGTTAAATCCCGTTTTCGCAACATTTTTTGTTACTGCACTGCTCCTATTGGTCATAGCGGGATGTTATATAGCCTATGTCCTTTCTCAGGCTTTAGACTATCTGTGTACCTAATTTCATTACAATCGGTTCAGTAGTTTTGGCGTGAAAGCCGGACAGACAGAGATACTTTCGCATTTATAATATTAATATGGATAGCTAGAATACTTATATTATAAAATATAGCCTAAAGCCTTCCTGGATTAATGGGCTATGCAAAGCAAAAAGAATTTTTCAAATCGGACCAGTAGTTCCTGAGATTAGCGCGTTTAAACAAACAAACAAACTCTTCAGCTTTATATATTAAAGTATAGATTTAGTTTTTAAGTTAGCACCGTCGTAGATATGGTTATACATTGTGAATTGTATGTGTCATAAATTATTGAGCATTAGGTACATATTGGTTATGTGTTACCTACGCATTAAATATGTCTACAGTCGTTTCGACATTTGAGGAAAAATAAACACAATTCCAAATAAATAAAGGAAAATCATTCCAAAAATAAGTCGTTTCTTCCAAGATTTTCCTTCCCGTTCCTTCTATTTCCTTCCTTATCGTAATCAAGTTTCGATTCAGGAAAATGTTTACAAGAAAGTTATATATACCTACCTAAAATAAAAGAGCACAGTGCTGCACATCTCACCCTATTTTAATTTAAGTCAAAGATATATCAATTTCATTTCAATGACATTGAAGTTAATTTTAGAGTGACTCACACTATTAAATTAGTTATAAAAAAAATTGAAGTTGTAACGTAAAATGAACGTTATCTGTAAAGGGAAAATGGCAAACGCAAGATACCTTTTTTTTTAATGCACTCCGGCATCGCCATAGTGGCGGGGGGGTGGGAAACTAGCACAGCCTAAGCTACCTCTCCCCCGCCGGCAAACGCAAGATACCTAGTTTAACCCCCTTATTTAACCCCCCAAAAAGATAATGATGGTGAAGTATTGGCCCAGTCCATCATCATCATCTTAGCATTTGTCCCGATTGCGACCGCAGCTTTCGCGTTAGAGCCCGGGGTCCGTTTTCCTTCACATTCTCCTCCATTTTGCGCGATCTTTAGCATCCTGCGGTAAGAGATTGTTGGCACGCATGTCGTCTCTTACAACGTCAAGCCAGCACTTCTCTGGTCTACCTCGCTTGTTCCGGCCCGGCGGAGGCGCCATGGTAAGACATTTGTTACCAAGTAGTGGCCTAATCCAGTTGACCCAAAAATTTACTTCCACCGCAGAGCTCACATTGACCAAGAGTATTTTTCTTCATAAAGCCTATGAAATCAAGAAGTCTGTCACTCGTGTGACACACTGTAAGTACTTCGAATCTTGTTGGCCCGAAATTTCACCACTTACTTACAGGGAAGAGGTCACTTTGACCACATTACCCTCATCATCATCTCAGCGTTAATCCCAGTCGCATCCGTAGCTTTTTCAGCTTTGGAGTCCACTTCGATATTTTCCGTGAAGCGACTGCCGTCTGACCGCCACAACCCGAAGGCGATATCTACGTATCTAGACCAATCGTTAGACCTTTGAGGGCTCCAACCAACCCGTAACGACTGCCATTAAATGTTCGTATGGCAACGGGGACCAACGGCTTAACGTGCTTTCCGAGGCACGACCAGACCAGTGCAAATATTCATATTCATGCATACAAATATTTGCACTGTGCGGGGATTGTACCCGCGCCTCCTTGTGCAATGGCCGCGTTCGCTACCGCTACGCCACGGAGGCTGTCACCTTACCCTATTATTTGACCACATTACCCTATTATTCATAGGGGTCAAATTTCTACGACTGTAATTTAATCAGCTTGACTATTCTTGCAGTTTTCGAGGAACAAGTTTCGCATAACCTAACCACGAGTTTACGGGTTGTAAAAACGACTATTTACTTCTCCACAAAATTACCCAGAACATAAAGAAAACTAAGATAAAGCTATTTACATCTGCTCCTTTATTCTAACTTCAGACGGTTTAACGACCGACCGAAGCCCAAACACATCTATTATTGATTCCATTCGTGTGTAACCAGCCCAATACTATTCACGGAACACAGTACCAATAAAATGCTGGGGTATATCTGCGCCCCAGAGTGCCCTAAAGACCTCGAGCCACCCCTAAGCTCAGTTGATGTGAGGGGTGCAAAAATTTACGATGGCATGGGGGTAAATGTTTATTTCGTTGTGAGAAAAAAGGAATATTGGAATGAAAGGAGCGAAAATGTCATGTGTTTTATTAATACGGTTTGACACTCTCGAACAGGTAAAGCTATCATTTGTAACAAAAACAAGGCAACATACACCTTTTATTACATGCCAGTATCAATCAATGTATTTAATAAATGCTTTTTAATTAATATAAGCTAGTGCTTGACTACAATCCCGCCTCGTGGTAAGCAGTGATGCAATCGTTGATGGTAAAGCGCGCTAGTTTATTAACAGCCTATTGACTCAAAAAAAAAAACTGAGTAAATAGAAAGGAAGATAGCAGTTGAGCGAGGTGATGCAATATTATACCCAACAACAGGACCAACGGTGCTGCGCCAGAGGGAGATTGATCCGGAGACCGTCTACGACCAAACTCCCCACAGCAACATTTGGTGCATCGTACCAGGTACACATCGCAACACAACTGCTCAGACCCATCCTCCGTACAGCTTCACCAGACATCATGCCGGAACACGACGAATCGTTTGGCGGCAAGACTTTGTCTGGTGGGTGATAACTTCTGCCGAAAATTAATATAATGTTGTTGGAGGTTTTCAATAATCCTTGTAACGTACATACAACTTCTAAAGGGTTCGCGGCAAATCAAAATAGCCACACGAATCGATTGATGGTAATGCCACGCGTGCCGTAGGTCGAATGGGTGGACACCCATCCGTCCATCTTTATACAACATTATTTTTTGTTTATGCTAAACTCGAACCACGTGTCCGGTATTTTTAAGTAAAGAATCAATGTACCAAAGGTCAAAAAGATATAACGAAAAACCACAAAGTTATCAGCTTGGTCTCCTGTTTGGTTGTCCCAACAAAAATATGGTCAAAGCTCTGCTCCATTGGGCGAGCGTGGTGCACTGACCTCTGGCGACAGCTGTTGGCCGCGTGCAAGTACTATGAGCCATCGTATGCTGCGTGCGCGCGCTAGGTATCCACACTGCAACAATTTCTAAATGTATTTGTCAAAAAATATAACATGGTGTATTTTTACACCACATTGATATCGATTCAGTTGCTTATTCTGAACAAATTATATTCAGTATTCGCATAAACAGAACAAAAACTTTGTATACTGAGACCTCTTCGTGCCTTGAAATTTAAAAGATAGGTACATACACTATGCCACCAAACAAACCTCTCCATAAATTAAACGAAATATATACCCAGATACAGGAAACTAATTACCACCTCACGCGATTGAGATAACTTCAAGTACATACACATACATAATATGTAAGTACACATGTACATAAGTACACAGACAAACGTATTGTTTCCCTTTTGCTAACTCACCTAATGTAATAGATGTTTTCACGACATGATGACAACGAGAACCTTCCTAGGTGTTTAAATGAAAAGGTCATGCGAGGAAAAATCTTCCACTGTTGAACACGTAGTAAATATAAAGTATCTACCATTAGAGGAGTGCGTAACTCTCATAGTTTTGAGAATGTTCACACTGGGTTGTAAGGGAGGCCATGTTAGCGGAGGCGGATGCGGAGGTTAACGGAGGCGGAGGCGGAGGTGAAAGTACATATAGAAAAAATGGAAGTTTATGGTTAATCAAAACAAAATTTTATTTTAAATACGTACATGAATACACCAAGTAAAAAATATTACCTTCTAGTAATGAAAAATTAGGAGAAACAAATTTTATTTGCCGCATTCCCGTCTCGCACTAGTTGATTCTTGACCATTTCGCGCTCAAACGCGGCCGGACAGTTGTCAAGCGTCGCAGCTTGCGCGTTATCCCTACTAATTATAAATGTGAAAGTAACTCTGTCTGTCTGTCTGTTAAGCTTTCACGTCTAAACTACTGAACTGACTTTTTTGAAATTTGGTATAAAGATAGAGTTGACCTTGAGAAATAACGATAGTTTTGATTCCGGACTTTTGAAGAGTTCTCTTGGAAACGCGATATAACCGAACTCCACGCGGACGAAGCCGCGGGCGGAAAGCTAGTTTATTTTATAAATACGTAAATAAACCTCTGTTATAACTCCGCAAAAATTGTGCGGAGGCGGAGGCGGATGCGAAGATACGATTTCTTGCGGAACTTCCGCAGTAACGGAAGCGGAGGCGAAGCTCCGTTACAACCCTAGTTCACAGTATGCAGTGCGTTTCTGGAACCATTTATTGTGAATGGCGAAGGCTGGTGCAGAAGCTAGTAAGCAATTTCGAGAAGCAGCGCAAAGCAGATCTCGAGGCTAAACGCGACGAGCTGAACGCCCGCCAACCCGTAGCCATTCAGTACCATTCTTCTTCAGCCTACAGATGTCCACTGCTGGACAAAGGCCTCCCCCAAGGCTTTCAACGATGACCGGTCTTGTGCTGCCCGCATCCATTGACTGATCCTGGAGACGGATTGTAATGGTACCTATCAGTACTATTACCATAACGGAATGCTTACGTGCCCTCAGTGCGCACGAGCTTTCTCAGCAAAGATCGGCAATACGTCGTTATTTTTTCTTTATAGGTACTTTTTTTTTAATAATAATAAACTACTATTTTTTTTTTTTAATAATTATAAACTAGTGCTTGACTGCAATCCCGCCTGATGGTAAGCAGTGATGCAATCGTTGAGTGTAAAGCGCACTAGTTTATTAAGCCTATTCACTTAAAAAACTTAGGAATAGGAAGGATGACGGCAGTTGAACGAGGTGATGCAATGTTAAACCCAAGACCAACACGACCAAACGATGCTGCGCTAGAGGGAGATTGATCTGGAGACTCTCCACGACCAAATTCCCGAGACAACAACATTTGGCGCATCGTACCCGCCACACATCGCAACCCAACTGCTCAGACCCGTCCTCCGTACGGCTTCACCAGACATCATGCCGGAACACGACGAATCGCTTGGCGGCAAGACTTTGTCTGGTGGGTGGTAACTTCCGCCGGCAGCCGATGTTATGGCCTACCACCGAGAAAAACTATAGTAAGCAGTGATGCAATCGTTTATGGTAAAGCGCGTTAGTTTATTAAGCCCATTCATTTAAAAAAGACCAACGATGCTACGCCAGAGGGAGATTGATGTGCAGACCCTCCATGACCAAACTCCCGACACAACAACATTTGATGCATCGACCCGGCACACATCACAATACAACTGGTCAGGTACCCGTCCTCCGTACGGCTTCACCAGACATCATGCCGGAACACGACGAGTCGCTTGGCGGCAAGACTTTGTCTGATGGGTGGTAACTTCTGCCGGCAGCCGATGTTATGGCCTACCACCGAGAAATATATACGAAACCTGAATATAGTTTCTTCAGAATAAGCAACAGAGTTGATTCCAATCATTTTTACACCATGTTATATTTTTTCCCAAATATATTTAAAAAAGGTTGCGGTGTGGTTACAAAGTGCACAACACAGTTCACAGTGGATCATAGTATCTTAGGGCTCCCGCTGCACCGGCCGCTTCAGGCGCGGATACAGCCTGGTGACAGACGGACGGACAGACGGACAGCGACGTCTCATGAATAGGGTTCCGTTTTACCTTTTAGGTAAGGAACCCTAAACAGCGCGCGTGGATTGCGTTGACATTCAACTAAGGCTAAAAATTGCCGCAATTAAGTACAGGTCTGACGGCCTTTACATACGACCTAATGTTTTTAAGGTCGAGAAATCCATACTATATAATATTATAAATGCGAAAGTATCTCTGTCTGTCTGTCCGGCTTTCACGCCAATACTACTGAACCGATTGTGATGGGATTTGGTACACAGATAGTCCAGAGCCTGAGAAAGGACATAGGCTATATAACATCCCACTATGACCAATAAGAGCAGAGCAGGAATAAAAAATGTTGCGAAAACAGGAGCAAACCTGGACGTACATATCGCTCTCATTGTTTTAACAGGCGCTTATTTTATATCAATTCGGTTCGAAGATTACGCGGGTGAAACCGTGGGGTACTGCTAGTATTATTATATGTACGGTCGACAGCAAGCCAAGCTACCCGAAACTGTCAAATTTTCTCAATCAACCTTGACCCTTAATGCTTTAGTGATAAAATTGAAAAACTCATAAAGAAATTTGACAGATTGTAGTAGCTTGGCCTACTGTTGTCTGTACTAAAAAAACGTAACTAATTTATCATTTTAAATGGACGATTTGTTAAAATAAGTCTAATCAGAATCAAGTCACTGAAAATTTTTTTTTTTCGTTTTGAAAATTCTTGCAAATGATTAAATTCCAAATATTGTTGTTGTCAATATAATTAATGCTGTTATTGGACCGTTTAGACCGATTTTTATGAAAAAAAAAAAACAATGTACACGCAATTGCAGTACATAGTAACCGATTTTGTTTTTTTTAAGGAAAAATATACACACATTTGTGATAAACCCAGTACTTATTGCATATCGTCCTAACCTACAAAATATGGAAATTGTCTAAGAGTAAAAACCAAGCCCTATGCCATGCCCTTCAAGGCTACACTGCCAATAAGGAAACTCATACTCGGTAAAACATACCTGTTAATTCCACTGTTTTGTTACAGTATTGATTAAGAGGTGCTACAAGGAAAAATAATTATCATACATGATATACGAAACAAAGCTAGCAACCGATTATCAATTGTGATTATGGCGCCAAGCGGATTTCCAACTGTGTTTTTCCTAAGTTACTTGGCTTTTTTCCGTGAAAATGGGAAAATCTACTTTTATGGGTGAACAAAATGCATAAATTATGCTTGCAATAAGAATTATTTGTGAGCAGATGTACCGGGCTTAAAATAGTACCATCCCATATCCTCCCATGGGTGTCATAAGAGGCGGCTAAGGGAACTCTCACCAGGGAAGCGGGCAGCAGCGCTTCACCTGTGGAATATCAAATTACTGCGATCCCCAACCCAAGCATGGGTATTATGGCAAACCTTCCCAATTCCTTGGGGGAGGCTTTGGTCCAGCAGAGGACCTCTATAGGCTAAAGAAGAAGAAGAAGACCAGATGTATGAATGTAAAAGCAGCTTCCTTTCGCTTCGCTACGTTTATAAAGATCGTAGCCGACGACCTTCTGATTACCCCCTTTGGAAGGAGGCGTGAATTATATTGAGGTAGGTATGTGTCTGTGAGAATTATTTAAGTTATGATATGATGCTAGGCCATAACATCGGCTGCCGGCAGAAGTTACCACCCACCAGACAAAGTCTTGCCGCCAAGTGATTCGTCGTGTTCCGGCATGATGTCTGGTGAAACCGTACGGAGGACGGGTCTGAGCAGTTGTGTTGCGATGTGTGCCGGGTACGATGCGTCAAATGTTGTTGTATCTTGAGATGGGTCGTGGAGGGTCGCCAGATCAATCTTCCTCTGGCGCAGCATCGTTGGTCGTGTTGTTGGGTTTAAGATTGCATCACCTCGCTCAACTACCGTCTTCCATCCTATTCAGTCATTTTTTTTTTTATTGAATAGGCTCTTAATAAACTAGCGCGCTTTACCATCAACGGTTGCATCACTGCTTACCATCAGGCGAGATTGCGGCCAAGCACTACTTTACAATTATAAAAAACAAGTTCTGATTACCCTCATTGGAAGGAGGCGTAAATTATGTGTAGGTAGGTGTGGTATACATTCATCGTCATAATCATCATCAACTTTTTCATCGTCCCACTGCTGGGCACAGGTCTCCTCTCATACAGAGAAGGATTGAGCGTAATCACCACGCTTGCTCAATGCGTGTTGGCGATTTCAGACTTAAAGTCCAGGTTTCCTCAAGATGTTTTCCTTCACCTTCAGTCATTGTTGTCCAAGATATACTTAGAACGTACATAATTATAACTTTAGAAAAGTTACATTGGTACTTGCCTGACCTCGAATCGAACCCGAGCACTCATACTTTAGAGGCTGTTGTTTTAACCACTAGGCCACCACGAGTATTTATAAGTATACATTGGACCTCAAAAAAATTACCTGTCGACGTTAAAACCGAGGGCAGTACTCTGACGCCGATAGGTCTGTGACATTCAACCAGACTGCCAAGGTCGGAGGCTGAATCATAGCTGACTTGAGTCATACATATTTGATTAAAAATAAATCGTTTTTAGGGTTCCGTAGCCAAATGGCAATAAACGGAACCCTTATAGATTCGTCATGTCTGTCTGTCCGTCTATACGTCCGTATGTCACTGCCATTTTTTCCGAAACTATAAGAGCTATACTGTTGAAACTTAGTAGGTAGATGTATTCTGTAAACCGCATTAAGATTTTGATTAATTTATTTTTCATCAAACACATATGTGCGGGATGGGATATCTATCTATGGATAGATCTTCAAAAATGATATCGAGGTTTCTAATTTTTTTTTCTAAACCTAAGTTTGCGTGACAGACGCTTCCAAAGTGGAAAAAGATGGTCCCCCCCTTCTAACTTCTAAAATAAGAAAACGAAAAATCAAAAAAAAAACATATGATGTACATTACTATATAAACTACCAACGAAAATTGTTTTGAACGAGATCTAGTAAGTAGTTTTTTTTTATACCTCGTAAATTGTAAACCGCTTATTACCGCGTAATCTTTCATACAAATAACTTAAATCCTTTAATGTCATAAATCAATGGTTACCCCTTTGTGCGTGAGTCCGACACGCACTTGGCCAGTTTATTTTTTTTTTTATAATAGCACTCGGGCTTCAACCAAGTCTCATTAAATTCATTCGCTGCTTTTTGGTAGCCATTTTCGAAGGGACATTGACACCATCTGCGGGGTAACTGCGTAGCTAAATCTCAGTATCAATGACTTTATTTGACAGTTGAACAACATTCGTTGGGTTATTAACTCTATTCAGCAGACATGTTTTGCGAACTAATAAAGCAATGTCCTTGAAACTGATTCAAATTGTTATTCGTGGTGTGTTATACCTACATATCAAAGTATAGATGAGATACTTAGTTGTGAAATGAAAGTCTATTAAAACCCTCCTTACCTACAAATAATACCCTCCTTAATAATTACCCTCCTTTTGGGCTTCACAGCGAACTTGTAATATTAGTGACCTCTCCAGCTCTGGGCGAAGCGGTTAGACTTTTACTGACTAAAACCCACCCGTGTTCCTTCACTTACATGTAGGCCAGGGTCAGGGTTTCTGCAATCCTGACCCAGGAGGCATCGGTCTTCGTGGACCCCGTCTCGATGTGCTGACATCTCTTTGAGGCGCGCGTCGACTCGGGCCTGGTGCTTACCTGGCGGCGAGCTGCCCACTGCTCGCCGCCGCAAGCCCGCGCCTACGGTGGCCGGGAGCTTGATGTTGTCTCCCGACCAGGGCGTCTCCTACGGCGGCTAGAGGCGTGAGAGCGCTGGGATTCCTGCTGCCTCACGCGCTCCGCCCCCTCCTTTGCCAGCATCACTGCTTTGCAGAAGATGACGGCCTGCCATGCACTCACTCCGGGACTTGTAACATACCTTATTCCTCTTTTAAATTACATGCGATGAAAATCCTTCAAATGACTAAATATCAAAATTATGGAGGAATGAATTTACCTACAAAAGTATATGCAGGTAGTAAACGTTTTTGACAGCTGTCTCGATCGAACATATTTCAGTTTTTTTAAAAGTTGACTTTAAAATTAGCTTGTTCACAAAGTAAACTAATTTTAAGTGCATCTCTTACTTTCTATTTCATTAAAAAAAGGACAGAAGATGAAATGTTAGTTTAGACCTGACAAATTAGTCCCTTACTGACGTAAATTGGCTTAAATTTTTAGTCGCCATGTTTCTATTCGCGTCTACACTGTCTATGGAGTGGATTTGGCGGGAATGTCAAGATGAGTGTCACGCTCATTTTTCATTGGACTTTTAAAATTATTTATAGTGTCGTTTAATAAATAAAAACGCGTGATTTATGTAGTAAAAAGTGCATTCAGTGAATAATTCAAAAAGAACAGTGAAATATTGTAGCATAGTGGCCGCATCATGTCTTTACGCTAAACCGCTCCTTATCGTCCAAACGCGGGAAACGAAAGGAGTTAGATAATTAGGATAAACTAGGATAAGTTAGGATTAATTAGGATAAGTTAGGATAGAAGTTTACTCAAGAATATATTTACTGAAGACTAGGCTGTATGGCGTACTATGCCTTTGCCTTTTCCGTTCAGAAGAACGGAAAGAATTGAACCAAAAAAAAATGTCTATGGAGTATCTTAATTTGACAGGATTAAACCAAAGTGTTATCTTCTATCCTTTTCTTAATGAAATAGAAACATAAAGATGTGTCAACAAGAGTATCGGCGCCATTGTGTATCGTTCAATGTCCTTCAAATCGATTAAAAACTCCGATGGAGGAAAAAAAGACTCCTACAAAAGTACGTTTATTATTCTACTTACAGGAAAATATAGTTGGATTATAAACTCAAATAACAACGCATACAAACTATTCAAATATATTACGTTCATTCGATCGCTTTTTCTAAAGTAAGTAGAAATAGAACTGTTAAAAATACAGTTAAAAGAACTCAGAAAGGAATGTGTAAAGAGACCAAATAAAAAGTCCGGTTAACAATTTTGTGTTCAACCTTTTTGTAGAGCATTTAACTTGTCTATAAAAGAAAACAAAAAATCTAACGTCTGACGAACTGCGTAGCATCAACTCAATGTTCTTCATCGACTTCAAAAAAGAAGGATAACTCTCTTTGTGAATGCGGTTTAGATGAAGGAAACGTGGACCATTTATTTTTCTCCTGTCCTAAATTACGTTTCTCCTTTCATGAAATCATTCCCCCTCATATTCCTCGTCCTACCTCGGCCTCGGTCAAATGTCTACTACCTTTTGTGTTTACGCGTTTTATATTCAAAATATGCAAATTTATTGAAATTAATAAAATTAAGCTGTAACAATTATTTTTTATTTTTTTTCTCTCTCTCCCTTCTTCTTCACTGTCCATCGTGATATAGTCTTTTTCGTATCCATAATCTGTGATCTTACTATTACTACCTATCTGTCAATCTCGTCAATCTGCGAAGAAGTATTTTATTATAACTTAACAAGAAATATATTAAATTATTTTAATTCGCGCTAAATACTCTCCAGCGTTTGATGGTTTAATCGTTTGCACGTGTTCTTGGCAAAATTGTAGCGTCTCTCCCATTAATCAAGAATTGAATTGAATTGACTTCAAAAAAGGAGGTTATGCATTCCGCGGGCGTTTCTTTATAATTTTTAATGATTTGCTTTTAAGAGCACGGCGGGGACTCCAGTAGATTCTCCGACCAGAATTCTGTGTCATTCTGCTTTGATGGTACCTAAATATGTAGGTAGTTAGTTGGGTTTACAATTACACAAAACATCAACGCTTTTATAATAGAACTACCTAGCTGTCCGCCCGCGGCTTCGCCCGCGTGGAATTCGGTTATATCGCGTTTTTTAGATTTCCCTCGGGAACAAAACTAATTAAATGACGGATGATCAGTTTTCGACCGCAGATGAAAAATGATTGAATTACTAAAATGGCTATTAAAAAATAAGGATTGATCGTAGAAGGGTGAAAATTTAGGATTGTATGTATTTTTGTATGTCGTATCATAAAAAAATAGAAACCAAAAATTTTGTTTAAAAAATAAAAATTTAGGGGTGGACTACCCCTAACATTTAGGGGGATGAAAAATAGATGTTGGCCGATTCTCAGACCTACTCAATACGCTCACAAAATTTCATGACAATCGGTCAAGCCGTTTCGGAGGAGTATGGGAACGAAAACTTTGACACGAGAATTTTATATAATAGAATAAGACACAGAGGGAGAAAGTGAATGTTCATTCCTTTCTTCACAGATTAAACTAAATTTAAGCGCAGTGCACATTTTCGGAGATCCGCAGAATAACGAGAGTAACCGACATAGCCCAAAGAATTGCAACACTAAAGTGGCAGTGAGCCGGGCACATTACCCTTAGGACCGATGCCCGCGGCGTGGCGCCCACGTACCGGAAGACGCAGCGTGGGTGTCGCCCGACAAGGTAGACCACCGACCTAGTGAAGGTCGCGGGAAACCGCTGGATGCGGGAGACGCAGGACCGGTCGCCGTGGAGATCCTTAGGGGAGGCCTATGTCCAGCAGTGGACGTCTTTCGACTGAAATGATGATGAAGAATGATTATATTCATCATCACCATTTCAACAGTTTTATTAGTTTGGTGCTGTCTAGATACTCAATAGCTACTAAAATAATTTAATTTACGACAGACGCTGATTAAATTAAGAGGTGTAAACATTGATAAAATATTAAACTAAGGTAGATATGTCATTAGCGCACTGAAAATGAAGCGTACAAAAGGAAGGAAAGTCCTGCATCTCGCCTTAGTCATTCTCGATACACTCGTAAAAACAAACGACAAACACTAACAGCGCAAACGACAAACACTAGCCATCTTTTTCTTCTCTATGCTTTAGATTGTGCCCCATCTCACTCACACTGTACCAATGTATGCCGAATAAAAATATGCATGTGTGCTGCTGCTGTGTGCGGCACATTTTTTTGGTCAGTTTGTTAGAATATATCGTATCTGTTTAATATTTTATCAATGGGTGTAAACAAATATTTGAGTCTTTAAGTCAGAAATCGCCAACCCGTATTGAGCAAGCGTGGTGATTAGGTACGCTCAATCCGTCTCTGTATGAGAGGAGACTGGTACCAAGCAATAGGACTTTATAAAGGTTGATAATGATGATGAAACAAATATTTGTCTTCTATCCTATACTAAAAGAAATAGAAAGAAGATATTAATCTCCACCATTTTTGATAGTCCAGTGGTTTCTGGCTTAAGCTTTTTTTGATGGAAAGCTTTATTGCGAAACGTAATTGTTTGTTAAAAGATCGTGTAATTTAATTTCCTAATTTATATTATGGCTTCTTTGTACAGATATTTTTTATTGTGTTTTTTGTTTGTCAGTGGAAACTTGCAGATGGCCTCCAAATGCATATTGTTTAAGAACGCTGTTTACATTAGCTGTATGTTTCCTGCACAGTTTAAAGAAAAATAAAGAAATACGAGGATGTTATATTTGAAATTATTAAAAGCCATTTATCAATCAATGCAATATTTGTCGTCCTCCGTGGCGCAGCCATCAACACGCCTGCCTGCGACGTGGAGGCCCCGGGTTCGATCCCTGGGATCGATGCCAGGGCATGATGGAAAACAATCTTTTCCTGATTGGCCTGGGTCTTGATTATTTATTTAAACATGTATCTATTATAAATACAATATGTAAAGAAAACCCTGTCCGATCCGTGAAGGTATTGTTAGGTATCGTTAACTGATTCTAATAATGCCTACAAAGCTGGGCTAAACTTAAAAAAAAATCCCCCAAAAAAAATAAATATTATTTCGAAAAAGCGAGGTAACTTAATGCATGTGCGGTAGACAACCCGATAGCCCCGCCCCCCTTCACCCGCGCATGTATGCGCGGGTGAAGGGGGGCGGGGCATGCGGCACGTGGTCGCATCGCTATTCGCTCCGTCACAAATGGTGTTGTCAGTTTTTTAAAAATGACCAAATTTCGGGGAAATTGGAATTAATACCCGGGAAAAAAAGATTATTTCAAAATTCATTATTATTGTTACTGTGATGATTATGTAAAATTTTATATTATATTTGGTCAAGTGTTTACCTAACCTTTATTATCCTTATGGGTCGGACAGGGTTTTCTTTACATATTGTATAGTATCGTTGAGTAAGTATCCCATAACACAAGCCTCGAAATTACTTTGGGGCTAGCTCAATCTGTGATTTTTGATTGTGATTGTTGATTTCAACATGAATGATTTAATCAAATATTTGTAACAATAGCTTGAAAATTTAAAAGAGTGTCCATGGAGTTTCTTGCCCGTTCTTCTCCATAGGTACCTACTCTTTGGAATGAGCGAATAGCTTCATCTTATTGACTGACCGACCTTCTGACAATTCAAAAGTGCCTGTAACTGGTTTATTTGAAATAAATGCCTTGATTTGATTTGTGTGATATGTCAAAAAAAAAATGTCTAGAATGATTTTCCAAAAAAAAATCTTTCCGCAAATCATGTCACTGATTAGATTACATCGCAGCATACATTGTCTCATGCCCTACATAAAACACACAAACAACATTGAACGTAGGTCTGTTTTTCCAAAAGTAGGACAAAACGGTAACTATTGAGTCATATGTGCAATGTTCACGTAAAACTGTGAAATCCTTTAATGGCTATGGTGCAAATATATGAATCACGAGACGTAACGGGGGTAGACAGAAGTACAGCTAACTTTTTTTTTATAAATCATAAACTAGTGTTTGACCGCAATCCACAAACAACACAGACATAGACCAAAGAGTTTTTAATAGCCTATAATTTATTCACTCTAGCGTAGTACGCGACGGGTCGTCCGATGATAGAACGGAGATGGGGGAATTAAATAATGCAATTCCTGTGCACACTCTCCGAAATGCATCCTCTGTAAATGGCTACTCTACGCCTGTGCTCCAGGCTTTGGAGACCGTTTTGAGTTAAATCTGGATCGCCAATCAGCCTCTTCGCACGACTCTCCACTGAATCCATCCAACCAATCCATTTCATTTCATTTCAATCCAAAGTAGGGATGTAACGGAGGTAGTTATATCGGAACCGGAAACGGAGTCGGAGTTTTTAAATTTGATTTATCGAATTCGGAACCGGAGGCGGAGGCAGGCTCAGAAGTGGTTGTAGGAGAGATTTTTTTTATTTAAACACATAAACATTATTCAGTCAATTTTTTCAATTAATTTTTTTATTGTAAAAAAAAAACCACAACAGTGAAAAGAAAATTGGCATATTTCCAACTGAACAAGAAATTAAATGAAGTTAATTAAAACCCAAGTAGCATATTATATTACATTAAATGAACAAAAACTTTGAAACAAATTAAATCAAATGTGTTGACTTCAAAACCAGCGAAAAATCAAAACAAATGTCTATAACCTATGAACGTGCCGTGTGGTAAGAAACTAATAACAAGTGAAAAAATAATTGATGATAGAGTGCATGTAGCAGGAGTCAGGGAATTCCCCGCGTGAACGTATATGATGACGTGTATGAACCTGCATTCCAATCGCGTAACGCACTATCACTATCAATTGGAATCGTTTTAAAGCAAATTGCTAGTCCATTGCTCCAAATGTTCGATAAATATGTGTGATCAACAACGTAAATAACGCAATGAATGTTGTTGTACTGTCAAAATGAAACCCATTGCTACTGATAGTGTGTTATGCAATTACCCTGCTGTTCATAGCAGTCGGCATGCCGCCGCCGCTATACTATGCTTTAATAACCTCCGATTAAAACCTCCGATTTAAAAGTATCGGAACCGAAGTCGGAAATAGATTCTTTTTTTTTACATATTATAAACCAGCGCTTGACAGCAATCCTGCCTGATGGTAAGCAGTGACGCAATCGTTGATGGTAAAGCGCACTAGTTTATTAAGAACCTATTCACTCCAGCCTTGAAGACACTCAAATTGTAGTCCGACGGAAACACCGCCGCTGGCAAATTCGGTTCAAAACGGGCTCAAAATCCTGGAGCACAGGCGAAGAGTAGCCATTTAAAGAGGATGCGTTTTGGACTCCGTTCCATCATCGGACGACCCGTCGTACGGCGAGTATGCACGCTTGCGTTCTTAACACCACTACGATTCGGACCAAGCGTTTCGCCTCGTCTTTTATAGCGCGTACATCGAGGGACTGGAATAATTTGCCAACGGCCGTGTTTCGTCTAACTACGATTTAAGTGTCTTCAAGCCTAGAGTGGATAGGCTCTTAATAAATGAGCGCGCTTTACTATCAACGATTGCATCACTGCATACCATCAGGCGGGATTGCGATCAAGCACTAGTTTATATTTATAAAAAAAAACGCGAAGGTTTGTGAATGGATGGATGTTTGTTACTTTTTACCGCGAAAACTACTGAACCAATTTGGATGAAATTTGGAAAACAGATGGTCTATAACCAGCACAACCATACGATAGTGGATATCTCGATACTCATCATCATCATCATCATCAGCCTCTACTCGTCCACTGCTGGACATAGGCCTCCTTCATGGCACGCCAATAAGCTCGATCTTGAGCAGTTCCCCGCCAGCCACTACCAGCCACTTTTTGATGTCGTCGCTCCATGTCGCCCAAGGGCATCCTACGCTACGTTTGCCGAGACGCGGTCTCCACTCGAGGCCTCGTTTACCCCAACGGTTGTCGGTCCTGCGGCATATGTGACCAGCCCATTGCCACTTCAGCTTGCTAATCCTCTCAGCTATGTCGGTGATTCTGGTCCTCGATACTCATACGATATCAAAACTTACGCGGGTAAAACCGCAGGCGCAGCTAGTTAGATATATTGAGAAACGTAGCCAATGTTTGCGGAATGACGATTTTACTAATCACAACAATGACACTGACGTTTTCGATTCAAAATTCATCAAATGTCATAGTCTGACATCATGGTGACATTAGAAGGAAATTAATTGTTTATCCTCCTGAACCTTGAACAATATACCTACCTGTTATTTATATTATTGTTATGTTTTCCTATTTTCGCCTTAGAGGTTATGCCCCTCTCACTTAAAGGGAAGTCCTAGCAATGGGGGCATTAAAATTATATTTATAGTTGTCCCATTGGAAGATTTTCACATTATGAACAGATATTTTCCATCGCCTATACTTAACGTCTATTCATTTATTTACACACACACACACACACACACACAATCACAAAAACACACTCACGTACTCATACAATCGCATTTTGTTATGATTGCTTTCTTTTCTTATTTTATCTGTCGAAATGTATCATTCATACATCGATTTTACTTCAATCGAAGATAAAACTTTAGTGCGATACGAAATACGATCGAAACTAAACCATAAATTTAACTGGATTAGATATAAAAAAGAGTTGAACTTCAACTGTTTTATTAAGCGCGATTACGCCCCTGGTCCTTACCGGGCGGCAAGCTTCCCACTGCTCACCGCCCGCAAACCCACGCCTACGGTGTCCGGGAGTCGATGTTGTCTCCCGACCATGGCGTCTCCTGCGGGCGGTTAGAGGCGTGAAGGCGCTGGGATTCCCACTCCCTCACGCGCTCCGTCTCCTCCTAGGCTAGCATCACTACTTCGCAGAAGGAGGTGACGGCTTGCGTTGCACTCTCGCTCCGGACCATGACCTGGACCAGGGTCGGACTTCAGAGAATGCCGCCGATCGCTGCCACGAGGACACGGCGGTGCTCTACCCAAGGAATGGAAACTCCTTGACATACAATGTAAGCCAAAATTATTCATTAAACAATTCAAAATCTGTCATTTCACGATTTCCCATCCAAAACAAAAAAGAAAATAGCCTCCGCTGTCCGTCTGTCTATCAACGGGCTATAACTTATGAACTGTAGGTATTAGACAAACTAAATGAGTTGCTTCATTTTTCATTCTTCTTTCATTCATTCAATCATGACATATAAAATAGCAATCTAATTTGTGGCGATCACTGACCCACAATGACAGTTCTCCTTCCTCCAGGGGCCACCAACACAAAGTTGTATTTATGTTGCCGCTGATTTGCGAATTAGTAATAAAAAGAAAATAAAGGTTATAGGGACTTCCATATAATAATAAAGGATATTATTATTATATGGAAGTCCCTTTTTTATTTTCTGTCTCATAAGATTTATATACTTACTACATATTATGGAAACTTGTAATGGGAAATTTTGTACTAGCGGCAGCCAGCGACTACGTTCGCGTGGAATTAGTAATGCTCCTCTCCTATTAGTCGCAGCGCGATGTTATATAGCCTAAAGCCTTCCTGGATTAATGGACCATCCAACGCAAAAAGTTTTTTCACGTCGGACCAGTAGTTCCTGAGATTAGCGCGTTCAAACAATCAAACAAACAAACTCTTCAACTTTATGTATTAGTAACTGGCTGCTCCGCGCGGTAAAACCCGCGTAGGTTTCAATATGTTTCATTTATATGCTTCGTTCCAAATGGTCGAAGCGTGATGTTATATAACCTACAGCCTTCCTGGATTAATGGGCTATCTAAGGCAAAAATATTTTTTTAAATCGAACCAGTAGTTCCAGAGATTATCGCGTTCAAACAAACAAATAAACTCTTCAGCGTTATATATTAGTATGGATATAGATAAACTATTTACTGTGTCTATTTAGCTGTAAGTTTTCCTTAAAACTTAAAATGGAACGTGTTTTTTTCTTTTTGGCGTTATTTGCCTTTTGTTACTAAACCCTTCATTTATATGTTATCAGTCACCTCATTGTCAATCAAAAGGCATTTCCTTTCTACCAATTATTGTCGATTCACACAGAATCCAGAATTTTCTTCGATCGTTCACTTTGCTCATTTCCAAAAACGATATCCTGTCCTTTGAAAATCACAACCATTTTTCTATTCCGGTAAACGCAACCTTTACTTCAAAAAGGTTTTATCATCCTTACAAAGTATTCAGGTTGAATGATTCGACCCTTGCCTCGGCCTTTGCGCTCAGTAACCTTTTTCTCTTCGTTGTTTTTACAGCCTCGAGCGAGAGAAAATTCATCCGGTTTCTTAAGAATCTGATGGATTTATTGATTCTATTAACATTGCTTTTGGCTCCATTTTTCTTTATATCTTTCGTCAGATCTTTTAAAGAGGAAGGTCTCTTTAATGTCATATCATGAAATTCAAATTTTTTCCTTATACGAGTAGGTAATGCACGAAGAAAATTTTAAGAGCTCGTGGAAAAAACACATGCGGTCGGTGATCACCGCCAGGATAGCATACTCTCATTATCATCATCTCAGCGTATAATCCCGGTCGCATCCGCGGCTTTCGCGTTGGAGCCCAGGGTCCGCTTTCCTACTACTCCATTTCGCACGATCTCTGGCATACCGTGGTGTGAGATTGTTGGCAACATTCAACTCTTACAACGTCAATCCAGCACGTCTTTGGTCTACCCCGCTTGTTCCGGCCTGGAAAAGGCGCTATGGCAAGACATTTGTTACCCACGTAACATTTCTAACACATCCGTAAGACGTGACCACGAAGAAAATTTAAAGAGGTCGTTTCGTAGAAAAAACACTTGCGGTCGGGGGATCATCCTCAGGACACCATACTCTATATTAGTACAAACACTCATGACCCAACCTCTGGCCTAGTCAGGCCTAGGCAAATCAGGCCGAAGTGGGGCAGGGCGCAAGTAAAATTTTTAGAGTGGGTAATTTTTGTGTGCTATAGTCGGACGTGGTTTTTGGCAATTACACCGTACATTTTGCCAGTGTCTTTTTTTTAATAATTATAAACTAGTGCTTGACTGCAATCCCGCCTGATGGTAAGCAGTGATGCAATCGTTGATGGTAAAGCGCACTAGTTTATTAAGCCTATTCACTTAAAAAAACTTAGGAATAGGCAAGATGACGGCAGTTGAGCGAGGTGATGCAATGTTAAACCCAAGACCAACACGACCAAACGATGCTGCGCTAAAGGGAGATTGATCTAGAGACTCTCCACGACCAAACTCCCGACACAAAAACATTTGGCGCATCGTACCCGCCACACAACTGCCCGTCCTCCGTACGGCCAGTGTCAGTGTCAGTGTCTACTGCGTGGTTTATTTAAAAGTTAGAGATAAGTCCTCGTTTATACTTTTTTTAGTAATTGGGAAGTTCATACATGTTCTAGAGATTTCCAGGGGAGGCAGCTGCCCCCTTTTTGCCATTGGGACGCCCATGCCAACACTGGCATATAAGAAAAAGAGAAAGAGGAGAAAGTTTGAATTTATTACGCATTTCTAATTCAGAGCCAGGAGCACAAGTTTTAAGATCAACTCATAAAATTATCGACTGGGTACTACCGTAGATAACCATGAAAACCCACCCATAATGAAAAATTGGAAAACTTTAGTTAAATACACTATTGACTTAAAAAAAAATATCGTCAGGAAACCGGCATGTCCTAGAGCCAATAACTTCGAAGACATGTAACATCTACCACTCTGGTCCTGCCAGAGTGGTAGATTACAGCCCACTCCCTCTCAGCTAGATGAGACCTGTCTCCCAACAGTGGAAACATTATAGGCTGATTATGTTATGGTTTCAGCACTCTTGAAAACCATGAAAACTACCTCTCTCTCTTTTTTTCTCTGTATCTCTCTCCCTGGCCCTCCTTCTTTAAAGAGGGAGAAAGTGGCAAGCATAACTTCTTCGCTTCTTCCAGTTTACTAGGTACTCCTAGCGAATTTCCTTCCAAAAATACAAACCAGTCAACACGTAAAGAGTGAAGCTGACTCCTTAGGTTTGACGAAAGCACGTAGGGAACTTCCCTGCGTTTCTGTATTCATAGTGAAAAAATGAATCAGTCTAAATGTGAAATCAAACGACCTTTGAATGTATTATGACTAATTAGTTGTAATATTCAAGGCAAGTAATGGCTGCCACGAGCCGTCATTATTGTGGGTTTGTCTATGTTCATCAGTGTTGCCAATAACCAAACGACATGAATATTTTCGTGCAAAAATTCTAAGACATCAGTCAGTGTCCATTTCATTGCGTATTCCCCCTACCTATTTATAGAAATAATTAAATTAGGACAAGACGCAATCACAACAGACGTTCCGACAGACAGACGGACTCGGGAGCAGGAGACAGGTTTCAATTACTACTCCATCTTATCTAAACGGACAGGCGAACTGACAATCGACTAGCACAATGAAGATATTTCTATTGTTTTCAAGATAATTTTGTTGACAGACGGATAGACGCTTGACTTTGTTGTAGTGAATAGCTTTGAGAAGATCGACAGACATCTTGAAATCGTCGTAGATGTTAGTTATAATGGTCAAACTTTAAACAAAAACAAAGCAAAAAAGGCGTATTATAAAATCACAGATTATTTAGAAGACAATAAAGCTTGGGACTGAGGTGCTCGCTCTGCTAAGCAATGTTATTAAGCAATATGCGTAATTATGCTACAATTTTGACATTTTAAATACTGTTTTTTTTTTATATCACGTACATTATTGTAAATTTCATTTTTAATGTCTGGACTTGAAAAAGACGATGATCCCTGAGTTTGTTTCGGCTATTTCTTCTCAGAGGTAGTCAGGAAATACGACAGCCTCCGTGGCTTAATGGTAGCGAACGCGGCCGCTGCGCAAGGAGGTGCGGTTTCGATCCCCGCGCAGTACAAATATTTGTGTGCGTGAATATGAATATTTGCACTGGTCTGGTCGTGCCTCGGAAAGCACGTTAAGCCGTAGGTCCCGGTTGCCATACGAACATCTAATGGCAGTCGGTACGGGTTATTGGAGTCCTCAAAAGTCCAATAAATTGGTCTATCTGCAATGCTTCGATGTCGCCTTCGCGTTGTGGAGGTCAGACGGCAGTCGCTTCATGGAAAATATCGAAGTTTAGCCAAAATCAGCAATTAGACTGTTAAAGCGGACCCCAGACTCCAAAGCTGAAAAATTCGGATGCGACTGGGATTAACGCTGAGATGAAGAAGGAGAAGGTAGTCAGGAAATGCCGGCTCCACCTAGTTTAAAAAAACTATATGACGTGTAAAGGTGATCAGTGATCTTGCTTGCTTAGTGAACGATTTCATTTCAATGTTTATTGACAATAGTGTTGATCCCCTTGTTTACTAAACTAAACTAAATTTAAATTCAGTATATCTTTTTCTTTCTGTATCAATAAGAAAAGGACAGAAGGTAAATGTTAATTTATTCCTGTCAAATTAAGATATTATAAGATACTAGCGGCCGCCAGCAACTTCGTTCGCGTGGTTTAGTTATGCTCCGCTCCTAATGGTCGCAGTATGATGTTATATAGCCTAAAGCCTTCCTGGATTAATGGGCTATCCAACGCAAATTTTTCAAATCGGACCATTTGTTCCCGAGATTAGCGGGAACAAACAAACAAACAAATTCTTCAGCTTTATATATTAGTATAGATTATACGATTATGCTCAATCCTTCTCTATATGAGAGGAGACATGTGCCCAGCAGTGGGATGATAAAAGGTTGATGATGATGAAGATATAATACCTTAATATATGTATATATTCCCTCAAGATATTTTCCTTGACCTTCAGTCACTGGTGTCCAAGATATACTTAGAAAGTACATATAATTTTAGAAAAGTTACATTGGTACTTGCCTGACCTGGAATCGAACCCGCGCATCATACTTGAGCTGGACTTTAAGTGTGAAATCGCCAACCCGCATTGAGCAAGCGTGGTGATTACGCTCAGTCCTTCTCTGTATGGGAGGAGACCTGTGTCCAGCAGTGGGACGATAAAAAGGTTGATAATAATGTACATATGTATATATTGAAAAGTTTAGGCATGATTAAAAAATTGGGTACTAAAAGTATGTTAACGTTACGCGCTGAGTGATTTGATAGGACTAAACCTGGTCTGGTTGTTTGTGTCGGATAATATTTGAAATGGCTGGACCGATTTTGACGGAATTTTCATTGGTATGTAGCTGTAGCTGATGTAGGTAATAAGGAGTAACTTACCCTAGTGTGCTTTTATCCCAATATTCCCACGACATAGAAACTTCTTCTTCTTCAGCCTATAGATGTCCACTGCTGGACAAGAAGGCCTCCCCAAGGCTTTCCACGATGACCGGTCTTGTGCTGCCCACATCCATCGGCTTCATGCGACCTTCACCAGGTCATCGGTCCACCTTGTTGGGGGCCTCCCTACGCTGCGTCTTCCGCTACGTGGCCGCCACTCCCGAACCTTACTGCCCATCGACCATCGGTTCTACGAGCAATGTGCCCTGCCCACTGCCACTTAATTTTAGCGCCTCGAAGAACTATGTACCGAAGAACCATTAGGAATTATTAGATAGCGTATTAATTTATGTAAATTATTTCATCACCACTGCTCTCAAAACGATGAACGAACACATCGTGAGGAAACCGGCATGTCCAAGAGTCAAAAACTTCGAAGACATGTGACATCTACCAACCCGCACTGGCCAGCGTGGTGGATTACGGCCCACTCCCTCTCACGGAGAGCAGGCCTGTGTCCCAGGAGCGGGAACATTATGGGCTGACTATGTATTCTTACATCTACCCACAATAAAAATAAACAATAAAAAAGTCACAGTTTACATCATCATCAACCTTTTTATCGCCCCACTGCTGGGCACATGCCTCCTCTCATACAGAGAAAGATTGAGCGTAATCACCACGCTTGCTCAATGCGGGTTGGCGATTTCAGACTTGAAAGTCCAGGTTTCCTCAAGATGTTTTCCTTCACCTTCAGTCATTGGTGTCCAAGATATACATGGAAAGTACATATAACTTTAAAAAAGTTACATTGGTACTTGCTTGACCTGGAATCGAACCCGCGCACTCATACTTGAGAGGCTGGTGTTGCAACCACTAGGCCTCTACGACTACTACAGTTTACATACTATGTACAAAACTCCAATATTTCATTCCGCATTGTCCCAAATAAAAGTGAACATAAACAAAACTTAAGTGGAACTCATCGTCACGACGAAATGATGCCCTCAAAAGGATATAAACACGAGTTTTCCTCGTGTTTAGCATACTAAGCACTTGTTTTTCCTCATTATAAAGTCAACGCACCTTCATGGCGACATTCGTACCTAAGACTACGCATCAGTTTTACGTCAAAACTATTTATTTTAGTGCTTTAATGTTTAATTTTCTTTTGGACCCGTTAGTTCTATTATACACCTCGTCTAGCAGTGGCCAAACGATGTCTTAAGAGTTTATATAAATGACTCAATCAATGTCAAATGACGTCCTCCGTGGCGCAGCGGTCAACACGCTTGCCTGCGACGTGGAGGCCCCGGGTTCGATCCCCGGCCAGGTCATGATGGAAAACGATCTTTTCCTGATTGGCCTGGGTCTTGGATGTTTATCTATATATGTATCTATTATAAATATAGTATCGTTGCGTTAGTATCCCATAACACAAGTCTCGAACTTACTTTGGGGCTAGCTCAATCTGTGTGATATGTTGGATATATATAAAAAAAAAACATTTTTATCAAATAGAATACATGAAAGGCGCTTTTGAACGTCATAACAACAAAATTTATTAATTTTTATGGCCCCTTTCAAAAAGTAGTTCGTATTTTTTAATAATTATAAACTTGACCGCAACCCTTCCTCATGGTAAGCAGTGATGCAATCGTTGATGTTAATGCGCGCTAGTTTATTGAGAATCTATTCCCACTAGAAAACAGAGTGAATAGGAATGAAGATGGCAATTGAGCGAGGTGATGCAACGTTAAACCCAACAACACGACCAACGATGCTGCGCCAGAGGGAGATTGAGACTACCTTTTTCCCTTCATACTCGCACCAATTTCGCGAAGCAGTTTCTTTAAATCATTCACTTTTAAATGGCCGTTGGGTGCCATAATATAATAGTTCAAATAAAAACCTCACAGGATACTGAAGTACTCAGTTGTTTTCATTGTACGACAAGGATAAGAGTTTGTGCAATATGGCGCTTTGTTTACTGTATTTGCTTGTGGCGCCCTCTGCTCAAAGTTTTTTTCGTAATGTTGCCATTCTTATAAAAGTTTTCAATGGATATCAATCCAGCTACATCTGGGAAATGTTGATTAAATGGGTAACTTTGAATATATAGGTATAATAGAATACTCATTCTAGAGCGTACCCGGTGGGGGCAGGGGGAGGCAGGTACCTCGCAAAACATGATGAACTCCCCGAATTACTAAACAAAGTATAAAAGAGGACTTATCTCTAACTTTTAAATAAAGCACGCAGTATATACTAACAAAATGTACGATGTAATTACAAAAAAACCGCGTTCGACTATAGCGCACAAAAATTACCTACTCTAAAAATTTTATTTGAACCCCTAAGCCTGACTTGCTTTCCCTTAGGCCAGATTTGCAAGGGCCAGAAGCTGGATACGCCACTGTACTCATTACTATGTAAACCTTGAAAATTTGTGACTTTAAGATTTTTGGTTTATTATTTTACAATAATTTGAAAAGTCACCCCTTCACAGTTCGTCTTTAAATGCAGCTTTTCGTTCCATTTTTAGTAAAATTTACGTTCAATGAACTTTAAAAAAAAACCTGTTAAGTATTTATTTATTTTTTCAACGATTTGTTCACCTTGCCTTATTGTGTTTTCGAGTTTGAATAGAATATTATTTTTTCATTATTCTGTATACTAATTCAATTTTCATCCGACTGAGTTCAACTAACGGCAGTCTACCGACCTTCTATTCAGCCTCTAATCATTGAACTTTTGACTTTCAAACATTGGCGTAGAAAATTCCAGAGCAGACGGGACGGGTCCTTGAACCAACGTCCCCTGACCTAGTTGCTAAAATAGTCTACAATATTAGGAGTCAGAATGTTGATTCAATTATGAAACACAATTAGAGGTTAATGAATTCTAGCAGCCGTTATAGTTTGAGCCGGCCGAATTTTAAGTGGGCGTATACCCTTACAATGTAGCTAAAACTCGGAATTTTCTTCATATATGTATACAGTATGTTAACTAACAGAGGGCGTTCCCGTTAACCCGAAATAGTATAGCATACATACATGCTAAAAAAAATATTTCCATTCGAAAACAAAATGTTTTAAAATTTTTTCCAATAAGAAAATATTCAATAAAAATTTTAAATTGACATGTAAAAGAAACACACTGTACACGCGAACATGAAAGACGGCAACGTCGCAATTTATTTATACATGGCGACTACTATTTTGATTTAAAACAGGAGGTTTCAAATTTATTTCCAATTAGAATTTTTTTTTTATTCGGATTTTTTTATGCTTATTTTTTTATGCTGATATTTTTATTTTTATTCTATTAATGATATATATTAACGAGTTTAAGGGAACGCCCTCTGTTATTTAACATACTGTATATGCATATGTAGTAGGCTACAAAACAATACCAAATTTCACTCTTGGGGCTTGGTATTGTTTCTTGTCTCTCAATAAAATGTATAAATCCGTACTAATATTATAGATTGGAAAGTGAGTTTATTTGTTTGTTTGTTCCGCTTTCACGCCGTAACTACTGAACCGATTGCTTTGACATTTTTCAAATAATAGGTTACCTTTTATTCCGGAAAAAAATTATATTCCCGAGGGAAATCTAAAAAGCGTGATATAACCGATCTCACAATCTCTGTCACTGCTTACCATCAGGCGAGATTGCGGTCAAGCGCTGGTTTATAATATATATATTAAAAAAGATTAATTGACCAGTGTCGTATTTTAGTGTATGAACATTACCAAATAGAACCATTTCTTCTTGTTAAAATCGAGTCCAAAAACTTCTAAGTAATTGGAAATTGTGATCTAGAGCCAATACAGACCTAGATTTCAGCCAAAAAACACCCCATTTCTCATCAAACATTCCTAGTAACCGTTATGTAACCCACATCGAATTTTAACAAGTACAAAAGTGGGGGGATGCTGTCTAGCCATACTGGAGCCGGTCTCATAACCTACTTTATGTGGGGAACATATCGGTGGCACCAGACATGGTTAGAGGACGCATTTATTGATCTGACAATGTTACAAGAGTCGAAATAATTCAGAAGTGTTTCTTACATCAGTAGATCACTAAATTCGACCAGTAGTTTTAATCGGAGAAATTAAAAATATATTTAAAAAAAAACTCTTCACAGTACCTATCTAGTTATCGCACCTTCCGTGCAACAAAGTCACACGGCTTTTTGATTTTTGAGAGGAGGAACTTATAATAATTCATTTTCGCATGATTCCTCAAAAAAATTATTATTAAAATTTTGTAGTTTAAATCGTAGTTAAAAGTCTTGTTTCATTACCAAAGAATCCTAACAAAAGACATAAGAAAAAAGAGTGTCCCGAATCGTGACTTTGTTCTAGCTACTGAAGGTGCGTTATGTAAAGTTTTATAGACTAATTTTTGATCTATTTTACCACATACAACTATAATCACAGGCCTATCTAATACAATAGAGTACATAGAATTAGCTTATCAAGACAATTTATTAGCCAATAGTCCAAAGAATCAGCATTGCCATCCAACATGGTACTGCCAGCCTTTTGGCCACTTATTCCACTTACAGCGATGTGGACAAATTTTTTGATGCCCAAAGATCTAGATTGTTCTTAATTTTTTTTTTCTTGTGTAAATATGTTTATGTAGATATTTTAGTTTTATCTGATAATAATGTTTGTACATAAATCATTGATATAATATTAAACAGATATGATATGCTCTAACAAATTAACCAAAATAAATGTGCCGATCGGAGCAGCAGCACACACATGCATTTTTTTTATTCTGCGTACATTTCACACGTTGGCACAGTGTGAGTGAGATGGGGCGCAAGCTAAAGCATAGAGAAGAAAAAGATGGCTAGTGTTTGTCGTTGGCACTTAAATAGAATCGACGAAAACTAAAGCGACTTGCTGGACTTACCTCCTTTTGTACGCTTCATTTTCAGTGCGCTAGTGACGTATCTACCTTAGTTTAATATTATATCAATGACATAAATAGTCAATGTATATATTGTACAAAATCATGTCAATTATTTGATGCTAAGTATAAATTATTAATTCTCGAATCTATCGATGCGCCAACTGAAATCATGAATTCAGCAGATAGCTATTATAAAGATAAACATCTGTTGGTGTTAAAGAAGTCAAAGAATAAGTACTTGTCATTTATAGTAAATATTGACAGCCACCGTGGCGTAGCGGTAGCTGGCGCGGCCGCTGCGCAAGGTGGCGCGGGTTCGATCCCCGCACAGTGCAAGTATTTGTATGCTTGAATATGAATATTTGCACTGGTCTGGTCGTGCCTCGGAAAGCACGTTAAGCCGTTGGTCCCGGTTGCTATACGAACATCTAGTGGCAGTCGTTACGGGTTGTTGGAGCCCTCAAAAGTCCAACAATTGGTCTAGCTGCAATGCTTCGATGTCGCCTTCGGGTTGTGGAGGTCAGACGGCAGTCGCTTCACGGAAAATGTCGAAGTTTAGCCATATCAGCAGTTGGACTGGTAAAGCGGACCCCAGACTCCAAAGCTGAAAAGACTTCGGATGCGACTGGGATTAACGCTGGGATGATGATGATGATGACTTACAGTAAATATTGGCTCCTTATTTTCCATACGTAACCTTTACTGTCATTGAAGCAAAGTAAAGATTTTATGCAAAATGTCTCAAGTAATTGTAAAATTAATATTCATTTAAATTAATATCTAAAAAAATATTGTTGATAAAATTAAAATTCGTTAGGTATGGCTTCTTCTTTGCCACTTTTTTGGGATGACGAATCATCAAATAACCTCTCCTGGTCTAGGCGCAGTGGGCAGGGCGTGTCAGACTTTTACTGATTAAAACGCACCCGTGTTAAAGATCACGGGTGGGTTTTAATCAGTAAAAGTGAAAGAGAGATACCCCCTGATGCACAGGCTGGTGCTTTCTCTTGCCTGTGTGCTAGGGCGACGGTATCTTTCGAACAACTCACAACCCTGGCAGGCATTGCAGAATACAATGCACCGTCAACCTGGGGCTTGTACTTACCGGGCGGCGAGCAGTGGGCACCTCGCCTATAGAGGCCAGGAGTCAGCTGCTGACTTTCAACACCCAGGGAGTCTCCTGCGGCGACTACTGGCAGAAGGGCATACAGATTGCCTCTCCCTCGCACTTCGCCTCACCTTTTGCAAGCTTTACTGCTTAGCAGAAGGAGATGATCCCATGCATTCTCGCTCTGTACCATGGCTTGGACCAGGGCCGAATATACTACATTGCCGTCACCGATTGCTGCTATGAAGACATTGCGGTAGATACTCCGCAAAACTTACATGTGAGTGTATGCTGCACCGTGTCCTCCAGAAATTTCAGACAGTGGTGACACTTGAAACCATAAACAACCCTTACAATACTTCGTATAGCATTGTAAAGGTTTAAACAATACTTCATATAGCATTGTAAGGGTTTATAATAATCAAAACTGATTAAGGGTTCATACAGAGTCCCTCAGGGTTAAAATCGATCGACGACCTCTCTCGGGAGTCTACGCCATAGCTCGGGGTTATTGACATTTTGTTTGCCTTAGTTTAACGCCTTTCAAGCGAGATTTGCCTTAATATAAGACGAAAATATTTTTGTGTTGAAGCGAAAAATTGTCTCGACGCAAATCCATTTTTCAGAGAGACACGATAATTTTTTTCCTCTTCTTTTTTTTTTTTTTTTTCAAGGTGAGATTCAACCTCAACTCTTGTTCAATGGCCTCTGTGGAATAGATACCACAATTTTGCCAATAACACGTTACACGTGTAACAAATTATAGAAATCTTTGAAAATTTTATTTCACAATAATGGCGGATATCGCCATTTATGAGTTATTTACTGAATGCACTTTTTACCACATAAATCTTGCGCTTTTATTTCGTAAACGACACTATAAATAATTTTAAAAGTGCAATTAAAAATGCGTGTGACACTCATCTTTGCTTTCTCGTCAAAACTCCACGATAATTTTAATTAGCTCGCAAAAATGTGGAGGGAAGTTTTGAATTTGGAACATACCTAGTATCCTTACTTAATATTATAAATGGGAAAGTGAGTTTTTGTTTGTTTGTTCCGCTTTCACGACGAACCAATTGCTTTGAAATTTTGCGAACGTAAGGTTAAAGTCCGAATTAAATAATAGGGTAGGGTTTTATCCCGGAAAAAATTGATATTCCCGGAGGAAAATCTAAAAAGCGCGATATAACCGAACTCGAAAGTTAGTTAGTAATAAATAATCATACTTTTTAAATAAATTATAACTGGCCAGTTTCTCATACACCAAAACTTCTTGTCGCAATACTTTCTGAGTGACCTGGGTACATACCAGGTCACTCAGAAAGTATTGCGACAAAAAGTTTATTACTTCATAGTTACCGGTCTAAAAATGGTGAACAACATTATGAGAATAATTTTGATACAAAAATTCGAAAAGACGTGGCAATGCGTTACTTTTTTTTTTTTAATAATTATAAACTAGCGCTTGACTGCAATCCCGCCTGATGGTAAGCAGTGATCCAATCGTTGGTGGCGCTAGTTTATTAAGTCCATTCACTTAAAAAACCTTAGTGAATAGGAAGGAAGACGGCAGTTGAGCGAGGTGGTGCAATGTTAGACCCAATAACAAGACCAACGATGCTGCGCCAGAGGGAGATTGATGTGGAGGCCCTCCACGACCAAACTCCCGGCACAACAACATTTGACGCATCGTACCCGGCACACATCGCAACACAACTGCTCAGACCCGTCCCTCGTACGGCTTCACCAGGCATCATGCCGGAACACGACGAATCGCTTGGCGGCAAGACTTTGTCTGGTAGGTGGTAACTTCTGCCGGCAGCCGATGTTATGGCCTACCACCGAGAAAATTATTTATTTATTATTATTTATTTGAGACAAAAAACAGTTATATGTTACAATATTAAAATTACTATTATATACTACTACTATATTAATATAAAGAAGGCATCTACCAAGCGGGCCCTTTGCAGTTGGCAAAGGGCCCGCTTCGTAGATGCCTTCTTTGTAGCACAAATTGTAGCACAGAATATTTATTCTGTGCTACAATAAGCGAGGTGTTTGATTCCACCCTTGACGTCTAAGACTGGCGCGTTTGGAACACTTCGCGCCGCCACTTCGGGACCTGATATTTGGGGGGTGACAGACGTCCCCGAGTCTGTCACCCCTGGACCCAACGAAAGACAGCCTCAAACAAACACAACGTACAGACGACAACACATCAAGCTACTACAATCTATCAGATTTCTTTATTAGATTTTCAACTTTACCTAAAACAATAAGACTCAAGGTTGATTGGAAATATTTGACAGTTTAGGGTAGCTTGACCTGCTGTCGTCCGAACTTTCCGACGTACATAATTATGTAAGATTTATGTGCATAAATCAAATCAAATCATTTATTTCGGAAAACATCCATAGCTAACAACAAACCAAACTTATAAACTAAAATACTATAATACATATAATTGAAAAAACAAACACCTCACACGGCAGCAATATGTCTTCTGCAGCATTGCTGGATGTAACGACAATCCAGTCGGTTGGCAATCATTGCGAGGAAGATTACTTAAACTACATAAATGATAAAGAAAACTCAATGCTTTTCTCCAGTCGTAAAAACCGTACAACACGAAGCAGAAAATTGTCTATATAGATAGACGAGAAACAAAACCTCCAAATCCTAATAAAAACGGTAAACGTAACCGAATCTATCGCCAGTCGACGTCATTGTTTGCGATTTATAGAATTTAGTAGGTCATACTGTGACGTCACAACAATAAATTAATGACGTCTCTTTCAACTCAGTGCGCAGGTTCAGCCAAAACGGGTACAGAGTACCTACGTCATTTCAATCACCCTCAGTTTAAGGAAACACGTAGGGTACTTATTTCTGTGTTATCACGTGTTTGTTAGGGTTGATTTAGAATTATGTGTTTGTAAAATTGTGTTTTTGTACGACATAATAATTTCATGGAGAGGTCAGAAAACAAAAGGAAAATTTGCCAGATCACTAAAAATTTTCTTACTCAGTAGTCTGTAAGCGATTCTGTAAGACCTAATATTTGTAAATAATGTAACTTCTTTGCTAGATACTAATTTAAATGTCCGCGCTAGTAACAATTAATTATTGTTGATCGATGACAAACCGTGAAAACGGTTTTGCGAGGCATGGCTTTTATCTCAATGTATTGCACACTAGATTAAGAAAATAAATGGGTTCGATCCCCGCACAGTGCAAATATTTGTATGCATGAATATGAATATTTGCACTGGTCTGGTCGTGCCTCGGAAAGCACGTTAAGCCGTTGATCCCGGTTGCCATACGAACATCTAGTGGCAGTCGTTACGGGTTGGTTGGAGCCCTCAAAAGTCTAACAATTGGTCTAACTGCAATGCTTCGATATTGACTTCGGGTTATGGAGGTCAGACGGCAGTCGCTTCACGGAAAATTTCGAAGTTTAGCCGAAATCAGCAGTTAGACTGGTAAAACGGATCCCGGACTCCAAAGCTGAAAAAGCTGCGGATGCGACTGGGATGATGCTAACGCTGAGATGATGATGACGATTAAGAAAGTAATTAAAAATAATAATAATAAATGCTATTTGTGGTATATTATACGCTTCGGTTTGCTTGTGTTGACTTTACTTAAGTTTCGTCTCATGGGTTTCCCCAAGGACCCATTCTTGCTCCCTACTTTATTACCATGCAAATTTGTTCACTAGAAAGACGGTATATTCTAAAGGCTATTGACACCCAGGCTGGAATATGCCGAGTTAAAGTACATTTTCCAGCGACTCTTTCATTAGTGACAAAGCTATGGATGTCACGGACGGGGGACAGGACCCTCCCGCCAAGCGATTCCACCGCCCGCACCCATGGGGGACTGTCTTTCGTAATTTTGATAGTCTAAAAGTGATGATTCTTAGCCACGTCATCATCATCATCTCAGCGTCTGTCCCGGTTGATTCCGCGGCTTTCGTGTTAGAGCCCGGGGTCCGCTTTCTTGCACATTCTCCTCCATTTCGCGCGATCTTTAGCATCCTGTGGTGTGAGATTGTTGGCACGCATGTCATCTCTTACAACGTAAAGCCAGCACTTCTTTGGTCTATCCCGCTTGTTCCGGCCCGGCGGAGGCGCTATGGTAAAACATTTGTTACCCACGTAACGTTCCGGTTGTGATGATTCTTAGCCTAATTTGAATAAATAAATCTTGATTTTGATCCGCCCTGTAATGAAATGAAAATCTTAGCATAGGGAGTTCCCATGACAAGCAAAGATGGAAATGACTTTGATCTTTGGATTGCTTGCTGCGTTTTTATGAGACTAACAATTTTTGTTACTTTGTTTATTTTTACTTCCATTTCATTGAGAGCTCATTTTTCAAATGGCAAAAATGGCAAATTTGGATTCGGTGGAGAGGCGTGCCAAGAGGCTAATTAGCAACTCAGATTTAGTTCGAAACGGTCTGCAAAGCCTGCAGCAAAGGTGAAGAGTAGCCAGCCTGTCGGTGTTCCATAAGATGTATTTTGGAGAGTTCGCACACTCTCCAAAATGCATCCTATAGAACACCGGGAATTGCATGATATAATTCCCCATCTCCGTTCCATCATCGGACGACCCGCCGTACGGCGAGTTTCCATCCTTGTTGTTCCTTCCTGTTGTTGATACTACTACGATTCGGACCAAGTGTTTCACGTCGTCTTTTTTACCGCGTACGTCGAGGGACTGGAACAATTTTCCAGCGGCGGTATTTCCGTCTGACCACAATTTAAGTGTCTTCGAGGCTAGAGTGAATAGGCTCATAATAAACCAGCGCGCTTTACCATTAACGATTGCAGCACTGCTTACCATCCGGGATTGCGGTCAAACACTAGTATAAAATTAAAAAAAAAAACAAAATATGCCAAGAATAATAAAAATAATCCTTGGATAAAATTATCTAGCGATAGAAAAACATGCATAAAACAATTCTTCATTCATAAATTCCAAACCCCATCCCTTTAATTCATACTAATCCATAGGTACTAATATTATAAATGCGAAAGTAACTCTGTCTGTCTGTCTGTCTGTTACGCTTTACCGCTTAAACCTCTCGACCGATTTTGATGAAATTTGGCACAGACAATCTTTAGACCCTGAGAAAGGACATAGGCTACCTTTTATTGAAAAAAAAAATGATATTCCCGAGGGAAATCTAAAAAGCGCGATATAACCGAATTCCACGCGGGCGAAGCTGCGGGCGTCCCACACTGCCTACTCCAAAACAAAAACAAAATCTTAACCAGGGTGTATATTACGATATTCCACACAGGTGGATGAACGCACCCCTGTCCCTTAGCCATCCCATAACACACAATACCCATGGGAACTGAAGGGGAGATGATATTAGGGAAGGGGGTCCTTACAACTGTGTCTTTTTTTTTCGTCCGCCATATTTTATATGTAGGTCCCGTGAGAATATGGAATGAGAATGTAATGCTACGCGCACATCACAGGAAAAATATAACATAGTAAAAATGAGATGCAGCAGCCAATTTAAGAGGGGACTCTAGCGCCGAGGAATAGGTATTTGAAAAAACTATTGCTGCCGCGCTGCTTCCCACCTCTCTCGGTAAAGTGCGAAAAGGACCGTTGCAGCTCAGGCTGATTTTGCCTACAAAACAGTTGACCAAAAGACGTTTCGTATTCCGCTGTTTTCTTTTCAAAACATGACAGCTCTCAATTAATTTATATGTCAAAATTTAGAGGAAAAGTATTCACAATCATGCTTCCAATATTATTTTTTTTTTTTTTATAAAAACTTATCACGTTTGTCTAATAGTCATCTGAACGTCAGGTAAGTAAGTAAGTAAGTAAGTAAGTAAGTAAAAAATTTATTTGCTAAGATTGTAGGTACATTAAATAGAATGTTACAATAATAGAGCGAGCCTTGTACAATCTACCTGATATTAGGCATGCAAACAACAATGAGAATAATAAATCAAATAATAAATAGTTCATGGTTAGAATTATCTTACATAAGTATTAAAATTTACTAAAATTAATTGATACAAAAATATTAAAAGCATAACAACAAACAACAATGAGAAAAAGAATTATAATAATCAATGAATCCAGGAAAAAGAAATAAAATTAATACGTCATTACAACTCTGTCTATGAAAACAATTTAGTCATAAGGTTATTTCAAAGAAAAAATTAAATAATTAGGTATGTCAAATATGATAAAAACTAAAATTTAGTAATTTGGTCCGTTAATTAATTAAATTAGATACATTAAATTGCACAATTCAAATGTCATCGTCATTTAAATAGTATATTACAGAAAAGTAAAAATGGGTTATTTTTCCCGATTTCGAAGTATCATATTTCTTTTATTAATTAAGTTTCGAAAAAAATCAAATGATATGGGCACGTATAATCACGGTGTAAAATTGTAGAAAAAAAGTAATTGGTCTAAAAGCATTACATAGCGGACTCCCGGATACGAATGTTCTTTTTGATATTTTTGCCTTGTGGTGTGAACAGCTTCCGCGGCGTAGTGGCAACGAACGAGCAGCTGCGCAAGGTTTCGATCCCCGCGTACTGTAAACTTGTTGTACTGTTCTGGTCGTGCCTCGGAAAGCACGTTAAGCCGCTAGTCCCGGTTGCCATACAAACATCTAATGGCAGTAGTTACGGGTTGTTGGAGCACTCAAAGGTCCAACAATGGGTCTAACTGCAATGCTTCGATATCGCCTTCGGGTTGTGGAGGTCAGACAGGCAGTCGCTTCACGGAAAATATCGAAGTTTAGCCAAAATCAGCAGTTAGACTGGTAAAGCGGACCCCAGTCTCCAAAGCTGAAAAGTTTTGAATGCGACTGGGATAAACGCTATGATGATGAAGCCTTGAGGTGTGGACTCTCACAAGACAAAAATGCCAAAAAGATGACTTATATGATAAATGACTTTAATTTTCTATTTCACTAGTCTGATAACAAAGGCCGAAATAAACTCACGAGGTCACAGTACCTAGTGCTTGACAGCAATCCCGCCTGATGGTAAGCAGTGATGCAATCGTTGATGGTAAAGTGCGCTAGTTTATTAAGCCTTAAAAAACTTAGTCAATGGGAAGGCAGATGGCAGTGGAGTCAGGTGATGCAATGTGTAAATATGTGTAAATGTGAGCGTACCGTTATCTGTACAAAAAAAAAACTGTTTTTAGAATTTGTTGATATAGCGGCAACACCTGTGAATATACTACTGTCTAGCTATCGTGGTTAATGAAATATAGCCTATTAACTGCAGCGGTAGAGCACAGGCGTAGAGTGCCAGCCTTTCGGTGGTCCATAGACCACCGAAAGGCTGGCTACTCTACGGATATATTAGTATTAGTAGATACGGATTCATATTAGTGAGTGTGCGAGGGAATTGTATGATTTAGTTCCCCCATCTCCGTTCCACCATCGGACGACCCGTCGCACGGCGAGTTTGCACCCTTACGTCGTTAACACCACTACGATTCGGACGAAGCGTTTCGCCTCCTCTTTCATACCGATACATCGAGAGACTGGAACAATTTGCCAGCGGCGGTGTTTCCGTCGGACTACAATTTGAGTGTCTTCAAAGCTAGAGTGAATAGACTCTTAATAAATTAGTGCGCTTTATCATCATCGATTGCGTCACTGCTTACCATGAGGCGGGATTGCAGTCAAGCGTTGCTTTTTTTTTAAAGCGGTACCTACAACGCTACATGGGAATAACGCGTCATATTGATGTCACACAAATCCTGCATCTCGCAAGCAGAGTTTTCCGTGCAAATATCACGCATACAAGTTCACGACATCAACCGGTGGACAAGTGGCCGTCAGACAATAATAATAATAATAACTTTTATTCAAGTAACTTGTCTTCATCACTATCCATACTTCCATACTAATATTATAAATGCCAAAGTATCTCTGTCTGTCTGTCCGTCCCGCTTTCACGCCAATACTACTAAACCGATTGTAATGACATTTGGTACACAGATAGTCAAGAGCCTGAGAAAGGACATAGGCTATAAAACATCCCGCTATGACCAATAGACGTGGAGCAGGAACAAAAAATGTTGCGAAAACAGGAGCAAACGCGGACGTACATATTACTGCCATTATTTAAACAGGCGCTTATTTTATATCAACTGAGCTCTTTCGGTTCGATTAAGCTTACGCGGGTGAAACGTTACGTGTTACGCGGAAAGACCGCACAGGAAACTGCAGGAGCGTCACCTACGCTGGTACGGCCACGTCTTACGCAACAACGTAACCAGCGTAGGCGACCCTCCTGCAGTTTGTCTGCAATGTCACGGACACGAAGGCTGCCCCGGATGCGGAAGTTCCTGATGCGGTCTTTCCGCGTAACTCCACACATCCTCCGCAGCATATTCATCTCCGTGACACGCAGCTCCTGCTTGTGTCGCTCAAGCACAGGCCACGACTCACTGCCTTCTATATATACATAGTTACGTCATTAGGTGCATACCTATCAAAACGGATGAGAAGTTCAAAAGTTCTCCATTCCACTACACTCCGCTCCGCTTCAGTAAAAACACTGACCACTTTTCACCGCTCTTTACCACTCCTCTCCGCTCAGCTTCGCTTCAGTGGAAACACTGACCATTTTTTACCGCTATTTACCGCTCCTCTCCGCTCAGCTTCGCTTCAGTGGAAACACTGACCACTTTTCACCGCTCTTTACCACTCCTCTCCGCTCAGCTTCGCTTCAGTGGAAACACTGACCATTTTTTACCGCTCTTTACCGCTCAGCTTCACTTCAGTGGAAACACTGACCATTTTTTACCGCTCTTTACCGTTCCTATCCGTTTAGCTTCGCTTCAGTGGAAACACTGACCACTTTTCACCGCTCTTTACCGCTCCTCTCCGCTCAGCTTCGCTTCAGTAGAAACACTGACCACTTTTCACCGCTCTTCACCACTCCTCTCCGCTCAGCTTCGCTTCAGTGGAAACACTGACCACTTTTCACCGCTCTTCACCGCTCCTCTCCGCTTCAGTGGAAACACTGACCACTTTACACCACTCTTCACCGCTCCCCTCCGCCCAGCTCTGCGTCAGTGGAAACGCGACCTAGAGACTGTGACGTGTACATACGTTTTCTGTAACAAAATAACTATGTATACAATATGAGTGATTATAGATGGTAATCAAAATTGTTGTTTATAAACGTAAATAATAAAAATAGCAGTTATCATGCTCATTATCTACATCGTTGCGGAAGCCAACTGGACAATCCGCATGGAAAATCACTGACCTGATGTAACTGCGCATTTTATGTACTTAATGACTTTAATAAAACAATAAAAGTATACCTTATAAATGCTAAAATTTATGAGAATGGACGGATGGATGTTTTTTACTCTTTCAAGCAAAAATTACTGAACGGCTTTTTGGCATACAGATGCCATGTAACCAGGAATAACACAAAGTATACTTTTAATCCCTATATTCCCACGGGATCGAAACTTACACGGGCGAAACCGCGGGACACAACTAGTAGGTAATTAACTTAGTCTTTATTTTAGATCAGCTTCCAATATAACCTGATGGCACTTGGCACAGCTGAATACCATCTTCAGCTATGTCAGTAAAGCTGTCACAGTTTGTGGAAAGACTGTCGGTAACATCTTCGTAATAGTTTCCCGATGTTACCCTTCTTCAGTGCCTTAAAAAGGCTCCTCTTCCAATGCAGTGTGATCGCTCACTACAGTCTATTTATATAAGAGCCTATTTAGGGCATCGAAGAAGGATAAAATCGGAACCCTATTGTAGTGCAGCGTGATCGCTCGCAAGAGCCTTTTTTGGGAACCGAAGAAGGATAAAATCAGGACTATTGCAATGCAGTGTGATCACACGCTTGCTGAAACTTATATAACCAAATACTGCAGCCCCTGGCAATGACCGACAATACGCCATGCCAATGGTCAGGAGTAGAATGCCAGGTTTTAACAGATAATCTTATAATTGAGACAGAAGTTGTTTGTTACTAAGGTCGCAGACGACAGTGATGCAATACGGCAAAAAAGATAAGAATCATTACATACTACAAAACAAAGTCGCTTTCAATGTCCCTATATCGGCTATGTCCCAATATCGGCTATGTATGCTTATATCTATAAAACTACCCAACGAATTTTGATGCGGTTATTTCAATAGATAGTGTGATTATCACCATGATGATAGATCCCTACTCGGTGGTAGGCCATAACATCGGCTGCCAGCAGAAGTTACCACCCACCAGACAAAGTCTTGCCGCCAAGCGATTCGTCGTGTTCCGGCATGATGTCCGGTGAAGCCGTACGGCGGACGGGTCTGAGCAGTTGTGTTGCGATGTGTGCCGGGTACGATGCGCCAAATGTTGTTGTGTCGGGAGTTTGGTCGTGGAGAGTCTCCAGATCAATCTCCCTCTAGCGCAGCTTCGTTTAGTCGTGTTGGTCTTGGGCATTACCTCGCTCAACTGCCGTCATCCTCTTATTCCTTAGTTTTTTAAGGGAATAGGCTTAATAAACTAGTGCGTTTTACCATCAACGATTGCATCACTGCTTACCATCAGGCGGGATTGCAGTCAAGCACTAGTTTATAATTATTAAAAAAAAAGATTAAAGAGGAAGGTTTTTATGTATGATGACATCCGCTAAGTAGAGGAGAAATACTGTTATTTTCAATGTTTGTAATGTGATGTAATAAATAATTATATTTTTTCGCTTACATTGCAAACGCATGACTTTTTACGACAAATATTGACTAATTTTCGAAACGATTTTAACCAATACAGCCTTAATTCTTACCCAATTAAATATATTTAATACATTTAATATAGATCTATATGGCCCTTTACAACATATGATATAAATTAATATTTTCGAAGATATCACAGATTTAATATTGCAGAACGTAGCGTTTGCGGCGTTATCGACCAGCCAGTTATCAATTTTTTTGTAGTGTACATATTTAGTATCATCATTGCACCCGTGCGAAGCCGGGGCGGGTTGCTAGTAGTAAATAAATTAATATTAACGCCACAAACGAACAACGCATCATGCTGACGTCATCTAGATCCTGCATCTCGCAAGCAGAATTTACGTTCAACTAGCATAGGTACAACTTCCCAACATCAATTATTGAGCAACAAACGACCAGGTACAGCATCCGTCTGGTCGGAAGTTCCTGCCCTTTCTTTTCCTTTTCTGAAGGACTTGTAAATTCTAGCTATTTTTTTTTTATAATTATTAACTAGTTTTTTAGCTTGACCGCAATCCCGTCTGATTGATATAAATATATAAAATTAGTAAATAAAAATAAACTAGCGCGCTTTACCACCACTGCTTACCATGAGGTGGGATTGCGGGCAACCACTAGTTTATAATTAAAAAAAAGTTAGTCAGATATCAGCATCTGTGTAGCAGTTTGATTGGGGTGGCAATCTCATATTAATGGTAAATAATTTCATCGAATGTTTTGTGTCTTGTAATGTTAATTAATTTATTATCATCACCATCATCATCTCAGCGTCAATCCCAGTCGCATCCGAAGCTTTTTCAGCTTTGGAGTCTGGGGTACGTTTTACCAGTCTAACTGCTCATTTGTCTAAACTTAGATATTTTCGTGAAGCGTCTGCCGTCTGACCTCCACAAGCCGAAGGCAATATCGAAACATTGCAGTTAGACCAATTGATGGACTTTTGAGGGCTCCAACAACCCGTAACGACTGCCATTAGATGTTCGCATGGCAACCGGGACCAGCGGCTTAATGTGCTTTCCGAGGTACGCCATGAAGATTTATATACATACTGAAAAATATGTGGAAAGCATGAGTGACACAACATGACAGCTTTATTTTTCTCGTAATACCTACGTACAAAACATTACAACACCTCCACCCTTAATCATTACACATGTATTTATTACTTATTAACAAAACCAGAGACGTTCGGATAAGATAGGTAGGTTTACAATATAAGAGGTCATATTCTATAATTAGCTGGATTATTAAGGCGACAACTATGCACTGGACGAGACTGAGACGATTCGGTGGGCAAAGCAAGAGGAGATTCAACGCAATCCTGGAACTGATCGTCGGTTGGTACCCCACTCGGTCTTACGGGGCTCAGGCGTGGCGGGCTGAGGAGTGGCGGACGGCTCGGAATGCTTCCGTGGGAACCATCAGTTGAAACTCCTTCTGATTCCTCTGCGAGATTCGCACTAGTGGAAGGACAGATCAATGAACTCCGTCTGGGCTTAAGCTGATCCACATGTTTATGTATTTCCCTACCTGACGCATCGAGAACTCTGTAGTCTGTAACACCCATTCTCTCAACAATCCTGCCAGGCTCCCACTTATTGCTACCTCTATATTGACGAACCCAGACTTCTTCCCCGTCACCTAAGCTCCGAGTAACGCTACCCCTCGATTCCTGCTGTCGTGTTTGAGCGTTTTTAACCTTTGTTTCTCTATTTGGTCTCAAACAATCAAGTTTCGTACGGAGTTTACGGCCAAACATAAGCGAAGCAGGCGTTTCCCCTGTTGTGCAATGCTCTGTGTTTCTGTAGTGTAGGAGAAAATTATTTAAAAACAATAAAATGTATAAGTTGCCTCTAATTGCCTTCTTAATTGTTCGCTTGACTAAACGTACTGCATTTTCTGCAGCGCCATTGGAGGCGGGGTGGTAAGAAGGGGAGAACAAGTGGCTAATGCCATTACTTTCCATGAACTTTGAAAATTCGACACTGGTAAAAGGTGGTCCATTATCAGATACTAACTGTTTCGGTAATCCGAAACGAGCGAAAATATCACTTAGTCTGATAATTGTGTGGCTAGCAGCTGTGCTAGGTACCTGACTAACCTCTATCCACTTAGTCCTAGCATCAACTACTACAAGATATATTTTACCGGCTATCGGACCCAAAAAATCAACATGTACTCGAGCCCACGGTTTTTCAGGCCAAGGCCAAGGGCACGGTATATGCCGTGGTGGGTCATCGCTTTCAGCCGCGCAAACGGTACATGCCCTGCACATCGATTCGATCGCTTCATCAATACCTGGCCACCAAACATAACTACGAGCAAACGACTTCGTTTTAACGATTCCCATGTGCACTTCGTGTAATTCCGATAGTACCTTTGACCTACACGCATCCGATATCACTAACCTATAACCCCATAGAACACAACCAAGCTCTTCATACAATTCGCGTTTTCGGTTATGATACGGTTGAAGTGCAGGGATCTCTGACGTCACCGGCCACTCGTTACGCAAATAACTCAAAATTCTACCTAACAATGGGTCTCGCTGAGTTTGCTTTTTTAATTCATTGTAATCTAACAATAATGCATTTTGTGCGAAATGTAAAAATGTTTGATCTGGTATTTTACAACAATTATTAGTAGGAGAGACTAGTGCTGCCTGTGCTGGTAATCGTGATAACCCATCTGCTCCATTCGCCTCTGACCTAACCAACTGAATATCATAAGTATAAGCGGATAACTTAATGGCCCATCTTTGGAGACGGCTCGCTACCATAGAAGGTATACCTTGTTTCGGTCCAAAAATCGTAACCAGAGGTTTATGATCTGTACGTAGAAGAAATCGCCTACCGTATACATACTGGTGTAATTTTTCTAAGCTAAAAACAATAGCTAGTGCTTCCCGTTCGATCTGCGAATAGTGCTGTTCGGCGCTCGAAAGCGCTCTCGAGACAAAAACAACGGGGCGCTCGAGTACGCAACCGGGCGATGCCGCCACGGGTTCCAGCTGACTAAGAACTCCACCTATACCCTTAGAACTTGCATCACATGTTAAAATTAAGGTCTTATCTGGATCATAATGAGCGAGCACTTCAGCACTAACGAGTAATGATTTAACTTTTTTAAAAGCTACTTTACAGTTGGTATCCCATTCCCAAACGACTCCTTTCTTAAGTAATCGGTATAAAGGCGCGAGAATAGTGCTTAAACGGTTAACAAATTTCGCATAGAAATTAATGGTTCCTAGGAAAGCCCTCAACTCTGAAATATTGGTGGGCTGTGGTATTTTAACTATGCCCTCCACTTTTTCTGGGTCGACCTTAATTCCGTCGGCAGATATAACATAACCCAAATACTTTACTTCGTTAGTTAAAAAAGACAGTTATTTGGTTTGAGTTTCATTCCATTAGAACGCAAACGATGAAAAACCCGTTCTAAAATATTAAGATGTTCAGTAATATTACCTCCTTTCGTTCCTATAATGACATCGTCAAGGAAAACTTCCACATTAGGGATATCACTTAAAAGATTCGACATGATTCTTTGAAAAATTCCAGGGCTCGAAGCTAGACCAAAAACTAACCTTTTATATTTAAATAACCCCTTGTGAGTGTTAATTACTGTCAGATTATCGGGATCATCTAACTCTATTTGGTTATAAGCCTGTGATAAATCGATTTTTGAGAAAATGGACGCACCGTTTAACTTGACTAATAAGTCCTCGATACGTGGTAACGGATACCTATCTACAATCAGAACTGGGTTCAAAGTAACTTTATAGTCTGCGCAAATATGGAGTCCACCATCAGCCTTACGCACCGGTACGAGCGGAGTAGCCCAGTCCGCACTGTCGATGGGCTCGATGACGCCGTCACGCAACATTCCGTCCAGCTCAGCTTCGACGCGGTCCCGCAGCGCGTACGGCAAAGGACGAGCGCGCCAGAACACAGGTGTCGCTCCCTCCCGCACACGCAGCCGTGCCTTGCCTCCTTTGAATCGACCCAGTCCCTCCGTAAACAATTCTTTATATCTGTCAAATAATTCATTTAATTTATCTTGACCGTGAACTCTATCGGGAGAAACAAAATTATTAAACACTGGAATCTTAATTTTTAGTTCAGATAACCATTGTCGCCCTAATAATGAGGTGGTTCCTCCTGTCACAATAAATAAATCTAAATTCTTTTCTATATTCTTATACCCCATTAAAGGTTTTATTGTTCCTAAAGGTAATACTTGTGAACCGTCTTAGAATTTAAAAATCATTGATGACTTTTCAATCGGAAGATGCGAAAATAACCTTTGATACGTTTGTTTACACACATGAAACTAACGATCCAGTATCGATTTCCATCGACAAATCCTTTCCATCGACCAAAACGTGTAAACTCACCGGTTTATACCCATTTAACGACAGTTGGTGTACCGGTTCCTCCGCTGTCCAAGTGTCCTCGTCCGAAGACGGAGGTTCGTCCTCCCCTAAAAGCTCAGATACAGCGCTGTTTTCCGGCATGTTCGGCCCACGGCCCTCCATCTGGACGTGAGCAACCGTATTATTGCCGGACTTGTAACTCCCAGCTCGTTGAGGACAAACACGGCGCAGGTGACCACGTCGTCCACAGCGACCGCAAATAAATTTCTTGTAGCGACAATCATCCTTGATGTGATCACCACCACATGCTTCACACTGCAAGGTATAGTTCCGCTGCGGGCGTGTTCCGAAGGGCAGTCCGCCCCCGCCGCGGTTGCTTCGACCCCGCCCCGAGTTAACCGCGTGTACTGGCGTAGATGCGCTCGTACTTCCGCCTTTATCATACTCTCCGGGCCCTGGATGTTCTACGACCGCCGCATCCCGTTCCGCAGCTTCCATCATGTGTGCTATCTTAACTGCCCTCGCAAAAGTCAAATTTTCTTCAGCGAAAAGCCGCTGCCTTATTATCTCCGACCGCAGACCGCAAACAAACTGATCGCGTAAATTTTCATCTAACGAAATGCCAAAACCGCAATTTTTCGTCAACTTTTTAAGCTCCGAAACATAATTATAAATGGCTTCACCGCCACACTGTCTACGTTGACGGAACCTGTACCGTTCCGCAACTTCAGACGGTTCTAGTTGCAAGTGATCTCTTAAGATTTGTACCACTTCCGCGTATGTTTTCCGATTAGGCTTCATCGGGCTGGTCAAGTTGCTCAGTAACTCATAAGCCTCGTCTTCCATAGCCGCTATCAATGTCGGCAGTCTCATTTCTACCGACACATTATTTACCACAAAATAACTTTCCAGCCTTTCTATGTACACGTGGCCCAGTTACCATCACTCACTTTGAACTCCGAGACCTTTTCAATAGACATTTTCACGCGTGTATCTTTTAAAATAATAAAAATCCTCGTCGCCAATGAAAAATATGTGGAAAGCATGAGTGACACAACATGACAGCTTTATTTTTCTCGTAATACAACCTACGTACAAAACATTACACATACAATCTGGTCATTCTATCAGAGCAGACAGTTGTGATGCTGGTGAATTTATTGTATCACATTTTCCTAGCGAAAGTACTTAGAAATGGTCAATGCGGGAATTTACGGGTATATGTAATATATAAACTTGTATAATTTTGATGGAGGTCGTGGTGGCCTACTGGTTAAAACACCAGCCTCTCAAGTATGAGTGTGCGGGTTCGATTCCAGGTCAGGCAAGTACCAATGTAACTTTTCTAAAGTTATATGTACTTTCTAATTATATCTTGGACACCAATGACTGAAGGTGAAGGAAAACATCTTGAGGAAACCTGGACTTTATAAGTCTGAAATCGCCAACCCGCACTGAGCAAGCGAGGTGAGGTGAATACGCTCAATCCTTCTCTGTATGAGAGGAGACCTGTGCCCAGCAGTGGAACGATAAAAGGTTGATAATGATGATGAATTTTGATGTACTATTAAAAGTGATTCTCAGCCCAGTTTTTATAAACGATCATGATACTTCCAATAAACGTTTAGACGTACAATAAGACGAATACAGAAACAAATTCGCGACTAATGACTCTGTGAACTGGTGAGTACCAGTGTAAATTGATTCGGATAGGAATCTTTCAGAGCTAATTAAGGAGATGTTTGCTGGAATTCAAAACATGACTGGTGAGCGTACGTTTCATTACTAAGAATCGTCTAAATTCCAAACGTCACCAATTCGTAATAAATAAATAAATCTCTAACTAACTATACCTAAATACAAAAAGTTACAACATAATAGGGATGTTTCCTGGGTAAAAAAAAATAATTATATTTAGTCTGTCATTCAGATTATAGAAAAATGTTGGATACGTATTTTCTTTTATCAAATCAATAAAAAATGATAAATATGGCATCAAAGATCAGGAGTGGTGACTGATGACGTCACTGGCCGCTAAAAGTGTAGCGTGCAGTGAGGTCACACAAGTTTTCAACGCACTGTGTCGTCTTCATTTTTTGTTAATATGAAAAAAGAAAAATACGTGTCTAGTATTTTATGGAAATCTGACTGACGGACTAATTAGTTTCTTTTAGTCAAATACCCTATTGTGGAGGTGTGAGAAACAGCGTGTAAAGTTCACTCATCCTCCACTTAAAAGGGAGGATTCTCCGACCAAACTGGTTGTCTGACGGGCACTTGAACCAAATCTGGATCGCCAATTAGCCTCTTCCTACGAAGAAGCTAATTGACTCCCTACCCGTTCTCTAATTAGTTACTAGGTAATAAGATATCCATTGGTTAGACTGGTGGTCAGACTTTCAGACTTCTGATGACCAACGACCAACGACCAACGACTTAACGTGACAGCTAGGACCAACGGCTTAACGTGACAGCTAGAACCAACGGCTTAACGTGATAGTTAGGACCAACGGCTTAACGTTACAGCTAGGACCTACGGCTTAACGTGAAAGCTAGGACCAACTACTTAACGTGATAGCTAGGACCAACGGCTTAACGTGACAGCTAGGACCAACGGCTTAACGTGACAGCTAGGACCAACGGCTTAGCATACTTTCCGAGGCACTGAGGGGTCTCAGATAGCACGTCTATCATGTATGGTAAATCATCCCTCTGAAACGTGCTACTGGATAAAATGCCAAAGCCATATCTTTCTCCAGGGTACCAGCCATATCTTTGCGAAGTTTAATCGGAATCTTGTACTGTAGGTAAGTACGAATATCCCCCTTATTTATAAACGCTGCTTAAAGTTAACTAGTGATTAGCGATTCTTTAACCATACATTTTTGACCTTTTAACGTCACTTAACTTTAATCATCCATACTAAACTAATATTATAATGCGAAAGTAACTCTGTCTGTCTGTCTGTTACGCTTTCCCGCTTAATACCCTAAACCGATTTTTATGAAATTTCGCACAGACAATCTTTAAATCCTGAGAAAGGACATAGGCTACCTTCTATTGAAAAAAAAAATATATATTCCCGAGGGAAATCTAAAAAGCGCGATATAACCGAATTCCACGCGGGCGCGGCCGCGGGCGGAAAGCTAGTCCTTTATAAATAAACACCACAGAGTTTAATGGTTTTATTCATAAACAGTGATTAAAGTTAAATGACGTGCAAACGTTTAAAATGTGTGTTTAAACAATCGCTCATCACTAGTTAACTTTATGCAGCGTTTATGAATAAGGAGATTATCACCTACGGAAATCCTACAGGCATTCCACTCTTCGGACTTCTCGTTTTAAAACAACAACCGGCATCGGTTCCACCTGACCTCGTGACCTCTCCCACAGATATCCGCAACGAATGCATTCGTACTAGCCAAGAGTCGACCTCCAATTGTTCTAAACATCTAATTCAGTGCCATCAATCAAGACTACGAACAATACGAAGAACAAAAGAATTAAGATCTGTTCACATTGTAAGGATAAAAATAATGATACTTTGCCTTTTTAATTACTGACAGCTCCTGATGATTTTCAACCTTATTGTATCTAGAATAAAGATTACAGTGACTGAAAAGTACTTGACAAGGGCCAGCTGGGTAAAAGGGTATTTGACTAAAAAAAACTAATTAGTCCGTCAGTCAGATTTCCAAAAAATACAATACACACAAAAATAAAAGACACGTATATTTTGTTTTATCAAATCAATAAAAATTGACAAATATGTATAAAAGGCATCAAAGATCAGGAGTGGTGGCTGGTGACGTCACTGGCCGCTAAAAAGTGTTGCGTGCAGTGACGTCACATGAGTTTTCAACGCGCTGTGTCGTCTTCATTTTTTATTTATATGAAAAAAGAAAAAATACGTGTCTAGTGTTTTTTGGAAATCTGACTGACGGACTAATTCGTTCTTTTTAGTCAAATACCCTATTGCGTAACACATTATCACTAGCAATGGGTTTCAATTTGACAGTTCAACAACATTCATTGCGTTATTTACGTTGTAGAGCAGACACATCATCGAACATAGGGAGCAATGAATAGCAATAAGCTTCTAAATGATTCCAACTGACAGTAATGTTGTGTAAATCAATTAGGGTGCAGAACCCAATATCACCTTATTGTTATCAAAATAAAGAGTATTAAAGATGAAAATGTGTGTGTGCTGCCAGTGATGACTTACGGAACTGAAACGTGGCCGCTCACAATGAGCCTCATACGAAGGCTCAGAGTCACACAAAGAGCGATGGAAAGAGCTATGCTAGGAGTTTCTCTGCGTGATCGAATCAGAAATGAGGAGATCCGCAGAACCAAAGTCACCGACATAGCTCTGCGAGTCGCTAAACTTAAGTGGCAGTGGGCAGGGCACATTGCTCGTAGAACCGATGGCCGATGGGGCAGTAAGGTTCTGGAGTGGCGGCCACATACTGGAAGACGCAGCGTACGGAGGCCCCTAACAAGGTGGACCGATGATGGTGAAGGTCGCGGGAAGCCGTTGGATGCGGGCAACACAAGACCGGTCAGCGTGGAAAGCCTCGGGGGAGGCATTTGTCCAGCAGTGGACATCTATAGGCTGAAGAAGAGAAGAAGAGAAAGATGAAAATCAGAGATAAAATCAACATGAATATGTTTCTTTTTTTAAAAAAAAAAAAAAACGTTGCCCCACGCTTTTGGTATTTCTCCTGTATCGTGGTGGGTGCCTTTTAAAAAATATATCCACAAGCAGCCCGACCCGGAACAACTAGGTCAGCCCGGAACATGTAGGCCATACAAATATTTGATCCGTGCGGGAATCAAACCGGCGACACGCAAAGCAGCAGTCAATCACCTAATTACGGCGCCACGGCGCCAAGCGTGCCATCGAAATTGACTATAGTCAAGCTATAGCTTGACTAAATACTAAACATGCATAAGATTTATTCGGCAATTAACGTACTACCAAGAACAAAAGAATTAAGATCTGTTCACACTGTAAGGATAAAAAAAAAGCGATAAAATCCCTACTAATATTATAAATGCGAAAGTAACTCTGTCTGTCTGTCTGTCACGCTTTCACGTCTAAACCACTGAACTGATTTTATTGAAATTTGGTACAAAGATAGAGTTGAGAAATAATATAGGATAGTTTTGATTCCGGGCTTTTGAAGATTTCTCTTGGAAAAGCGATACAACCGAACTCCACGCGGGCGAAGCCGCGGGCGGAAAGCTAGTAAGTATTATAATTTAATTTCATCTAAACTTGGCATTGGATTGGATTTCAACTCTTTAAGCGAACAATTAGCCGATAGGAAATTGGCCCTCTGCTTAACAAGTATGTTTTGGCGGGAATTATTACGTTACATAATAACATAAACAACTGCACCCCGCAGAATACACACACACACAACACACACATGACCAACAACATGATGATGAACATGTAAACATTTCAAACTTTAACAAATATGGAAAACTCTGCCAATATAAACCCTTTTTAGGTATAAGATAAACCATTATACATATCATTTATTAATCTGTCAGATTACACGGTGAAACAAACGTCATAGCTGCCTTCCATTTATTGGGAAACTTTGCGTTTCATGGAAATCCTCGACTGTGAGTAAAATCTCAAAAGCAATATATACAGAAGTGCAATGGGAGAAAACAGGCGGGCAGACAAATCGAAGCACTCAATATGCTACCTAAGAATTGCTTAAACCAGTATCTCAAATTACCAGAATCGGAAAACACCGGATTCGGTATATACTAAACTAGCGGCCGCGCGCGACTTCGTTCGCGTGTAGTTAGTTATTATGCTCCTATTGGTCGCAGCGTGATGTTATATAGCCCAAAGCCTTCCTCGTAAAAATATTTTTTCAAATTGGACTAGTGGTTCCTGAGATTAGCGCGTTCAAACAAACAAACAAACTCTTCAGCTTTATATAATAGAAGAGTAAAATTGAGTTTGTATAGACTGTTCTATATTCAAATTATAACGCACCATTCTGTATAATTTTTAAGCAAATTTCTAAACCACTGCTTCGTAAGTTCGAAGAATGTGTCTGCTCAAAACGTAAATATAACGCAATGAATGTTGTTGAACTCTCAAAATGAAACCGTTCGGACCTATGAAGTATTACGTAATTGCTCCGCTGTATTAATAAATAAACGAAAACCAGGCTCGTTTATTGTCTCATATTCCCCATTTTCTTCTATGCGTCGGGGACATGGACACTTGGAGAAACCGAGAAGAAGAAGGTTGACGAATTGGAGATGTGGTGCTGGAGGCGGATGCTAGGGCCATCAGACAGCGCCTGTCAACTGTAGTTCAGGCACGCATTTTGACCTTCTTCAATGGGGAAGAAAACGCAAAGCTATTTGCAGATGTCGCTGATGGCGTTTGACTCATAACAATATTAGCTGTCAGTCGTATCACATTTTATGTTGAGTTTTTTTTTTTTGTGTTTGGCGAGTTTTTTTTAGGTAAAGCAGAGCAATGTATTGTACATGGACTGTTTCAAGTTAAAAAAGGAGTTAAAAGTCTAGAGGAGCTTCAGTAAAAGGACGAAAAGCTGATCTAATTACCAGGCAAATAACAATGCCCAGACTTTAAACTGAATGCAGACTTGTTAGTGTTTTAAGTTACATTAATTTTGTATTAGGTTTAATGTTTCTTTAGTTATATTTAAGTAAATATTAATGTACTTATTATTGCCATATTTTGAAAGTTTCAACCCTATTAACCTAAAATTATTATCCAGACTTGAATCGTATGACCGGAATTTTAACTTCGAGGTTCATCAAGAACAAGAAATTCAAGAGAAAAAAAATTGATTTACCGCCCCCAGAAAGCTATAGAGACATCTTATTTATACATACATATATTCTGTTCTAAATTGAAATACATATCTTTAGGGAAAGAGTGATTTCCATTATTATTGCAAGAAATTGCTACACAACGCGGCATACTTTTAATTTTTTTATAAACAACGTAAATTCGTACAAATTACTATGGGTTTTGACAGTTTATTTGGGTCAAACGATATCAGCGCCTCTAGTGGCAAGATTTGTCAGTTTTCTTCCCCATAGTTAATAAATAGCTCAATTTAGAGTGGTGATAGGTCTACGAGGTAGCTATAATAATTCGTACCTAATTCCACTTATAGCCGTAAGACTTTTTTCATAAAACGAAATCAGCGTGAGCCGTGTCTTTGGTTGTGTTTTTTCTCGTTGTGTGGCGCGGACCTTTTGTTTCTATCTACTCTGTGGTAAAACCGTTGGCAGGCTACCAACTATGGAAGATAATGATCTTTTCACTTCAGTATAAGGGTTTTCTCGGAAGCTTGTACTATTGGGAAGGAAAATGTAGGTAATTAGGTGATAATTCAGCCACCTGTCAAATAAGAGAGACTCCGAGAAAATTAATGTAGGCAAGTATTTGCATTTTATATAAAATGGCAGGGTATAGATGTGCAAACTGTGATCCTGAAATCAACACATAATTCTGGACACCCTAGTGCCATTTACGGTAATTCCACTACATTAGCAAAATCATAACATAATCCTAATGTAATGATAACATAATCAAAACGTGATCATAATGTCACCCGTGTGGTACCAGGCATAGAATAGTAGCAACCCATATCCTCCCGTGGATATCCTAAGAGACAACTAAGTGAACTCTCACCACGGAATCGGGCAGCAGCGCATCTCCTGTGGAACATCAAATTACTGCGATCCCCAACCCACCTGCCAAGCGTAGGGATTATGGCAAACCCCCCAAAGCAATGAAAGCCTTGGGGAGGCCTTTGTCCACCTCTTTAAGCTCAAGAAGAAAAAGATCATAATTTTTATATTCATAACGTAATCATAACATATCCATAACATAATCAGCCTATAACGTACACACTATTAAGACACTAGTGTCATATCTTCTTCTTCTTCTGCCTGACCTTAATCCCATTTATTTGGGGTCGGCCCTTCTGGTCAATCTTCGCCAAGACGGTCTGTCCTGGGTCGTCTGAGATGTGAATTGCGTCCTTATTTGGTCTCTGTCAATAACGGACATCCATGTAAGGCGGGGTCTTCCGCGTCTTCTGGGCTGGATACCAATATAAAGTACTTTTCTTGTCATGTGGTCCGATGGTCGCCGCATACACGACCGTACCACCTTAGGCGGCTCTCCAGAACCTTCTCCTGTATAGGTGTTACTTTAAAACTGCCCCGAATGTGGATATTTTGGTTGTGGTACAGCATTGTTACCCCACCAGCCCATCTAAGCGTTCTCATTTCTGCGATATGTAGTTTATGTTCTTGCTGGTTTTTCAGTGGCCAGCATTCGGCACCATATGTCATAGACGAGCGCACTGCTGCTCTGTCATAGCTTGTGGGCCGTAATCTACCACGCGAACCCAATGTGGGTTGATAGAAGTAACATGTCTTCAAATCACTTTACCTATACAAAAAATAACAAAAGAAAATTCAGAGTTTAGTATTCTGTTGTAATAGAGGTAACAGAAATACATCTGTGAAAATTTCATGCATCTATCACAGTTCATGAGATATAACCTGGTGACAGACAGACAGACACTGAAGTTCTAGCAGGGTCCCGTTTACTCTTTGGGTACGGAAGTCTAGAAAAGAGTCCATGACCTCAAATACATACAAAACAGTAAGCATACTCCAAGCACCAAAAGCACAAAAATAATCAAGAAGCGCCACTACAACCCGCAACCCTGACCCAGGAGGCATCGGTCTTCGTGGACCCCTCGTGGGAGAAGCGCCCCTACAAACCTACACGTATCAGGGCTGACTAACGTAAACACTAATTATTATTATTCCAAAGCGTCGTACATCGCAAAAAATTAAATGAAGTTTTAATACAATAAGCAACGTACTAACATAAAGTGATAGCGTATCTTAACGCTAATTTATACTAATGTGGGTATGTAATTTAGGCGTTAAGAGCTGTTATGCATAGTCAAGATATATGATGAGAATAACAAGTTTCAAATACGTAATAACATTTGAGTTACAGGTGTCTTTATGTATTTTTTTAAAAGTGCAGTGATCGACATGTATTGCATGGACATCGTGTTACGAGCAAAAATTACGTATCAATGGCCAGAGGGAGATTAATCTGAAGACCCTCCACGACCAAACTCCCGACTCAACAACATTTGGCGCATCGTACCCGGCACACCTCGCAACACAAGTGCTCAGCGCCGTCTCCGTACGGCTTCACCAGACATCATGCCGGAACACGACGAATCGCTTGGCGGTATGAATTTGTCTGGTGGGTTGTAACTCTAACTTCTGTCGGCAGCCGATGTTATGGCCTACTACCGAAGCGAGAACTTTATTACGCATCTTGTTATAAAGAAGTGGTGTTGAATATTTTCTCTGACTTTTGTGTTTATCGGCGCCAAAAACTTACAAGTAAAGAGAACGCGACCATAGTAGTGTGCGTGTTTCCGCTGACCGCTGCACGGCGTAACGAACGCACCTCCTTTCGGCCTCTGCCTCCAATCTTGCGGGCAGCGGGGCGGCAGCGGCGGCGGCGAGTGAGCGGCAAGTTCTTATGCATAAAATCAAACGGACCGGTTCTCGAAAACAGCGGCGCGACAGCGGGGCGGTGGCGGGCAGCGAGCGGTGTACTTCTCGCGCTCGAATCTTGCGGGCAGCGGGCGGGTAGCGAGCGGTGATCGAGCGTTACGAATAAATTTGAATCAAAATGATTTGCCGCCATTGTTCAGACATTTCTTTTGCGAATAAAAACAAATATCTCGTCGACACAATCGTGAACACAACACTACGCAGCTATAGTGAAGCGCGATCTGCCCGCTAGTTTCGAGAACGGGTCTTCGATGCCCGCTCGGCTCCCGCGCCGCTGCCGCCGCCGCCCCGCTGCCCGCAAGATTCGAGGCAGCGGCCTTCGAACTGATAAGCTAGCGAGTCATAGCCACGATCTTTTAACGGTCATAAAAATGTAATTATGTTTAAGTATTTGAAGTTAACCCTGGGGGGATTTAGGCGTCAAAATTCAAAATTAATAAAGTTAGGGAGTCTGCCAGTGAATTATGTCGATGTGCGCCTTCTCGTGATCTGGTCTGGTGGTCTACGAACACCGCATCTGAAAGTTGGAGGTATGTGGTTTGTCGCTTGTAGCACTTTTAATCTGAGAGATTAACTCCTAAGCTATCATTCTATCGCATATTTGCTTATAGTTTCTAATATCTTCTTCCTCAGCCTATAGATGTCCACTGCTGGACAAAGGCCTCCCCCAAGGCTTTCCACGATGACCGGTCTTGTGCTGCCCGCATCCATCGGCTTCCCGCGACCTTCACCAGGTCATCGGTCCACCTTGTTGGGGGTCTCCCTACGCTGCGTCTTCCAGTACGTGGCCGCCACTCCAGAACCTTGCTGCCCCATCGGCCATCGGTTCTACGAGCAATGTGCCCTGCCCACTGCCACTTAAGTTTAGCGACTCGCAGAGCTATGTCGGTGACTTTGGTTCTTCTGCGGATCTCCTCATTTCTGATTCGATCACGCAGAGAAACTCCTAGCATAGCTCTTTCCATTGCCCTTTGTGTGACTCTGAGCCTTCGTATGAGGCCCATTGTGAGCGACCACGTTTCAGTTCCGTAAGTCATCACTGGTAACACACACTGGTCAAAGACTTTAGTCTTGAGACACTGTGGTATCTTGGACGACGAGAAGATGTAGCGTAGCTTCCCGAACGCTGCCCAACCGAGCTGGATTCGCCGAGACACCTCTTTCTCGAAGTTGGACCTACCTAGTTGGACTTTCTGTCCCAACAACTCAACAACTTCGAGTGCAGAGCAACCAACTACAATTGGAGTGGGTGCGACATGAGAGTTCGACATGATCTTCGTCTTATCCCTGTTCATTTTTAGACCCACTTGTTGGGAAGCTCTGCTGAGGTATTGAGCATTTTGCCCAAGTCTTCCAGGGTCTCAGCCATGACCTTGGCCATGACCCATGATGTTGATGTTGATGCTAAGTCCTTTCCAGTCCAGGAGCTTGAAGACATCTTCCAACGCAGCAGTGAACAATTTAGGCGATATGACATCTCCTTGTCTCACTCCACGCTGCAGTTGGATCGGTTTCGAGTCCTGATCCTGGAGACGGACTGACATGGTGGCGTTTTTGTACAAACACTTTATCACCCCAATGTATCGATGGTCAATTTGGCACCGCTGGAGAGACTGTAGCACCGCCCAAGTCTCAATCGAATCGAAGGCCTTCTCATAGTCCACAAACGCCAAGCATAGTGGTTTGTTATACTCCTCGGACTTCTGTATAACTTGCCGCAGCGTATGAATGTGGTCTATGGTGCTAAAGCCTTTTCGGAAGCCTGCTTGTTCGGGAGGCTGGAAGTCGTCGAACCTGCGAGCGAGACGATTCGTGATGACCCTAGAAAACAGCTTGTAGACATGGCTCAGGAGGGATATCGGTCTGTAGTTTTTCAGGAGGGTATTGTCACCTTTTTTGAAAAACAAAACCACCACGCTCCTGTGCCACGCCTTAGGCGTTTCGCCTTTAAGAATGACGGAATTAAATAGCTTCTGAAGCGCTTTAAGAACCGGTTTGCCACCCGCTTTCAGAAGCTCAGCCGTAATTCCATCATCTCCAGCCGCCTTATCGTTCTTGAGCTGTTTCAGGGCCATACCAATCTCGTACAGGCTGACGTCCGGATATCGTCGGTGTAGTGTCGGGTTAGTCTGGCTCTAGGATCATTAGCCAGGCTTACAACAGGTGCGTGTGTTGATGTGTATAACTCTCCGTAGAATTTCTCCATCTCACCCAAAAGCTCGGGCTTGGAAGTGACGATCCTACCATCCCCAGTCTTCAGCTTCGCAAGTAGACTCTGTCCAACAGACAATTCTCGTGCGAACACTTTGGAGCCTTTGTTCTGCTCGATAGCCTCTTTAATACAATTTGTATTTAATTGGCGTATATCGCGAGTCAGAGACTTTGAGATCTGTCTGTTAAGGCATCTGATGCGCGAAGCATCATCAGGGGATTTTAAGATCACCTCCCGTCTTTCTTCCATTAGCCGGCGGGTGGGACCGGAGATCTTCTTCTGTCTTTTTGAACGGAGGGTTTTGTAGAACTTAGACCCTTCCGTTTGGAGAGTTTCCACAAACCTGTTGTTGTAGTCGTCCACATCTATGCATTCACCGAGGCATTCGAAGCGGTTTTGTAGTTCGATCTGAAAGCTCTCGGGGTTTTGGAGTTGTGTTGACGCTGGACGGAGCGTAGACTTCATAAGTCGAGAGCGTTCGAGCCTAATGTTGAGGTTCAAGATGCCTCTAACAATACGGTGATCACTCCCGGTTTTTACCGCATGGATCACGGAGACATCGTTGAACACTTGCCTTCTCGTTGACATTATGAAGTCTATCTCGTTTTTGGTCTGACCATCGGGGCTGAGCCAGGTCCACTTGCGGTGCAATGGTTTCCTGAAAAAAGAATTCATCGCAAAGAGTCCTTCCCTTTCCATGAAATCCATTAGCATCTGACCTCTGGGATTCCGATTTCCAACTCCAAATTGCCCCACTTTCGTCTCGTCCGCCTCTCGCATGCCCAGTTTTGCGTTAAAGTCCCCCATGACAACGGTGTAGTGGGTTTTGGAGGAATGTATGGCTCTACTGACGTCCTCATACATAGCCTCCACCTCATCGTTAGAGTGTTTAGACGTCGGGGCGTAGACCTGTATAACCTTTAACGAATATCGTTTTGTTATTCTCAGTACAAGGTACGCCACCCGAGTCGAAAGGCTCCCGACTTTAACCACGTTGTTCACGAGGGACTTGTGGACAATAAACCCGACACCACCCTGGGACAGCTGGTCGCCTTCCCGGAAATAGAGCAGGTTGCCAGACCTCAGGATTATCGAGTCCTCTCCCTCTCTTCGGAACTCAGATAACCCCACAATGTCCCAGCGCAACCGGCTCAGTTCTTCCTCCAGTTCGACAATCTTCTCATCGGTCCGTAGTGTGCGCGTGTTAAATGTTGCCAGGGCCAAAGGTCGTCGTTTGTGATGGTAGCCGGACCTCTGCCGGAGATTCTTATATATTGCTATCCTAAATACAGTCCACTTGATGCTTGTTTAAAATCTTTCGTGGTAGGTAGGTAGGTGGTATGTTGCTGCCATAAGTAGATAGTTCGTCCATCAATCGAATCCTAGAGCACAGGCATAGAGTAGCCAGCCTTTCAGTGTTCTATAGGATGCATTTTGGGGAGTGTGCGAGGGAATTGCATGATTTAATTCCCTCATCTCCGTTCCACCATCGGACGACCCGTCGTACGGCGAGTTTCCACCCTTACATTGTTAACACTACTACGATCCGGACGAAGCGTTTCGCCTCCTCCTTTATACCGCGTACATCAAGGGACTGGAACAACTTGCCGGCGGCGGTGTTTCCGTCGGAATACAATTTGAGTGTCTTCAAGGCTAGAGTGAATAGGTTTTTAATAAACTAGTGCGCTTTACCATCAACGATTGTGTTACTGCTTACCATCAGGCGGGATTGCGGTCAAGCGCTAGTTTATAATTTAATAAAAAAAATGTGGTATGGCCCAGTGTTCATAAACGAAAATCCTACTTCCTATCAAAATGCCAGTAATACATAATATCTTTCTTTGAGCCCAACGAAACCTTAGAAGAAGAGATCTTCAATACCAACGTCATTGTTTGATGGGATCACTTAGGACGGCAAACACTTCAAACATATTGTTACGGGCTAGGGGTACTAAAACGCCGGTTAAGGGTTACGAAGTTTATTGGCAACGAAGGTACAGTCGATTGTAGGCAATGACAAGTAGAATGTCGCTGACGTTGTACCGAAGTCTTCTCTTACGTCCACGAAGTCCGTGTCGTAAACTCACAATAACTCTACAGATGTTACTTTACGTATTACTCACAGTTCTCGTTACAGTTGTCGCAGTAGGTATTCTCAAAGATCGCTTCTTAACTGTCGCTGTTTTCGTATCGCTAGTCGAGTGTAGACTGACTCTGTGCCGGCGTCACGGTGCTATATATAGTCCAGCTGATCGAACATTCCAGATTCCTCTAGACGTAATAATAATAGCACATAACTTCGAGGTCACTCGGAAGTACCTACGGTAATTCCCGGAAACGGGTTTCTAGAAATTTCGATGTTGACAAAACTGTTGAGACCTGTACCATTCGATAGGCCGTCCTAAGTCTAGTAATGCGTTTTATTATTGTACCTAGAAAATGTCTAGATCTGAAGAAATAGGGCTTAAAAGTGACTCACTGCATGTCACGCGATATTGAACCTTATGCCATCGACATAAGGTCCATTTGTGACAATATCATATTTTACCGACACACTGAGTGGCCTGATTCTGCTGCCCTCTATTCACACTAAGTTGCCATCAAGCAATGAAAAAAAAGAAATAAGAAATGGTATTTATCGGAACTTTTAGATATCGCTACACATCAAGCATTAGGTTTTGTTTTTGTACAATCTGAAGTTGGCTTTTACTGGTTACATTGGCTTACTGTTTTGTTTTTCACGGTGAGATGGTAAAAAAATCAGACTTCTACTGAGGCTTTTGGTATCTTAAGAAAGTCTCTTCAGAAATTAAGATAAAAACAACCTGTACATACTGTTACGGGCTAGTGGTACTAAAATGCCGGTTCACGCGTGCCTCAAAGAAATGTCAGCACATCGTGACGGGGTCCACGAAGACCAATGCCTCCTGGGTCCGGGTTGCGGGTTGGTTATCAAAGAAACCGTGGCCCTGGCGCACAGGCAAGTGAAGAAGACCGAGAGTAACCGACATAGCTCGAAGAATTGCAACACTAAAGTGGCAGTGGGCAACATTGCCCGTAGGACCGATGCCCGATGGGGCTGACAGGTTCTCGAGTGGCGACTACGCACCGGAAGACGTAGCGTGGGTAGGCCACCGACAAGGTGAAACCGCTGGATGTGGGAGGCGCAGGACCGATCGTCGTGGAGATCCTTTGGGGAGGCCTCTGTCCAGCAGTGGACGTCTTTCGGCTGAAATGATGATGATGATGTTGTCCTTCTCCACATTAGTCTGATTAGAGTCTTTTTTCTTTCAAGAACAGTACCTATCCAATTAAAATTACGTACGAGTACTTATGTCTACCGTCCCTTGGAGCGTCTCCAATAACGACAAAAAATACGGCCAATTTGGAGATGATACTCGCAAATAAAACAAAAACAAAACCTTCATAGTACCGTTGACCTAGAATCATGAAATAGGCCAAGATCCAAGGTCTCAAAACACAAGCAAAGGAAAAAGTACGAAAATCGTTAAATTGCTGTTTTATTTCTCTATTTCGCAGTTCTAAAAGACTTATTCTAAGAATTATAGGCCTCAATAATTTATTTAACACCACTTGTAGCAACACGCGAAAGTTTAAATGACAAACTGGAGTCAACAGTTTGGGAGCGACCGAGCCAAAATCAATGAAGATATTATCTTAGCCAGACGATTAAAAAAATATAGGAACGTAAGCAAATCAGACGTCATTAGTTGACCGTCTGAGGAGCGGAGTTTCTCCAGATTGTTCGAGAACAATATGTTGTGAAATGACATTTTAATTTAGTTTAAAAACCGGCCAAGTGCGTGTCGGACTCACGCACAAAGGGTTCCGTACCATTGATTTATGAAATTAAAGGATTTAAGTTATTTGTATAAAAGATTACGCGGTAATAAGCGGTTTACGATTAACGAGGTATTAAAAAAAAACTACTTACCAGATCCGTTCATAATTATTTTTGAGTTTCAGTTCCAAGTATGGGGAGCCCCCAATATTTATTATTATTATTATTATTTGCATCAAAATCTTAATGCAGTTCACAGAATACATCTACCTACCAAGTTTCACCAGTATAGCTCTTATAGTTTCGGAAAAAAATGGCTGTGACATACGGACAGACAGACGGACAGACGGACAGACAGACATGACAAATCTATAAGGGTTCCGTTTTTTGCCATTTGGCTACGGAACCCTAAAAAGAGGTTGGGTTACTTAATTAATGGCTGTAGGGAGGTGTACTCGTTGGAATAACCACCGATATGGCCCATGCACAAAGGTCCACTTCAATAAGTGCGGAAACCAAACTCATTATATGGATTTTTAGCATCTTACTGTTGCCTAGATAAAAAAAAAAGAACTATTGTCTGTTAACTGACAGCGAATTTAAAAATAGAAAATGGTAGTAAGGAATAAGTGACTAATTAACTATTTCTAGCTGACTTTCGGCCGTAATCAAGCAACATCCGGTCAAAAATTAACGAATTTCAATTGAATGCATTTATTGTCAGTTTCACACTTATTTAAAACTAGCTTCCCGCCCGCGGCTTCGCCCGCGTGAAATTCGGTATTTTTGTTTCCCCTCGGGAATATCAAATTTTTCCGGTATAAAAAATACCCTATTATTTAATCCGGACTTCTAACTTAATGCCTGCAAAATTTCAAAGCAATCGGTTTAGTAGTTACGGCGTGAAAGCGGAACAAACAAACAGACAAACAAACTCACTTTCCGATTTATAATATTAAAGTCTAGCAGGAAATAAATGTTGTTTAAATAAATGTCATTTTAAAGGTGATCAGGACGAAATCCAGACTACAGGCTGCTACTAAATACCCAAATACTCATAAAATGAAACTTAGCAGACAAAAATCAAACAAGAAAACACGAAACATTTTTATTACGGTCATATATGATTGAAAAATAATAATAGAATTATACAAATAAAAGAAACAATAATAAAAACCAAGTGTTTTTAAATTTAATTTTATAACATAACCAGACTTTATAGTTCGAGTTATTTCAAGGTTTTTGATTATATTACAGTAAATATTTTATATGTTATGAAAACCCTGTCCGACCCGTAAGGATAGTAAAGGTTAGGTAAAAACATGAATAACATATGAACTTTTACATAATCAACATAGTAACAATACCTACTAGTGAATTTTGAAATAATCTTTTTTGCCCGCGAATTTATTCCAACTTCCCCAAAATTTGGTAATTTTAAAAAAGTGACAACATTATTTTTGACGATATAATTCTGAGCGAATAGCATGCGACCGCGTACCACGTGCCGCGTGCCCTGCCTCTCTTCGCCCGCGCCTGGATGGCCTACCGCACATGTTTTAAGTTACCTCTTTTTGCGAAATAATATTCATTTTTTTAGGGGGATTTTTTTTAAAGTTTAGACGGGCTTTGTAGGCATTAGTAGAATCAGTTATCGATACCTAACAATACCTTCACGGATCGGACAGGGTTTTCTTTACATATTGTATATATAATTTCTAAAAATAAAACGAAATCGTTACAGTTACTTAGATTATGGCAAGTTATGCCATAAATCTACCATTGAATCCCATTGCGTATTACCACAATAGAATTGTCCGTTATAAGATAGTTTTTGTACCCTTGGGATGCTAGGTCCATATTTATAAGTAAGGCGTTATTATATTCAATGCTAATGAGCCCTAGCCATGAATTCAGCAAACGATTCTGAACGATGAATGCTTCTAGGTAATCTACAATTGTGATATATTCGCCATTAATGTACACAATTATGAGTTTAAGGAGAAATAACTTTAATTCCTATACAATAAAGGTCAGTTTACGCTACAATTATAAACATTTTTATAACTTTTTCAATAGTCCTAATTACTCTGAAATTAACTTAATGCGCAGTTTTACTATAGATACAATATAAGTATATATTATTTACTATCATCATCAACCTTTTTATCGTCCCACTGCTGGGTACAGGTCTCCTCTCATACAGAGAAGGATTGAGCGTAATCATTTATTCATTCATTATTTACTATACGGATATACAATATACTACTATTGTATTGAACAAGGAGAAACTCGAATTCGTCGAAAACACGGTTTTCCTGGGGATCACGCTTGACTCGAGGCTACAATGGGGTCCTCATCAACAACATCTCTGGCAGGACGGCTTAGTTCAGCAGCATACGCTGTCAGAAAAATCCGTCAATTTACTGATGTAGATACTGCGAGACTAGTCTATTTTAGCTACTTTCATAGTATCATGTCATACGGTATTTTGCTTTGGGGACGGGCTGCAGACATAGAGTCTATTTTTATTCTGCAGAAAAGAGCTATCAGAGCCATATACAATCTCCGCAGACGCGATTCTCTTAGGGAACTGTTTAAAGAAATAAACATCCTTACGGTCCCTTGTCAATACATTTATGAAAACATTATGTATATTCGGAAAAATATTGATCTTTTTAAGAAGATAAGTGACAGGCACAATTTTAATACTAGGACTAGAAACAATTTAGATCAACCTCGGTTCAGACTAGCTAAAGTAAATAGTTCGTTTATGGGGTACTGTGTAAAATTTTATAATAAAGTACCGCTAGAGATTCAACAGCTCAATGAATCCAAATTTAAAACATGCATTAAACGCACGCTGTGTAAGCAAGCATATTATAAACTGGAAGATTATATCCTTGATAAAAATGCTTGGATAAATGCCAGTCCTGCTCCACAGCCACAGACAATTTTGTAGGTTTGGAAGAGATGCCATTCCCCCTTTTTGTTGTTTTCTAAATATTCCTTTTTTATTTTATTTGTTTATTTCAACGTTGTGCACAATATTTTGCAATAGTATTGTATAATGTAAAAGCACTTTTCAAGTTTGTGAATGTGAGGCACCATGGACTATAGTTTGTTTTATATATATCTATATATATATATATTATATATATATATATATATATATAGATATCCCTTTGGGCACTTTGTTGATCAGACGTGCCGTATAGGTAGTAATTTGTTGATCCATTTTCACTTGTTGATCCGGGGGCCTTTTCTTGATCCGTTGCCATCTGCCCATAAATATGTAGGTCCGTTCGGAGCCACATGTGTCACGCTGAATAATAATAAGTAATAACAATAATTAAGGGCTGTTTTATACAAATCCACCTTTTTGGCGTCTGGGCAGTTGTTGATCCAATTCAAATGGGCCAATCAGGGTGCAGCATTTGCCAAGGGCGTGAAGCGATTGGATAAGCAGCAGTTACTTTTTTATGTATGTTCACCGATAAATCTCAGACGCTTAGACCGATTTACAAAATTCTTTTTATGTTAGAAAAGGTAAACTTTCTAAATGGTCCCATAGTCAGGATCTGATGATGGAAGACTAAAGAAATCAAGAGGCACTTCCAAAAATCGTGGGGGCGACTAGTGCATTTCTAAGTATCTTCATTAAGTAATTCAGAGAACTACAATTTGATAAAGGTCTGGTATAGCTGATGATGGAGCCGGGAGAAAGTCAAGGGAACTCCTCAATTATTCACAGCAGCTACCTTGAGTTTGTGCTTGATTAATTTGTGTTGATAAGAACTTTACAAAAAGATGGGTTATGACTGTCATGAAGGCTCTGGTGATGAAAATAAGGCCAGTTCACGGAACTCTTCAACGGTTAACAGTAGGTACCTTGTGTTTGGACTTAATTCATTTATATTGATGAGAACTTTTCACCTGTATGGGTTGAAATGAAGGTGTGCAGTATATCTGATGATGAAGACCCTAGACAGTCAAGGGAACTCCTCAATGATTCACAGCAGCTACATTGAGTTTGTGCTTATTAATTTGTATTGATAAGAACTTTACAAAAAGATGGGTTATGACTGTCATGAAGGCTCTGGTGATAAAAGCAAAGGCCAGTTCAGGGAACTCTTCAACGGTTAATAGTAGGTACCTTGTGTTTGAACTTAATTCATTTATATTGATGAGAACTTTGCACCTATATGGGTTAAAATGATGGTTTGTAGTAAATCTGATGATGAAAACTATAGGCAGTCGAGGGAACTCCTCAACTATTCACAGCAGCCACCTTGCGTTTGTGTTTTTTTTTTTTTCATACATATTATAAACCAGCGCTTGACCGCAATCCTGCCTGATGGTAAGCAGTGACGCAATCGTTGATGGTAAAGCGCACTAGTTTCTTAAGAGCCTATTCACTCTAGCCTTAAAGACACTCAAATTGTAGTCCGACGGAAACACCGCCGCTGGCAAATTGTTCCAGTCCCTCGATGTACGCGGTATAAAGGAGGAGGCGAAACGCTTCGCCCGGATCGTAGTGGTGTTAACAACGTAAGGGTGGAAACCAGCCGTACGACGGGTCGTCCGCTGGTGGAACGGAGATGGGGAATTAAATCATGCAATTCCCTCGCACACTCCCCGAAATGCATCCTATAGAACATCGAAAGGCTGGTTACTCTACGCCTGTGCTCTAGGCTTTGGAGACCAATTCGAGTTAGATCAGGGTCACCAATCAGCCTCTTTGCACGTCTCTCCACTGAATCCAAAGTGACCAGGTGACACTTGGCAGCACCAGCCCAAATGTGGCTGCAGTACTCCACACACGAACGGACCTGTGCTTTGTATAACATTAGAAGCTGCCCAGGTGTGAAGTACTGCCGGACCTTTGCGATAACGCCAAGTTTCCTGGCAGCCACCTTGGCCTTGGACTCAATGAACTGCCCAAAGTTAAGGTTCGATAAAATCTCAACTCCCAAAAGCTGAAGGCGGTCGGAACACTCCAAGGACACATTTCGAAAAGTAGGAGCCAAGGTGAACGGGCTCCTTTTGGCGGTGAAAAGACACGCTTGTGTTTTGGCGGCATTTAATGCTACAAGATTGGCATTGCCCCATTCGGAGACTGCCTGCAGTGCAACACTCGTTCGCTCAACCATGGCCTCTCTTTCGGACCGGATTGATTCCCTACTAGACCGAGCATGATTAATGCTTGATTAATTCGTATTGATAAGAACTTTGCACCTATGCTCGGTGCCTTTGCTCGGTGGTAGGACATAACATCGGCTGCCGGCAGAAGTTAGCGCCCACCAGACAAAAACTTGCCGCCAAGCGATTCGTCGTGTTCCGGCCTGATTTCTGGTGAAGCCGTACAGAGGACGGGTCTGAGCAGTTGTGTTGCGATGTGTGCCGGGTACGATGCGCCAAATGTTGTTGTGCCGGGAGTTTGGTCGTGGAGGGTCTCCACATCAATCTCCCTCTGGCGCAGCGTTGTCGACGCTCAACTGCCGTCTTCCTTCCTATTCACTAAGATTTTGTAAGTGAATGGACTTAATAAACTAGCGCGCTTTACCATCAACGATTGCATCACTGCTTACCATCAGGCGGAATTGCAGTCAAGCGCTAGTTTATAATTATTAAAAAAAAAATATGTGGGATAAAATGAATGTTTGTCGGTCGTGGTCTTCATCATCAAATCTACTACAGATTTTCATAATAATGCATATCGGTGAAAATTGCTCATCAATATATATTAATTAAATCCAAAAACAAGGGAACTACTGTAAACCGTTGAGAAGTTACCTGAACTGGCCTTTGTATTCATCATCAGAGCCCTAATGACAGTTACAACCCATTTAGGTGTTAAGTTCTTATTAATACAAATTAATCAAGTTCAAACACAAGGTAGTTGCTGTGAATTGTCGAGGAGTTCCCTCAACTGTCTCCCGACTTCATATATACTCCAGATCATTACTAAATTGTAGTGCTTTAGTTGCCCGTAAAAGTTTTGAAAGTTTTCCTTGATTTCTCTAATCTTTAATCATCAGATCTATGGTGACTATGGGACCACCCTTTCAAATAAAACAAGAATTTCGCAAACGGGTCCAGGCGTCTTACAGTAATCGATGAACATACATAAAAAAAAAGATTGCGACGACTTGTGAACCTCCTCCTTTTTTTTGAAGTCGGGTAAACACTTAAATTGCCAAAAGAAAATAATTTTTCTGTTGACAACTTTAACAACAAATTTAAATTTTATAGGATTTTGACAGTGATTACTAACTTTTTTATTGCTATTGCCCGAGGTCGAATCCTTTAGTCGCAACGCCCGCGCTGCTGCCGATGACAATAGTATCATATTAAGCAGTATACGGTGAAATCACGCAGGCGTTTACTAACTACTTTTCTGAAATAATCTGCGGAAATCAAACACATAATTTTCTTATTTAAGTTCAGTAACGAATAATGGACAATGATATTTTTTCCCGCGCTATTATAATGTTCTTTCGTTTTTTTCAACAAACAATCTACTACTGTCTATTTGCAAGATAGTCCAAAATTTGAATAAAACCTTTTATTAGTTACCTCCTTGGTATTCCATGTTTCGAATGCAGTTTTTTTAACGAAACGCAAACTCCCTATTTCGAAATTGCGGCCGCTAAAGTTGACATTCCATGTGTCTAACGCGTTCCAGTACCTACCACAAACCGTTATTATTCATTCATCATATCATTATTATTCTTTGTAAGATCTGTCAATATTTACCTGTGTTAACAAATAAATGATTTAATTTGATTTGATTAGAAAAAAGCGCTTTCTTTCGCTAAAATATAACGCGACTAGGTAAGCGAAATTATTTTTATAACACACTTAGGTATGTAACTTTGAGTAGACTGAGAAATCATCCACCAGATCCACAGATCTTTATTACCTTTATTACTTAGTAAGTAGCAAATATGATTTTATTTCCACTAACTTGCGGTTCAGTTTATATTTTTTAATTTACAAAAATATTATAAATGGTACACATGTTTATTGTACACACTACGCTAGGATATCTCAATGTACTTTATGAATTATTTACTGAATGCACTTTTTACTACATAAATCTCGAACTTTTATTTAGTAAAGAACACTTTAAATAATTTAAAACTCCAATGGAAAAATTGAAGCTCAGCTTAACTTTCCCACCAAAACTCCTGACCCGGATTATAACATCAGGAAAACATTGTTTTATTTTGAGTACGAGGCTTTTTAGTAAATTATATTACTTTTTTTTTCTTTTTCTTTATTATGTGTTTATTATTTTTTAGTATTATTATTGTAATGTGCGTTCTGTTTGGAAGGAGTAAACAATTTTTCTTTCTACCTGATTAATACCTAAAAAAACCGCTACGCAAAATTCAACGCTTAAAACTGAAACTTCAAATTTAATAATAATATGTATTCGCATACAATTTCTAGCAAAGAAGTCTATACAAGCAGTGTTAATTGCATTGAGTGTAACCGAGGCCGTCCACACAATATTTTCAGCCCAAAACATGCAGCGCCGATATCGTGTTTAGACTAATTAGATTGATTTCGATTAATAGAGTTTAAAAACTTAATATAAATGGTAAGTTAGAAATAAAGTATAAAAACCCCATACGCAAAATTCAACCTCTTTAAATATTAATAACAATAACTTTGACTACATACTAAACATAATTGATCGACCGGTACGGTATCAGTACATTTTCAGATCAAAGTAAGTATTACGAAGTACGAGTAGCTACATGGATCAACATAAGACAATGATTTTTGAAATATATTCCAAGCCAAAAAGTCTTTGTGCATTTAAAAAAAATAGTCGTTATGGATCCACTAATGCATGGAATTGTTAAAAAATATATATAGATCTTACAATGTATGGAGCATTGCGAATATAAAATATCTAGATTAGCTATAATAAATTCCTATTTGATCAACTGTTACGGTATAGGTATCGGATCAAAAGATGTATTACTGGAAGTACGAGTATAGAAATGGTTCAACACAAGTAATTGATTTTTGAAATATATTCAGAGCTAAAAAGTCCTCGTGGGTTCAAAAAATTTAGCCGTTATGGATCCACCAATTCATGAAATTGTTGAAAAAATTTTTATCGAGTATAATGTCCTATCGAGGAATATGTTTGGCAACATCGCTTAATAGAATGCAACGTTGCCACTCCGCCCGAGAAATACGCAACTGGATTAAAGTTATTCCGTGCTAAAGGTGGAGTCTATTGTGTTCGGGATCGCGGCTGGATCAACTAAGTGTGCAAAGAGGTGTTTATATATATATATATATATATATATATATATATATATCTGTTGCTATCTGACCATAAATATGTGGCTCCGTTCGGAGCCACATTTGTCACGATGAATAATAATAAGTAATAACAATAATTAAGGGCTGTTTTATACAAATCCACCTTTTTGGCGTCTGACCAGTTGTTGATCCAATTCAAACGGGCCAATCAGGGCGCAGCATTTGCCAAGGGAGTGAAGCGATTGGATAAGCAGCAGTTACTTTTTTATGTATGTTCACCGATAAATCTCAGACGCCTAAACCGATTAACAAAATTCTTTTTATGTTAGAAAAGGTAAACTTTCTAAATGGTCTCATAGTCAGGATCTGATGATGGAAGACTAAAGAAATCAAGAGGAACTTCCAAAAATCGTAGGGGCGACTAGTGCATTTCTAAGTATCTTCATTAAGTATTTCAGAGAACTACAATTTGATAAAGGTCTGGTATAGCTGATGATGGAGCCGGGAGAAAGTCAAGGGAACTCCTCAATTATTCACAGCAGCTACCTTGAGTTTGTGCTTGATTAATTTGTGTTGATAAGAACTTTACAAAAAGATGGGTTATGACTGTCATGAAGGCTCTGGTGATGAAAAAAAGACCAGTTCACGGAACTCTTCAACGGTTAACAGTAGGTACCTTGTGTTTGGACTTAATTCATTTATATTGATGCGAAATTTGCACCTGTATGGGTTGAAATGAAGGTGTGCAGTAGATCTGATGATGAAGACCCTAGACAGTCAAGGGAACTCCTCAATGATTCACAGCAGCTACATTGAGTTTGTGCTTATTAATTTGTATTGATAAGAACTTTACAAAAAGATGGGTTATGACTATCATGAAGGCTCTGGTGATAAAAGCAAAGGCCAGTTCAGGGAACTCTTCAACGGTTAATAGTAGGTACCTTGTGGTTGGACTTAATTCATTTATATTGATGAGAACTTTGCACCTATATGGGTTAAAAAGATGGTTTGTAGTAAATCTCATGATGAAGACCATAGGCAGTCGAGGGAACTCCTCAACTATTCACAGCAGCCACCTTGCGTTTGTGCTTGATTAATTCGTATTGATAAGAACTTTGCAACTATGCTCGGTGCCTTTGCTCGGTGGTAGGCCATAACATCGGCTGCCGGCAGAAGTTACCACCCACCAGACAAAATCTTGCCGCCAAGCGATTCGTCGTGTACCGGCCTGATTTCTGGTGAAGCCGTACGGAGGACGGGTCTGAGCAGTTGTGTTGCAGTGTGTGCCGGGTACGATGCGCCAAATGTTGTTGTGCCGGGAGTTTGGTCGTGGAGGGTCTCCACATCAATCTCCCTCTGGCGCAGCGTTGTCGACGCTCAACTGCCGTCTTCCTTCCTATTCACTAAGGTTTTTTAAGTGAATGGGCTTAATAAACTAGCGCGCTTTACCATTAACGATTGCATCACTGCTTACCATCAGGCGGAATTGCAGTCAAGCGCTAGTTTATAATTATTAAAAAAAAATATATGTCGGCTAAAATGAATGTTTGTCGGTCGTGGTCTTCATCATCAAATCTACTACAGATTTTCATAATAATGCATATCGGTGAAAATTGCTCATCAATATATATTAATTAATTCCAAATACAAGGGAACTACTGTAATCCGTTGAGGAGTTACCTGAACTGGCCTTTGTATTCATCATCAGAGCCCTAATGACAATTACAACCCATTTAGGTGTAAAGTTCTTATTAATACAAATTACTCAAGTTCAAACGCAAGGCAGTTGCTGTGAATTGTCGAGGAGTTCCCTCAACTGTCTCCCGACTTCATATCTACTCCAGATCATTACTAAATTGTAGTGCTTTAAAATACTTAATGAAAATAACTAGAAATGCACTAGTTGTCCGTAAAAATTTTGAAAGTTTTCCTTGATTTCTCTAATTTTTAATCATCAGATCCTGGCCTGGTGACTATGGGACCACCCTTTCAAATAAAACAAGAATTTCGTAAACGGGTCCAGGCGTCTTACAGTAATCGATGAACACACATAAAAAAAGATTGCGACGAATTGTGAACCTCCTCCTTTTTTTGAAGTCGGGTAAACACTTAAATTGCCAAAAGAAAATAATTTTTCTGTTGACAATTCAAATTTTATAGGATTTTGACATTGATTACTAACTTTTTTATTGCTATTGCCCGCGCTGCTGCCGATGACAATAGTATCATACTAAGCAGTATACGGTGAAATCACGCAGGCATTTACTAACTACTTTTCTCAAACAATCTGCGGAAATCAAACACATAATTTTATTTTTTAAGTTCAATAACGAATAATGAACAATAATATTTTTTCCCGCGCTATTATAATGTTCTTTCGTTTTTTTCAATAAACAATCTACTACTGTCTATTTGCAAGATAGTCCAAAATTTGAATAAAACCTTTTATTAGTTACCTCCTTGGTATTCCATGTTTCGAATGCAGTTTTTTTTTTCGAAAGAAATTCAAACTAGGACGTTGGAACGAAACGCAAACTCCCTATTTCAAAATTGCGGCCGCTAAAGTTGACATTCCATGTGTTTAACGCGTTCCAGTACCTACCACAAACCATTACTATTCATTCATCATATCATTATTATTCTTTGTAAGATCTGTCAATATTTACCTGTGTTAACAAATAAATGATTTAATTTAATTTGATTACAGAAAAGCGCTTTCTTTCGCTAAAATATAACGCGACTAGGTAAGCGAAATTATTTTTATAACACACTTAGGTATGTAACTTTGAGTAGACTGAGAAATCATCCACCAGATCCACAGATCTTTATTACCTTTATTACTTAGTAAATGGCAAATATGATTTTATTTCCACTAACGTGCGGTTGAGTTTATCTTTTTTAATTTACAAAAATATTATAAATGAGATACACATGTTTATTGTACACACTACGCTAGGATATCTCAATGTTCTTTATGAATTATTTACTGAATGCATTTTTTACTACATAAATCTCGCACTTTTATTTAGTAAAGAACACTTTAAGTAATTTAAAACTCTAATGGAAAAATTTAAGCTCAGCTTAACTTTCCCGCCAAAACTCCTGACCCGGGTTATAACATCAGGAAAACATTGTTTTATTTTGAGTACGAGGCTTTTTAATAACAATAACTTTGACTTCATACTAAACATAATTGATCGACCGGTACGGTATCAGTACATCTTCAGATCAAAATAAGTATTACGAAGTACGAGTAGCTACATGGATCAACATAAGGCAATGATTTTTGAAATATATTCCAAGCCAAAAAGTCTTCGTGCATTTAAAAAAAATAGTCGTTATGGATCCACTAATGCATGGAATTGTAAAAAAATATATATAGATCTTACAATGTATGGAGCATTGCGAATATAAAATATCTAGATTAGCTATAGTAAATTCCTATTTGATCAATTGTTACGGTATAGGTATCGGATCAAAAGATGTATTACTGGAAGTACGAGTATATAAATGGATCAACACAAGTAATTGATTTTTTAAATATATTCAGAGCTAAAAAGTCCTCGTGGCTTCAAAAAATTTAGCCGTTACGGATCCATTAATGCATGAAATTGTTGAAAAAATTTTTATCGAGTATAATGTCCTATCGATGAATATGTTTGGCAACATCGCTTAACAGAATGCAACGTTGCCACTCCGCCCGAGAAATACGCAGCTAGATCAAAGTTATTCCGTGCTAAAGGTGGAGTCTATTGTGTTCGGGATTGCGGCTGGATCAACTATGTGTCCAAAGAGGTGTTTATATATATATATATATATATATATATAATTATATATATAAATATATATATATAACTTGTTTGACATTGCGAAATTGGCAGTTGAGAATTGTCATGCTCACTCAAATGTCTTGCTGATGGTGGCGCGTGTTGTTGGGTCATTTGGTTCCCTTCAATATGGTTGAGCTAAGTGGGGCTGATGCGCGCGTCATGCTCGTGAACGGGGGCCGTCAGTGGAGACTGGTCATCTCTTAGCTGCCAGTGGGCTTAATTCATTTTTATATTTTAATTAATTTTACATTGTGCTCACATGATAGAAGCAATATAAATATGTAACGAAGGAATGTAACCCATAGATTATGATTTTAAAAGAGTGTCCATGGAGTTTCTTGCACGTTCTTCTCCATAGAGATCTACGCTTTGGAACGTGCAATTTAGCTTCAGTTTTCTTGAACTGACCGACATTGACTATTCAAAAGTACCAAGTGTTGGTTAATTTGAAATAAACGATTTTGATTTTTGATTTTTTTGTTTTTTTTTTTTACAGATACAATGAAAGAAAAATATGGACTTTACTTAAAATTAGTTTAGTTTGTAAACAAGAGAATCAGCGCCAATGTAAGTAACTAGCGGCCACCAGCGACTTCGTTCGCGTGAAGTTAGTTATGCTCCGCTCCTATTGGTCGCAGCGTGATGTTATAAATACCTAAAGCCTTCCTGGATTAATAGGCTATCCAACGCAAAAAGATTTTTTTTAATCGGACCACAAGTTCCTGAGATAAGCACGTTCAAACAAACTCTTCAGCTTTATATATGTCGCAGACAGCGACGGCGTCGCGGGTCGTCAGCATATTGGTGTGGTGGTACGGGTTCCATTCGTAGGTGAGTTTTAAATTAAAGCACGACGTGTAGATATATCCTCCAGTCTTGACAATCACAACTTAAATAGGCAAACCGACAGTTTCGGTTCGGAGAAGTGCCTTGGGCCGCGTCTCGATGCAAAGTGATTGTTTGACGAACCCCACTTTACAAAGCGCCTCTGTTTATGTGCCGCCATCACAAAATAACGTCACAAGCGTTTCAAATAATTTCGACGATCCACGACATATATTAGTATAGATTAAGTAGGTAGGTACTTGGCATTGCAATCTATCTACAAATAAACAGCCTGTAATGTTTCCACTGATAAGAAAAGCAGGCCTCCTCTCCATGAGAGGGGGTGAGATGGCCTCAGTGCGGGTTGGTACACATGTCTACGAATTTTCAATTCTAGGACATGCAAGCTTTCTCTCGATGTTTTCCTTTACCGTGATGAAAATATTTACTCAAACTAAAGCACTTGGCTGGATTTGAACCATGTCACATTTATAAGACAAATAAATTAAATTATCAACGGAGCTTGACTTTGACAGATGGCCTGGCAAACGCAAAACGGCACGAAAAACAATTTTCTAAATATGAAAACTAGACTAAAGAGCTATCTAATCAGTAATCGCACAAATATAAGTTTATGTAAAAAAAAACTTTAACTCCATAACAATAAAATTCAATTTACGCTTCAACTTCAAACACTGTTATGCTTGCCTTTACGATAGTGCAACCCACTCTGAAATCATCTTATTAGTCCTTAAAATAAAGTTGATTATTGTTTCAATTGCAATAGGGTGGGTGTGCAGCGCTGCGCATTTTTACTATCAGTATAGCAAGATAATAGCATCTATCTAGCATCGTCGCGACATTACGTCAGAGGCTTTAGCATAATGTTATTACCTACGTAGGCGTGTTTGTTTGTTATCATAACAGCTGTTTTATGTAGATTTGTTGAGCACGGAGTTACATTACGATTTGTTCCTTTTGCCTTCGTACTATGTTAAGTACAATCGCATTATAATACAAACTTCCTAGCTTTGTCCCAACTATCTTAGGATAGCAGCTGAGTACAAGATCTTGCTGAATATAATCATAATCAGCCTATAATCATAGAATAAAGAGGGGAAGTAGGTTATCTCCGACCCAAACCGCGATTTAATTTCCTACTGTCTTAGGGTTGATGACTGTCCGCGCTTCGTCGGTTACGGTTGTCACCCAAACCTCTAACAAATATCTATAGACTAAGAGCTTATGTTTAAATTATTTGCTTAGTATTTAGTTTACATATACTAGTCAGTTTTTTTTTTTAGTAATTTTTATTTTTATTTTTCCTCACATTGAGAAGCTGTCGGGTAGACTAAGTTCTGCCGCCTTTGCTGTTAAGAAAATTAGACAGATAACTGATGTGGATACAGCCAGAATTGTTTATTTTAGTTATTTTCATAGTCTTATGACTTATGGGATTCTTCTCTGGGGAACTTGTGCGGATATCAATACCATCTTTGTTTTACAGAAAAGAGCTGTTCGAGCCATTTGCAACCTTGGTCCTAGAGATTCTCTTAGAGAAAAATTCGGGGTGGTGAACATTCTTCTCAGCGGTAGTCAAACGATTTCATTTCACTAATTTTATTTACTTGCTTTGTCTTGTTTTCTTCACTTGTTCAGTAAGTCAAAAGCCAAAGTGGCTGCCAGGAATCTTGGCGTTATTGCAAAGGTCGGCGGTCCTTCGCACCAGAGCAGGTTCTAATGTTATACAAAGCACAGGTCCGTTCGTGTGTGGAGTACTGCAGCCACATTTGGGCTGGTGCTGCAAAATACCACCTAGCAACTTTGGATTCGGTGGAAAGGCATGCAAAGAAGCAAATTGGTGACTAAGATTTAGTTTAAAGCGGTCTCCAAAGCCTGGAGCACAGATGTAGAGTAACCAGCCTGTCGGCATTCTTTAGGATGTATTTTGAAGAGTAAGCGAGGGAATTGCATGGTTAATTCCCCTGTCTCCGTTCCATCATCGAACGACCCGTCGTACGGCTAGTATCCACCCTTGACAGCAGCGGTGTTTCTGTCTGAATACACTTTCAGTGTCTTTAATGCTAGAGTGAAGAGACTCTTAACAAAATAACGCGCTTTACCATCAACGATTGCATTACTGCTTACCATCAGGCGAAATTGCGCTAAAGGACATATATCATAGTACTAGCTTTCCGCCCGCGGCTTCGCCCGCGTGGAGTTCGGTTTTATCGCGCTTTTTAGATTTCTCAGTGTTTCTCTACTATATTATGCATTTATTATACATACAAACCTTCCTTAAGAATCACTCTATCTATTAAAAAAAACCGCGTCAAAATCCGTTGCTTAGTTTTAAAGATCTAAGCATACATACGGACATACAGCGAAAGCGACTTTGTTTTATACTATGTATTGATTGCGCACGCCGACAGGCGCAACAGCTGACGCCAGAGGTCATAGAGGCCATATTTTTGTTGCGACAGCCAAGTAGGATAACGAGCTCATAACTTTGTGGTTTTTCATGACATCTTTTTGAAATTTTGTACATACAGCCTTTACTTAAAAATACTGGACACGTGTTTCAGGTTTCGCATAAACAAAACGTAATGTTGTATAGGTACACGTGTATTTTCTTTTAGACTGTAGCGGCTTGGTAACCGCGATGTGCTGAGTTGCATCTTTAGCGAAATAAGGGGACGCGAGCGGCCGGCTCGCCAGTCGCTTACAATACACCGCCCTGCCTCTACATGTACACAGTATATAGCTAGTTATAGTAAAACATTGTGGAACCCGAATTATAAGTATTTATTATAGTGAAGTCACATTTTATTTAATAACCTCTGGTAAACGAAGAACACGCTCAACACTGGTGACCTTTCGACGTTTTTCAAATTAATTAATTAAAAATAGAGTAGGCGGCTCGCATAGAACGTACGAGGCAGTGGCATACGGACCGCGTGGTGCAAAGTGGACGCAACGTGTCAATCGGGTATAAGGCAACGCGTGTGCATCGTTTCTCCAAAATGAACCTACAGGGGAAATAAATGAGATCAGGAGGCGAAATAGAAGCACGGGAGGTGGACAATGGCAACAGCGTTCGAGACCTAAAAGCCGGACGCGGCGCACACCAGAGTCTCCCGACTGGCTATGCAGACATCATTACCGCTACAGGAAACTAGACGCGGTGCAGTCAGCAACGGTGGACGATTGTGCCGCGGGAAACCACCGACTTTGTGTGAAAGACTTCAAAACGGGAATTGTGTATCTTGTGGACACGGGTGCTAATGTGTCAGTGATACCTGTAAGTAAAGTGAAAACAAAGCAAAAGCAAGAGTGTAACTATAAACTTTACGCTGCAAATAACTCAGAAATTAAAACCTATGGTGTAGTGACTTTAGACTTAAACTTAGGTTTACGTAGAAGTTATAAGTGGTCATTTATAGTATGCGATGTAAAGCAGCCAATTATAGGAGCAGATTTTTTGAAGGCACACCAATTAGTTGTAGACTTACATAATAAGAGGTTGATTGACGGTCTCACCAAATTAAGTAAAGAAGCAACCGTAGTAAAATGTTCCGAATTATCTATATCTAGCATACAGCAAGATAACCCTTACAAGGATTTGCTCAAAGAATTTACAGAAATAACTAAGCCAGTTTCGTACGTAGAACCACCTAGTCATAATACTTATCACCATATAGAGACTACAGGCCCACCCGTATTTACCCGCGCTAGGCCGTTGCCACCACATAGATACAAAATAGTTCAGGAGGAATTTAGGTTAATGCAAAATTTAGGTATATGTAGGCCATCGAAGAGCCCATGGGCGAGCGCGCTGCACGTCGTGCCCAAGAAGGATGGCCAGATCAGACCCTGTGGCGACTATCGTGCACTCAATGCGATCACGAAGCCGGACAGGTACCCGATCCCAAGACTACAGGACTTCACTTACGGACTAGCAGGTAAGAAAATATTTGCCCGTTTAGATATAAATAGAGCCTATCATAATATCTGTGTTGCACCACAGGACGTAGAAAAAACAGCAATCATTACACCTTTTGGACTGTTCGAATTTCCTAGGATGACGTTCGGTATGCGCAATGCAGCGCAAACATTTCAGAGGTTTATGAACAATACAGTCTTACAGGGTTTAGAGTACTTAAATGGAGAACAGAAAGGAGACTGTTCGTACCTATTCTGTTACATAGATGATGTCATCATCGCAAGTACTAACGCAGAGTTGCTTCGTAAACACCTAAGACTCGTTTTTAGCAGATTCGAACAGTTCGGATTAACTATTAACCTGTCATAATGTTGTTTTGGTAAGCGTCAGATAGAATTTTTAGGTTACAGCGTCAGCTCAGAAGGAATTAAGCCCTTGAAAGATAAGGTTGACGCCATAAAAAGCTATCCGCGACCGGAAACCGTCGAACAGTTGCGACGATTCCTCGGAATGGTAAATTTTTATAGGCTACACATAAAACAAGCTGCGGAACATAAGTCCGAGTTAAATAAGTTTTTGCATGGGGCCAAGAAAAAGGATAAGACTAAGATAACATGGGACGAAAAGGCCACGGCGGCGTTTGAGCAGTGTAAGGCAAGCCTACAAAGCGCCATTACACTGGCATACCCGGAAGACAAAGGTAGGTTGTCCTTAATGTGTGACGCATCTAATACGTGCGTGGGGGCAGTGCTGCAACAGGGAGTCGCCGGAAGGACAAAGCCATTAGGTTATTTTTCAAAGAGACTATCACAAGCCCAGCAAAAATACAGCACCTACGACAGAGAGCTATTAGCAGTTTACTTAGGTATCGTACATTTTAGAAACATGATTGAAGGTCGAGAAATTACTATTTTAACAGACCACAAACCACTAACGTATGCTTTTTCCAAAATAGGTACCGATCGAGAGACCCCACAGCGCACAAGGCAGTTATTGTATATCAGCGAATTTACGAGCGACATACAATACGTCAACGGTAACGAGAATCCGGTTGCTGACGCGCTATCACGGGTAGAAACCGTCGTATGCCCGACGCCTATAGACTTCGACGAAATCGCGCGGGCGCAGGAAACCGACGCTCAAATGTCGCGTATGTTAGCAGAACCACGAGGTAACATTGTATTAAAACAAATGCATTCACCGCTGTGTAACAATATGATTTATTGTGACGTTTCAGATAATCAGGTAAGACCATATCTCCCACAGCAATTTCGTAAATTAGCTTTTGATTCCATACATAACATAAGTCACCCCGGGATAAGGGCCTCACGTAAGATGGTAACAAAGCGTTTCTTTTGGCCAGAAATGAACAAAGACGTGACCAGATGGGCTAGGTCTTGCATTCATTGTCAAAGAGTAAAAGTACAGCGGCATACAGTTTCCAAATTAGGTAGTTTTCCGTTGACAGAGAGATTCCACCACATAAACGTCGACATAGTCGGCCCTTTGGCAACGTCACAAGAAGGCTATCGGTATTGCGTTACTATGATAGACAGGTTCACGCGATGGCCCGAAGCAATTCCAGTTACAGATATTACCGCGGACACAGTAGCTAAAGCCGTATACGAAGGGTGGATATGCAGGTTCGGGTGCCCCCTAACAATAACAAGTGATCAGGGAAGGCAGTTTGAGAGCGAAGTTTTCAAAAGTTTGCTAAATAGTTTAGGTATAAAAAAGACCCGTACGACAGCATACCACCCACAGGCAAATTGGATGGTCGAGAGGATGCATCGTTCACTCAAGGTTGCAATTAAGGCTAGGCTACAAGATAATAGGTCATGGGTCGATGAATTACCAACAGTATTGTTGGGACTTCGTGCGGCTTGCAAAAGTGATGAAACCGTGAGTTCGGCAGAATTAGTATTAGGACAAACATTACGATTACCCGGCGATTTTTATTGCGAAACCGAGAAGGCCAAAGTAGATCACTTACCTACGTTTGTAAGCAGACTTCGAAACGTCATAAAAAGTATGCGGCCTCAGTCAAGGGAAAACAGCGATTCGCGAAAAATATTCATTCACAAAGACTTGAATACGTGTTCTCATGTTTTCGTAAGAAACGATATGGTAAAAAGCCCATTAACCCCATCATATAGCGGCCCTTATGAAGTAATCAGTAGAGATAAGAAAACATTTTACATACAAATGGGTGATCGCCAATCAACTGTTTCCATAGACAGATTAAAGCCAGCTTACATTATAAGGGAAGAAAAGCCATCAGAAAATAGTAGTACTAATAATAATCAGTGTGAATCAGATATAGAACCAAGTGGGCAAGAAACGCTTCCGCCTATGCCTAAAACCACACGCTGTGGTCGAGTGATTAGGCAACCGGTGCGATTTTTGCTCACTTGACAAATTAATTTAAGTATGTAGAACGTTGTTTTAAGGTGTTAGAAGATAAGGTGTGTACGAGCTATATATATTTAGAAGCAAAACAATAGGCAGTATTCGACTGTTGGAATGCTGACTAGTACAGAATGTTATGATAAGCAACATTGTGATTAAGACATACCATGTAACTATGTATTAGTGATGTAACTATACATTAGAATAGAATAGAGAGAAATTTTTTTCTAAAAAATTTGAGAAAGGGGGGGTGTGATGTAGCGGCTTGGTAACCGCGATGTGCTGAGTTGCATCTTTAGCGAAATAAGGGGACGCGAGCGGCCGGCTCGCCAGTCGCTTACAATACACCGCCCTGCCTCTACATGTACACAGTATATAGCTAGTTATAGTAAAACATTGTGGAACCAAAATTATAAGCATTTATTATAGTGAAGTCACATTTTATTTAATAACCTCAAGTGAATGAAGAACACGCTCAACAAGACTAAGAACTACCTATTCGAGCCTTTTGGTAGCAATAAAACTAAATAAAAACATCGTCAAGTCCTGATTAAAATAACGCGTAATTTGTTATTATTTGTTAAACAACTTAAGTAGATATTAAATGGCGTTAATCGCAAATTATATCTGTCGATTTTAATCAACTGGTATATCATTATCCCTTATCACCGTAACTAGGCTTCGATAAGTCATAAAACAATAATATTTTGTACAGATAAGTAATAATTACTTATAATAGTCATCCATTCTGGGAAGAGTCGAACTTGTTGATGTTTTTGTTAATACAATATTAGTTCGAACCTTCCCAGAATAGATGTAATAGAAGTTCAGGTTTTCCTTAAACCTGAATTATTATAATACTAGCTTTCCTCCCGCGGCTTCGCCCGCGTGGAATTCGGTTATATCGCGCTTTTTAGATTTCCCTCGGGAACATCATTTTTTTTTCAATAAAAGGTAGCCTATGTCCTTTCTCAGAGTTTAAAGATTGTCTGTGCCAAATTTCATCAAAATCGGTTGAGAGGCTTAAGCGGGAAAGCGTAAGAGACAGACAGACAGACAGAGTTACTTTCGCATTTATAATATTAGTATGGATATTGTATGGATAACTAGCACTAGCTAGTCTCATGGGTACATTACCAGCGATGTAGAAGAACGTTTGAAACTATATTTTAATTTGTTAATAGTTAGATATAGATAACCAGCTGTGCCTCGCGGTTTCACCCGCTTAAGCTTCTAGCCGAATGAGCTCAGTTGATATAAAACACAGAAGAGATAACTATTCCGTGATATAAAATAAGCGCCTGTTAAAATAATGGGAGCAAAATGTAGTACGTCCGCGTTTGCTCCCGTTTCCGCAACATTTTTTTGTTCCTGCTCTGCTCCTGTTGGTCATAGCGTGATATTTTATTGCCTATGTCCTTTCTCCGGCTCTAGACTATCTGTGTACCAAATTTCATTACAATCGGTTCAGTAGTTTTGGCGTGAAAGCCGGACAGACAGACAGACAGAGATACTTTCGCATTTATAATATTAGTATGGATTTAGTTTTACCTGTTTAAATAATTATGTCAATCTTATCAAATAAAATTAAGATAAAAACACAATAAAAATAAGATAAATAATGTGGCTTACTATTGGTAAAAGAATTTTCAAAATCTGTAGTATCAGAAGATTCAGAGATTGCCCCTACCACCATACTCACTCGCAAACATAATCCATTTATCCTATATAATTTTATAGTATAATAGTTATAATACCTATATCCAAGATTATTCACAATATTTTTCCTGAATTAGGGCCCAGTCCCTCTTACCGAGAGGAGGCCTGTATCTCAACAGTGAAATCTATTAGGTTGATGACACTTATACATGTTATGGTATAAATCATGTACAAAACAGTTAGGTCATTTAAATTTTATGGAACTTCACAATAGTCAACTGGCGCCGAAATAACTGTTTATGGTGTCGATGTATTTTATTGTAGTGAACTATGTTGTGTTCAACCAATGTTCAAACAGTGTTTCGAATCATTCTTGTAAGTTTTTTTAAACTTCTTTAGCAGAACTTATTATAATCACTGCATAAAAATCGATTCGCCCTATAATCAGCCTATATTGTTCCCACTGTTGGGACCGAGACCTCCTCTCGATGAGAGGAAGTGGCCCGTAATCTAGCACGTGGGCCGAATGCGGGTTGGTAGATGTCACATGTATTCTAAGTTTTGGCTCTAGGACATGCAGGTTTCCTTACTATGTTTCCCCTCACCGTGTTGAAAGCAGTGATGTTGAAATAATTTACACAAAGCGCTTGACGGGGTTCGAACCAACGACCTACAAATTAAAATACCGCCGAATGACCCATACCACTAGGCTCATCATCATCATCAGCCTCTACTCGTCCACTGCTGGACATAGGCCTCTCCATGGCATGCCAACAAGCTCCATCCTGAGCAGTTCTCCGCCAGCCACTACCAGCCACCTTTTTTAATGTCGTCCAAAGGCGTCCTACGCTACGTTTGCCGAGACGCGGTCTCCACTCGAGAACTCGTTTACCCCAACGGTTGTCGACCCTGCGGCATATGTGACCAGCCCATAGCCACTTCAGCTTGTCAATCCTCTCAGCCATGTCGGTGAATTTGGTCCTCTGTCGAATCACCTCATTTCTGATGCGGTCTTTCAGAGAGATGCCCAACATAGCCCGCTCCATAGCTCGCTAAACGGCTTTAAACTTATGGACTAGTCTGACCGTTAGTGTCCACGTCTCGGCTCCGTAAGTCATGACGGGTAGGACGCACTGGTTGAAGATTTTAGTCTTCAAACATTGGGGTACCACTAGGCTACCACCGTTTAATAGCTCAATATGCTTTTTGCTCCACCACCTCCTTGTCTCGAAATATGAGGATGATTACCCATCCAGGGAGACTAGCGTAGCTTAACTATATCGATCGACGCATGCCGCTGTTATTAACTATATCGATCGACGCATGCCACTGTTATTAACTATATCGATCGACGCATGCCGCTGTTATTAACTATATCGATCGACGCATGCCACTGTTATTAACTATATCGATCGACGCATGCCGATTTTATTAACTATATCGATCGACGCATGCCACTGTTATTAACTATATCGATCGACGCATGCCGCTGTTATTAACTATATCGATCGACGCATGCCGCTGTTATTAACTATATCGATCGACGCATGCCGCTGTCATTAACTATATCGATCAACGCATGCCGCTGTTATTCCCTAGCCAGGAGCACAATGAAGTTATTTACAGTTTATAAATTAGGTACTTTCTTATTTTAAAGTAGCCTGCATATTTCTTAAATTCACGCTTGTTAAAAATATCATTTAACACCTATTTGACTAGATGTTCTAGAGGTCTAGTTCATTATAATAAAAGAAGTATCTTCTGAATGTAAAGATAATTATAATTAGTATTAACCTAAATAAATGTTGATTTATCACCAATTAAAAATGGATTGCAAGTCATTTTACAAATCTCCGTACATTCATATTAATTGTTCTAAACGCTTTAGTCAGATAAAACACTACCTACTTGCCTGCTTACATTTTCAATAACAATACATCATTATAATTATATTTTTGATAAATTAAATATATATTTTTTAATCAATTTTTTTATTTTGTACACACAATAAAATACATGAAGATATGATAAAATTAAGATCTGAATACAAAGGTGCTGCTTCTTCTTATCAGCCTATAGAGGTCCACTGCTGGACAAAGGTGCCGCTTATTTCTTAAGCAATTTCTTCTAGCAGACCTGCAAAAATTTAATTTTACTCAAAATTGTATGCTGTGTATTATTGAAAATTGACTTCGCTACGCTTCAAAGTTAAGTTACAGATGTTTTAACCAGTTTTCAGTTAATATGACCCAGTTTTTTTTTAATATAAATTATAAACGAGCGCTTGACTGCCATCCCGCCTGATGGTAAGCAGTGATGCAATCGTTGATCGTAAAACGCGCTAGTTTATAAAGCTTATTCACATAAAAAAACTTAGTGAATAGGAAGGAAGACGGCATTTGAGCGAGGTGATGCAATCAATGTTAAACCCAATAACACGACCAACGATGCTACGCCAGAGGGAGATTGATCTGGAGATACATATGCCGATAAATCAGACCAACACCTTCATTATCTTAAATATCTCTTACATCGTAATTATCCAGGTGGTAATCTTATCAAGAGTACCATCAATTAAAATGGCTTACTTATGATAATGATTTTGTAAACAAATGTAATTAATTATAAAAAATAATAAAAACATCATGGTCACAAACACACTTGGGTGCACGTGTGTGTGTGTGTGTGTATTATTTACAGACTCTGTGTGTGTGTTCCTGTTCATTATTATACTCAAGTCATTCTTTGTGATTGCGATTATTTTTTAATAATTATAAACTAGTGCTTGACCGCAATCCCGCCTGATGGTAAGCAGAGATGCAATCGTTGATGGTAAAGCGCAATAGTATATTAAGCCTATTCACTCAATAAAAAAAACTGAGTGAATACGAAGGATACGGCAGTTAAGCAAGGTGATGAAATGTTAAACCCAACAGCACGACCAACGATGTTCCGCCTGAGGCCAGAGGGAGATTAATCTGGAGGCCCTCTAGGCCTCCACGACCAAACTCCCGACACAGCAACATTTGGCGCATCCCACCCGGCATAGATCGCAACACAACTGCTCATACCCGTTCTCCGTATGGCTTCACCTGACATCATGCCGGAACAAGACGAATCACTTGGCGGCAAAACTTTGTCTGGTGGGTGGTAACTTCTGCCAGCAGTCGATGTTATGACCTACCACCGTGAAAAATACAATAATGAAAATTCATCGCTATTGCTTGAATAATGGTACCTTCATAATACACACGGTGTAATACATTAAATTTACTCAATCATGAACCATCCACGTGAAAACAACGTGCGTCCTTAAAAGTTAATTTATGCTAACAATACAACCGTCTGGCCTGGTCTGGCAAGTCGCTCAACAACAACGAAAAACCATGCATATTCAGTACTTGTCTGTATTGTTTCGTAAATTACCTACATTTACGATAATTTCCACGGACCAGGTTGGCAACTAAAAAGTAAAAATATATCATAACATCACACCTCTCATACAGAGAAGGATTGAGCGTAATCACCACGCTTGCACAATGCGGGTTGGCGATATCAGACCCAAAGTCCAGATTTCCTCAAGATGTTTTCCTTCACCTTCAGTCATTGGTGTCCAAGATATGCTTAGAAAGTACATATAACTTTAGAAAAGTTACATTGGTACTTGCCTGACCTGGAATCGAACCCGCGTACTCGTACTTGAGAGGCTGGTGTGTTAACCACTAGGCCACCACGACTTGTGAAACGCGAAGGGTTAGGCGGAAATATACCCAATGAAGCAGTAGCCCAGTAACTGCGACTTACAAGTTGCAAGTTCTAGGGTCGAACCCAGACAGACATTTTGCTTTATCTGCTCTCACCGCACTGCTCTCAAAACGGTGCAGGAACACATCGCGATGAAACCGGCATATCCTAATATCAAAAATTTAATGACTTGTGAGTGTGACATATACCAACCCGCATTGGGACCGAGTAGTGGATTAAAAACCACTCCTTCTCACTGAGAACACACTAAGGTCCGTATTCCAGAAGGAAACTCAAGCATTGATCTCTGTTTAAACATTACTTAAAACTAGTTTTAACCAATCAAATGGTTTGAAACGAGACTTAAGTAGACCTTTAGTTTTGAGTGTCGTTCTGTAATACGGACCTTAGTGTTACATTAGTGGAAAAAATATAGGCTGATACGATTTTATACCTAATAGTACACCACATTTAGTCCCATGTAGAAATTTTTAATGACAGCCTCCGTGGCGTAGCGGTAGCGAGGCGCGCGGGTTCGATCCCCGCGCAGTGCAAATATTTGTATGCATGAATATGAATATTTGCACTGGTCTGGTCGTGCCTCTGAAATCACATTCAGCTGTTGGTCCCGGTTGCCATACGAACATCTAGTGGCAGTCGTTACGAGTTGTTGGAGCCCTCAAAAATCCAACAATTGGTTTAACTGCAATGCTTCGATATCGCCTTCAGTTTGTGGAGGTCAGACGGCAGTCACTTTTCACAGTTAGACTGGTAAAGCGGACCCCAGACTCCAAAGCTGAAAAAGATCCGGATGCGACTGGGATTACCGCTGAGATGATGATGATGACAATATTCTCATTTGCATTTGTTCATGCCTGCTTACATCAACAAGGGCTAAGTCAGCTTAACATGCCTAGCTTTTCTCCAAATATTTTGGAGTCGGCTTCTAGTCTGACCGGATGCTGCTAACTAACTAATTAGGCAGTATGTTTATTCTTTGATACCAATTCAAGTATTTTATATGAAGCCACTGCCTGACCACTACAAATAAGTTACTGGTCACATCTACTAATGATAGCCAGTACCAATAGCAAAACATACAACAATTTATATGAAGCCACTGCCTGACCACTACAAATAAGTTACTGGTCACATCTACTAATGATAGCCAGTACCAATAGCAAAACATACAACAATTTATATGAAGCCACTGCCTGACCACTACAAATAAGTTACTGGTCACATCTACTAATGATAGCCAGTACCAATAGCAAAACATACAACAATTTATATGAAGCCACTGCCTGACCACTACAAATAAGTTACTGGTCACATTTACTAATGATCATCATCATCCCAGTGTTAATCCCAGTCGCATCCGAAGCCTTTTCAGCTTTGGAGTCTGGGGTTCGCTTTACCAATCCAACTGCTGATATGGCTAAACTTCGACATTTTCCATGAAGCGACTGCCGTCTGGCCTCCACAACCCGAAGGCGACATCGAAGTACTGCAGTTAGACCAATTGTAGGACTTTTGAGGGCTCCAACAACCCGTAACGAACGCCACTAGATGTTCGTAGGGCAACCGGGACCAACGGCTTAACGTGCTTTCCGAGGCACGACAAATCACATCTACTAATGATGAGGTTTGAGATATCTTTATTTCCCATAAGAAATTAATCACTTACATGAGAAATTTTTAAATACTAAATTAAACAAATATTTAATAGAGTAAGATCCCAGAGCGATCAGACGTAACTTATTTTCACATGGATGAAACCTTAGGTTCGTAGTAGTGCCTCATGTACTTAGAATACCTGTGTGTTTGTGGAACTTGCCGAGTGACACCTGGGCAGGTACCAGGTGAGAAAGGTAACTAAAAATTAGAGTTATTTTACTTAAATTCTGATGGCTGATATTTATATATATTATGTATAATATTATACTAAACTAGTATCATAAAGTGTCAGACACTTTTCATTGACCAAAACTTTTGTCAGACGCTTTAAAGCTCCATAAAAAATAAATGAACTTTACTTATTTTCACATGTCTGACTTTTACATATGTTATAGAGGTAACTACTACAAAGTTATATTTCATCAGTCAGACAAATTTGACTGACCAAACATCCCTTAAGACAAAAATTATTCGACTGGGAGTGCGAGCGCGTAAGCACTATGCATGCATTGAACAGCGAGTGAGATGTCCATAGCAACTCGGTTCCCCTTCTTAAACTTACCATCTGCTCCACTCTACTGTGTGTGTGTATGTGCCTAGTACGTGTCACGTAGTATAGAGCACGTATAGAGTTTAGATCCGTAAAGAGCACATGTTTTTTTTTTGTTTATGCCGTGTATTCTTTTACCAGGGTTCGAAGGATATATATCAATTGATATATATCATGATATATATCCGATATATATCTGATATATATCAAACCATTTTTTGTGATATATATCAAAATTTATAGTATGTTGCATCTAAGTGCTTTTACCGACGCGCTGCTGGCATATTCTATAGGGTTCTGCAATCAATAGTAATAGTGTAACGTAAAAGAGCCAAAATAATTTTCAATTCTATCATCTGCAAACATCCCTACTCCTTAAAAGTGAAGTGTAGTGTTAATCCTTTAGGAATGTCAACAGGCGATTTGACAGTTCTAGCTGACTAGAAAAAGACTAATTTGTTATTTGATTATAACTCGACTAAGTACAAATATTAGGATTTTTAAGATATTTTAATTTTGTTTCCCTAATATTTAAAGACTTTGTTTTCTCAGAAAAAGATACTTATTTTTAGTTGATTTTTGTGAACTAAAAATAACTATCTTATTATCCCATTTTAATATCTTATTACTACCTATACGATTGCCACAGGTACATGACAGTTTATTATTATGAATTTATTACAATATAAAAATAACAACATAAAAACAACATATTTTTAGTTTTTATATTGTAATAAATTAAACATAAAATCTTATATTTTATGTTTATTTTGTTAAATAAAAACTAAAAATATGTTGTTTTTATATTGTAATAAATTCATAATAATAAACTGTCATGTACCTGTGGCAATCGTATAGGTAGTAATAAGATAATAAAATGGCAGTCTTAAGAAATGGATATAAATATCGAATATATATATCCGATTTTGGATATACTATATCGGATATATGCATATCATAAATATCCGATATTTTGATATTTATTATAAATATCGGATATTTTCGAACCCTGTTTTTTACTGATATTAAGTAATTTGTGATAGTGAAAAAACCATGGAAGATGGAAAATTGAAGTGTGTATGTGTGTCTTAAGGGATGTTTGGTCAGTCAAATTTGTCTGACTGATGAAATATAACTTTGTAGTAGTTACCTCTATAACATATGTAAAAGTCAGACATGTGAAAATAAGTAAAGTTCATTTATTTTTTATGGAGCTTTAAAGCGTCTGACAAAAGTTTTGGTCAATGAAAAGTGTCTGACACTTTATGATACTAGTTTAGTATAATATTATACATAATATATATAAATATCAGCCATCAGAATTTAAGTAAAATAACTCTAATTTTTAGTTACCTTTCTCACCTGGTACCTGCCCAGGTGTCACTCGGCAAGTTCCACAAACACACAGGTATTCTAAGTACATGAGGCACTACTACGAACCTAAGGTTTCATCCATGTGAAAATAAGTTACGTCTGATTGCTCTGGGATCTTGGACTATAAGACGTACAGTACAGTAAGACATTATACAAAAATAAAAATAAAGAAAATAAAAATATGTAGGGTAGATTGTTAGCACAACATGGACCACGCACAACTAGATGTGGCATGTACTAAGGTGCGCTCGCTTGATTAAATATATGCAATTTTAAATGCTTTTTAAATATTAACATAGACTTTGCGTTTTTAATTTTTTTTGGTAATTTGTTGTACAATGCTGCACCTTCGTACATTACACTTTTTTTGCCATAGTTAGTGCGCGGTGAGTACAACTGTATATCATTAGCGTTTCTAAGCCCAATGTTGTGTTTTTGATGTTTTTTTGTGAAATGTATTTGCGTGTGAATGTTTTTATTGAGTATCTTTCTAATTAATATGCAGTTATTGTATATGTATGTTTGTGATATATTCATTAGCTTGGTTTCATTGTATATTTTTTGTGTGGGTGTACTATAATCATATTGGAAGAGTGTTTTTATTAACTTATTTTGTGCCGTTTGTAATGCTTGAATATTTGTCTTGGCTGATGTCCCCCATACTTCTATCAGATAATCCAGGTGAGGTTTTATAAGAGTGTTATATACATTATATCGTACTTGACGTGGAAGACACTGGACGACACCTCGTAGGGCTCCCGTGAGAGACGTCAATTTAGTCCTAACCTTTTCTATATGCGGCTTCCAGCTTAAGTTCTTATCCAAAATTAATCCAAGATACTTTTCATGGTCAACTTTTTTGATTGGTTGGTTATTTATCGTTAATTGTGAATTATATAACGTTTTTTTATTTTTTGCAGCAAAGATTATGTAGTTGGTTTTGGCTATATTTATGGTGAGTAGATTGCACTGAAACCACATATTTAAAAGTTGTAAGTCATCCTGAGCGTCGCACATGACAGCGTCCACGGAGTGTCCAAAGTAGAATAAAGCTGTATCGTCTGCGTATAACGATACATCGCCCTTCAGTCCAATTGCATATATATTATTAATGTAGATCAGGAATAATAGCGGCCCTAATATTGATCCCTGTGGAATGCCAAAATTTACGATTTTAGGACGGCTTTGTGTTTCGTTGATCTTAACGACTTGATAACGATTTGTTAGGTAAGATTTGAAGATATCAAATGCGGTACCAGTGACGCCAATGTCATTTAGTTTCCTTAATAATAGCTCGTGACTTATTGTGTCAAAGGCCTTTTTTAGGTCTATGAAAATTCCTAACGCTATCTGCTTTTTGTCAATACTTAGTTTGATTTTTGTTATTAGATCTATTGTAGCAGAAAGCGTGTTGGAGTTTGGTCTAAAACCGTATTGTTTGTCGAAGAGAAAGTTTTGTTCTCTTAGATGTTTATCGAGGCGGTTGTATAAAACACGTTCAAAGATTTTTGACAAAACCGGCAAGACTGAAATCGGACGATAATTTCCTGGATCCGATTTACTTCCATTTTTGTAGATGGGGTTTACTTTGGCAATTTTGAGACTGTCTGGGAAAGTTCCTAGCTGCAGGTTTTTATTTATACAAAAAGTGAGTTCGCTAAGTATTAATTCTTTTAAGCATTTTATTGATTTTGTGTTTATACCGTTTAAGCCGGAGCTAGTGTTTACTTTTAGGTTATCAATTATTTTTGCAATTTCATCAGAGGTGCATGGGTCTATTTGTGAAAGCTGGGTCAAGTTTTGAGTTGCCTGAGTTCCTTTAGTGTGTGTGAGATTGTTTTGGTATTGTTTGGGTATTTGACTAGCCAGAACTGATCCAATATTAGAAAAGAAGTCATTAAAACACTCACAAATGTCAGTCTGATTAGTCAAAACTCCAGATTGCGTTAGGAGTTTACTCGGTGTTGGTGACTCTCTAATCTTGTTCCTAGAGAGATCATTTATAAGACTCCACATTTTTTTTGGGTTTCTCTTGGATTTGTCAAAAGCATTTAGGTAATAAGTACTTTTTGTTTGTTTTATAACTTGACCGACTTCATTTCTTTTATTCACAAATTTTTGCAGCAATAATGGGTCATTTTTGTTTCTTTTGTGCAATCTCCATAATGCATTTCTTTTATTTATCATATTTATGATCGTTTTATTTATCCAATCTTGTCTAGGCGGATTCAGTACTTTAGTTTTAATTATTTTACTGCTAGTGATACTATTTAGTAACTTTTCCTCAAATTTTTGGTACAGATTTTCTTCATTAGTGTACTTCCACTCTCTTACAGTATTGAACAGTTTTTCATAATTTATAGCTTCATATTTTACTTTTCTATGTGGTTCTGGTTGATATTTCTTAACTTCTAAATATATTTGATTATGATCTGACATGGCAGTTGCAATTACGGCAAGATGAAACTTGGTATCAGGAAGGTTTGTGCATACGTGGTCTATTATAGTTTTCGTTGTAGCAGTTTCACGGGTACAGTATTTATCCTCGACTTTGTTTATAACTTTATAACCACCAGTTTGTAGTTCTTCTTTGTATTTGATGGTAGTCTGATCCAAACTCAGTAGGTTAATATTAAAATCTCCCAATATGATGGCTCTTTTCCGCCCATGCAATTGTCTGGTGTAAGTTTCAAGGAAGTTTTTGATGTTAGATGCGTCTGGTTTTCGGTAGATGCCAGCTATATCGAGAGAATACTTATCAAGATGTATCCATAAATAGTGGTTGTCATTCAGGGATAGTTCCTCAATCAAGTGGTGTTTCATATTATTGTGAGCAAAAATTGATACTCCACCACCCCTTGCACCGTTCCTGTAGTTGTAATAGTGTGTATAACCAGGTATTTGAAGTCTCTTAGCTTCATCATCGGTTTTTATCCATGTTTCAGTAAGTATAATTATATTTATGGTACTGCGAAAAGATTCAACTACACACTTTAGTTCATCCAATTTTCCAGGTTTAGCAATGCTGCGTACATTTGCATACAAGAATTTTATAGATTTGTTGCTCGTGATGACGTCGTTGTAGTTGTCACTTATTTGGTAAGTTATGTCGTTTATTGGGTTAGAGTTTTCATTAAAGGTGAGTTTTGAAGTTGGTTTTTTGCAGGTATTTCAACTATTTTCGGCACCCCTCTGATATATTTAATTGTTAGATTTTTGTCACCATTATCAAATCGACATTTTATTTCATCCTTGAGATTTTTCAGAAATTGTTGCTGTTGGGGTGTCTTATCTGATAATATTTTAATATTGTCACAGTTGACATCATTTTTACTACGTAATATAGATGTTGCAGTTTCCCATGATTTGAAGCATACTTTCAAAGGACGATTTTTGCTGGGGTGGTATTTACCGAGACGGAAAAGTTTTTCAGGAGAAGTATTCACCCCTGCCATCTTTATAATTTTAAGAGTTTGCTCCATATCTGACTGTGACCTTTCGTCTTTAGAGGCTGAGGCTGGTTCTTTTATTCCCACAATTATAATATTTTTTCTCCTTAGTTCACGTTCTCTAACCTCGGTCATAATAGATTCATACGCATCCGATGTAACAAGCGATGGTATAGCGGAAATTGAGTTCTCTTTAATCGCATCAATCTCAGATTGCATCTTTTCGAGCTTTTTGTCAGTGGCATTTGCTTTTAATTGTACTTTAGAAATATCTAATTTCAATTTGTTTTGCTCAGTAGCGAGGTTACTTATAGTAATTTTTATATCATCCACTCTCTCCTTTATGGTTGAAATATCCCCACACACTTTATCTATAAATTCTTTTTGGTTAGCTGTAATTGTAGCCATCATTTCCAACATTTGTTCTCTGAATTCGCTTAATTCTTCCTTAGTGTTGTCAATAAACTTTCGCTTATTACGGAATATAACTTGGTTGGGATTATTCTGAAGACCTGATACTGTTTCAGTGTTCGACAGATTAGGTTCCGAACCACTTAGACCACCACTTAGGCCACTTCCAGGCGGTGATCGTATTACGCTCATGATCTGTGGTACAAATACTCGTTTATCAAGTTGAGCGAACAGGTAAGAAAATAATGAGCCTGTCTCTTTTCCCCGAGGGGGTGAAAAGCGGTTACCTTTGCTTGGATGTCGAGCTCCTTCGCAGCAAAAGATATAAAGTCTCACAATTAGTGCAATAGGCTTTAAAACTTGAGTAACACAGTTATAAGTATTATATTCGGTTAATGGATATTTTTAAGTAACTTTTATATTTGCAAATTATTTACAACACGTCTGTACTGTACGCAGTTCAAATGAACTATCTGATAACCTAATGATAACCAGTACCAATAGCAAAACATACAACAATTTATATGAAGCCACTGCCTGACCATTACAAATATGTTGCTGGTCACATCTCTAATGATAGCCAGTACCAATAGCAAAACAAACAACAATTTATATGAAGCCACTGCCTGACCATTACAAATAAGTTACTGGTCACATCTACTAATGATAGCCAGTACCAATAGCAAAACATACAACAATTTATATGAAACCACTGCCTGACCACTACAAATAAGTTACTGGTCACATCTACTAATGATAGCCAGTACCAATAGCAAAACATACAACAATTTATATGAAACCACTGCCTGACCACTACAAATAAGTTACTGGTCACATCTACTAATGATAGCCAGTACCAATAGCAAAACAAACAACAATCTATATGAAGCCTTTGCCTGACCATTACAAATAAATTATTGGTCACATCTACTAATGATAGCCAGTACCAATAGCAAAACAAACAACAATTTATATGAAACCACTGCCTGACCATTACAAATAAGTTACTGGTCACATCTACTAACGATAGTCAGTACCAATAGCAAAACATACAACAATTTATATGAAGCCACTGCCTGACCACTACAAATAAGTTACTGGTCACATCTACTAATGATAGCCAGTACCAATAGCAAAACAAACAACAATTTATATGAAGGCACTGACTGACCATTACAAATAAGTTATTGCAGGTCACATCTACTAATGATAGCCAGTACCAATAGCAAAACAAACAACAATTTATATGAAGCCACTGCCTGACCATTACAAATAAGTTACTGGTCACATCTACTAATGATAGCCAATATCAATAGCAAAACATACAACAATTTATATGAAGCCACTGCCTGACCACTACAAATAAGTTACTGGTCACATTTACTAATGATCATCATCATCCCAGTGTTAATCCCAGTCGCATCCGAAGCCTTTTCAGCTTTAGAGTCTGGGGAAACAAACAACAATTTATATGAAGCCACTGCCTGACCGTTACAAATAAGTTACTGGTCACATCTACTAATGATAGCCAGTACCAATAGCAAAACATACAACAATTTATATGAAGCCACTGCCTGACCACTACAAATAAGTTACTGGTCACATCTACTAATGATAGCCAGTACCAATAGCAAAACATACAACAATTTATATGAAGCCACTGCCTGACCACTACAAATAAGTTACTGGTCACATCTACTAATGATAGCCAATATCAATAGCAAAACATACAACAATTTATATGAAGCCACTGCCTGACCACTACAAATAAGTTACTGGTCACATCTACTAATGATAGCCAGTACCAATAGCAAAACAAACAACAATTCGAAATTCGAAAAATAATTATGTTCAAAATAAAAAAAAATATTCTCAAAATATTGTAAATCTGCAAAATATTCTTTGATCATTTAATATATTATCCCTGCCATGTCTATATGCCTGAAAAGCCGGGATTTTTTTCTGAGATTTCGATTCTATTAACGATTAATTCAAATTAATCGTTGCCAAAATCGCAAAGATAGAGCCATAATTAAACTACTTAATAAAGATATAAAAATGTGGTTTTAAATTATCTAAGTAACTTAGTTCCAGGTGCGAGAAAACATCGTGATATTCTTCTCATCATGAGAAGAACATGATTCAACATTTCGTACAGTACAATAGCGCATTCAGGGCGCTCGCGCCGCCTTCGCTCTAGGTCGACTCCACCCTGTCCTCAACCCGCGTAGCCAGCTATCGCTTAGGTGCAAAATGCGCTTGTACAAAGCTTGCATACGCCCGATTATGACCTACGCTTGTCCAGTTTTCGCACATACCAAGCCACGTCATATCCATAGGATGCAAGTAGTCCAAAACCGATTCCTCCGTAAAGCCACAAACGCCCCTTGGTTCGTTCGAAATGAGATCCTCCATCTTGATCTCAAAATCTCCACCATCCAGCAGTTCATGAAACGCCTTTCCAAGCGTTTCTTTGACACTGCTGCCAAGCACCGCAATCCTCTTATAACAGCAGCTGCCAATTACACTCCCTCAACCATCTCCCGACTTCGCCGCCCTCGGCATGCCCTCACAGACCGCGATGACCCCATTACCTTTCTCCAAGAGGCCAATAGGGCCACCAGCACATTACACAAAAACTGACCGACCTACCGACCTCGCCGCCGAGGTCCATCGCGACGCGCTCCACGTAGTAATCCCCTCCCCCGTCCCTTGTCCGATGAAGGCCAGCCCGCGCCGCAGCTGAGCCAGTAATATCATAATGTCCCAACAATGACCTCTGAGTTTGTTTCGGCGTTTCTTCTCAGAGCTAGTACTAGGAAACGCCGTGGTCATCAAACCATTAAAAATACATTCGATCCAGCCGTCCCTTGCTGTCCTCTCTAGCGACGCCCTAAGCCGAGGTTACCCCACAGGGGGTGCCCTTAGTGCGTAGTCGCCGAATTTTAATTTAGTTTTAAGTGCCCCTGGCTGGAGGCTTTAATTTTAATTAAGGCATCCACAGGAAAGTCCGGTTAAGTAGTTACGGCCTCTAATGGCCACCTACGAGATGCCATATCAAAAAAAAAAGCGCATTCAGGGTGCTCTTGAGGTTGCCGTGGTGCTATAGCGCTGTTAATTGACGGATTCGCCGTGATCATGCGGAAACGTTGGCGCGCTTGCGCTCCTCCTCCAATAGTATCCTGAATGTGTTTTGAGCCCGGTGGGACTCGCCCCTCTTCCGTAGGTGGATAAGAGTCCAGACCCAATTTAGTTAATTTATTACTAACATTAGACTAAGCTTTACTTTTACTAACTTTATATGGATATTTATATAATTTATGTGAAATATATATTTTTTAATTTGAATTATTGACTTGCACTGAGCTCGCGTGGTTGGTTACGACCCTCACCCTCTCACAAAGAGGAGGCATATGTTCCAGCTGAATACAGAACATTGAACGCTGGTTATGAAAAATGCAAGTCAAGCAAAAGTAAGTCGTGGTAGCCTGTAAGTCGTGGGGCCACCACGACTTAGTGGTTAAAACACCAGCCTCTCAAGTATAAGTGTGCGGGTTCGATTCCAAGGCAGACAAGTACCAATGTAACTTTTCTAAGTTACTTTCTAAGTAGATCTTGGACACCAATGACTGATTAAAAGGTGAAGGAAAACATCTCGAGGAAACCTGGACTTTTAAGTTTGGAATCGCCAACCCGCTTTGAGCAAGCGTGGTGATTAAGCTCAATGCTTCTCTGTATGAGAGGAGACCTGTGCCCAGCAGTGGGACGATAAAAAGGTTTACGATAATGAAAAATGCTTATTGTACAAGCATCTTGCATAATAGATGATTATTTTATTTATTTAGGTTAACCAACAATTGTTTACACTGTACATTATTGTGATTGAATGACTAGAGTAACACTTACAAGTGCAACAATTAATTACAGGTTAACTCCACATGCACAAAAAAAAACGGCTTACATTACATACATAATTAAAACTTAATCAATATTAAAATTGAAAGCACACATACAAAAAATAATTAAATAAAAGGCGGGAAATTGAACAATAAATAACATAACAATAATAATTTGTATATAAATTCTGATTAGATATCAATTAATTAACAATTATAATAATTATTGAGATTAATTAACGAATTATGATTTAAGAGGATTAAAATTAATAAAATAATTGAAATAATTGAAAATGGAAATCAAAATTATTGAAACATCTCACTAAATAATTTCATAATACCCTCACTCGTAGGTAAATTTGTCAAACACGTATCATTATATGTACTTTCAATTCAAATACATATACAACACGTAGGTAGAGTTAAATAAACAATTAAGATATCGAACTAAAATATTTTGAAATGACGCACATTCGTTGAATATACGTCACTTGTAAAAATGGCGAGTACACGTTATCACGATTGATCAGATGGAACTGTCTTGTGTTGTAATGTACCTATCTAATTAAATTCTATAGATTTAGGTTGCATCACTATTTAGATGGATGAGAAGTCGAATTTTTTAAACGCAATACAATCCGCTACGCAACTCTAAAGTAAGTTGTGTAGTGGATTGCATTTAAAAAAAGTACATTTGTTACTTTCATTCCTCCCTTTAAATATAAAATCAAGAAGATAATTTTTCGTGTTGGTCTTGGGTTTAACATTGCATCACCTCGCTCAACTGCCGTCATCCTTCCTATTCATAAGTTTTTTAAGAGAATAGGCTTAATAAACTAGTGCGCTTTACACTCAACGATTGCATCACTGCTTAGCATTTTTTTTTTTTTTTTGTTGGGATGGGAAATCATCAAATGACTTCTCCCGCTCTGGGCAGAGCGGAAGGGCGTGTCAGACTTTTACTGACTAAAACCCACCCGTGTTTCTTTACTTGCCTGTGCAACGGCCAGGGCCACGGTTTCTTGTTTAACCAACCCGCAACCCTGACCCAGGAGGCATCGGTCTTCGTGGACCCCGTCACGATGTGCTGACATCTCTTTGAGGCGCGCGTGAAACACGACGCGCCGTCGACTCGGGCCTGGTCCTTACCGAGCGGCGAGCTGCCCACTGCTCACCGCCCGCAGGCCCGCGCCTACGGTGGCTGGGAGTTTGGTGTCATCTCCCGACCAGGGCGTCTCCTGCGGCGGCTAGTGGCGTGAGGGCGCTGGGATTCCCGTTGCCTCACGCGCTCCGCCTCCTCCTTTGCCAGCATCACTGCTTCGCAGAAGGAGGTGACGGCCTGCCATGCACTCTCGCTCCGGACCATGGCCTGGACCAGGGTCGGACGCGAGAGATCGCCGCCGATCGCCGCTACGAGGACACGGCGGTGCTCTACCCAAGCCGGGCAGACCTCCACCGTATGCTCCACCGTGTCCTCAGGGCGATCCACACAATGGTGACACCCTGGCGTTTCCTCCCGCCTTATACGGAACAGGAACCTCCGAAACAACCGTGTCCGGTGAGGACCTGCGTCAGGCGGAAGGTGAGGGCGCCGTGGCGCCTCTCTAGCCACTCCTCAAAGAGGGGACTTACCGCCGCTATTGTGGCGTGCCCAGCACTGGGTTGCGACAATCGCATTCTCCATATCGCCATGAGATCCCGCCGGAGCTCTGTCCGCCGTACCGCGATTTCTCGCGGCAGCGGAGTTATACCCCGGCGTTTTGCCTCCTCTCGCCACTCCCATATGTGGGCGAGGACTTTGGCCTCCAGATCCCATGGCGGTAATCCGGCAAGGAGGCTCGCCGCCTCAGCGGAGACCGTGCGGTATCCCCGGATCAGCCGAATGGCCATGACTCTCTGGGACGCGGTCAGGCATCGGGCTGGTCGCTTCCTTAACGACCGCGCCCACACCGGTGCCCCATAAAGGGCCATGGACCGCACGGCCCCCGCGTAGAGCCTCCGGCAGGAGGCGTTTGGTCCCCCTAGATTGGGGAGGAGCCGCCTTAGGGCAGCCCCGGCCCGTTCCAGCCTGGGAGCCAAACGTCGGAAGTGCTCCTCGAAGTTCCACCGGCTGTCGAGGACAAGTCCCAGGTACTTCATCGTCGACCCGACGCCGATTTGAACTCCTCCTACCGTTATGTGGGAACCCGACGGTGGCGCATTCCGAGGACCATGAAAGCACATGGCCTCGGACTTCTGCAGGGCCACCTCGAGTCCCAATTGCCGGATCCTGTTGACGATTGTCGCAACCCCGAGGGTCGCTGCGTCAGCCGCCGCCTGGTGCGACCTCCCTTCTGCCAGGACTAGCGTGTCGTCAGCGTAACAGACTACACTGACGCCGATAGGGAGGTCAGCGCGCAGCACCCAGTCGTACCCGATGTTCCACAGATGCGGTCCCAAGACCGATCCCTGTGGAACACCGCACGACATCTCTCGCCGATTCCACACTCCTTGGTGACCGGGGTAAATTATGGCCCTGTCCGTCAGATAGGCCTCGACGACTCGACAGAGATAGGTCGGCATCCGGTGATACCGGAATGCCTCCCTGATGCAACTCCAGGGAAGGGTGTTGAAGGCGTTGGCGATGTCTAGAGACACCGCCAAGACAACCCCGCCCCGGGCCACAGCATCCCCTGTCGTGAGGGCTCGCACGCGCATGATGGCGTCCACTGTTGAGCGCCCACTGCGGAAGCCAAACTGGCTCTCCGCCAAATCCGGGCCCGCTCGCCTAAGTTGCCCGACGAGGCGGTCTACAATGACTCTTTCGAAGAGCTTGCCCACCTCGTCAAGCAGCACAATGGGCCGGTAAGCGGACGGAGAGTCCGCAGGGCGCCCTGGCTTCTTTATGAGGACCAGTTTCCCCGTCTTCCAGCGAAGTGGGAACTGGCCCCTCTCCAAACATGCGCTTAGTAGCCCCCGTAGTCGAGGCCCGAGAGCCCCTAAGGCCAGGACCCAGGCTTTTCCAGGTAAGCCGTCGGGTCCTGGGGCGGTATTTTTGGCATTCAGCCTACGTACCGCCGCTCTTAACTCTACCTCGGTCACTTCTGGAGCGTCATCGTCGTCGTTGGTGTGGTCCGCATCAGGCATCGCAGGAGTCGGAGCCATGGGAGGAGGGGTAACATACCCCTCCTCCCCCCTCTCGTGAGGGAAACAGAGCGCTCACCACGTCCTCCACGAGCTGAGGCCGGAGACTCTGCGTCAGCGGGGGAGCCCATGGGCGGAGTTTATTCCGCACCATTTTGTAGGGGCATCCCCACGGGTCTCTGTTCAGAGTCCCCAGCAACTCCTCTCGGGCCAGCCCTTTGGCCCGCTGGATCTCCACTCGGAGGGCGGTCTTCGCCACTCTGTATCCCTCGTAAAGCTCCGCCTGTATGGCCTCCGTATTCGGTGGACGAATACGGAGCCTGCGATGTCTGGTGTACCGATGTCGCGCAGCCACGCACGCCTTGCGCAAAGACGTAAGCTCCGGCGACCACCAGTACACCTGACGGCGAGCGCGTCCGGGCTTGACTCGGGGCATTGCCACGTCGCATATCTCGGACATGGCCTCCCGGAACCACTCCGCCTCGTTGTTTGTGTCAGCAGGCCTGTCTGGTGGTGACACCCAGGCCTGCACGATCGAAGCTTCCAGGAGGAGCTCCCGGTCAAGCTGCTTCAGCGCCCACCGCGGACCACTCGGGGCCGGTCGGACCGGCGCGCTAGAGGTCTGGGCGGAGACGTCAAACCGGATATACCGGTGGTCTGAGTAGGTCTCCACCCCCTCCATGACCCGCCAGTCAAGGACATGTGGCGACAGAGCGGGGCTGGCGAACGATATGTCCACCACTGATTCACCCCGCATCCGCACACAGGTTGGGACCGAACCCCGGTTTAGGATGACCAGGCCTGTCTCCAGAGCCCAGTCCTCCACCATCCTGCCCCGTGTGTCTGTAAGTTGGGAACCCCAAGCCAGATTTTTGGCATTGAAGTCCCCGAGGACGAGCACGGGGAGGGATCGACACCCTACGACGACGACTCTTAACTCCGCAAGGGAGTTGTGGAATTCGGCAAGAGTTCGGCTCGGGGAGAAGTATACCCCCACCACGACTATCTCCCCGAAACGTGCTGCTACGCAACCCCGTCCTCTCTTGATGGCCTCGAGCGACGGGGTGCCGGCGGCGGCCGACGAAATTAGGGCCACTGAGCCGTTGAGGTCCTCCACCCAGTCTTCCCTGGGTGGGACAAAGTACGGCTCAGCGACCACGGCGATATTAATCAACCACTGTGCCATGCTCTGGAGCAAAAGGTCCTGAGCGGAGGCGCAGTGATTGATGTTCACCTGGAGGAGGCGTAATGGGGGCATTTATTGGCACTCCATAACAGCCTCCTCCCGAGGCCCTTGTAAGGGCTCAGCCGCGGTGACAGCGGCGGCGACGACAGCAACGGCGTTGCTGGAAGCGGCAGCGGCAGAGGCCGCGGTTGCGGCGACGACGGCGGTAGTGGCGGAGGGCCTAACCCGGCCCTTGGCTTTGCTTCTGGTGGGTGGGGCGCAGGCTCTACTCCCAGCCCGGTGCTCGGCCGGCTTACCAGCTGCCGCACAAACTGAGCAGTGCGGAGTGGCTTCACACGAGCCGGCCTTGTGACCGGGCTGACCGCAGCGGAAGCAGAGACCGCTGCGGTCCACCTCCGAGGTGCATTTTACTCCCACATGGTGGCCCACATGGCAGCGGTAGCACCTCAGAGGTCTGGGTTCCAGCAGTTTCACCTGCGCTGAAACCCAGCCCACCAGAAGTCTTCGGCCCTCTCCGACAATTTTCTCGGCCGCCGACACGGGGCAGCTCACCGTAGCAGTTTGTAACCCCGTGCGGTCAGGGCGGAGGGTGCCCACTCTAATCTGTTCGGCAGAACATCCCCCAGCCCCGACAATGGCGGCCACCACTCTCTCCTTTGTCGCCGTATCGTCCAGACCCAAGATGCACAAGTCAGCGCACTTGGTGGGTCTGGAAACTTTGGCCTCGACCGCATCTAAGGACGCCCTTAGCTTTTCAGCCAGAGCGTCTGCAGTCGGGTCACTAGCCTCACCACGAACCTCAATCAAGCGGGCTCCGGTCGCGGTGATCCTCATCTTAATGCCCGAGGTGACTCCGATCTCCTGGAGGTTCACCGCTTCCATCGCCTTATTGAGCACGTCGCGGTAGGACGTGCCCTTCTTTTCCGCTTCCGGCTGTAGTGTTATCACTACAGCTGCGGATTTCGGGGCACGAATCCTAGCCGCGGCGCTGCGCTCCTTCCGCCGCAGCCGCTTTCTAGCCGCTCTTGCAGCCTTAGCCGCCTTTTCCTTCTCCCCTGCTACCTGCCAGGCGGCTTCGGCTGCAGGGGTTGTAGGAGGTGGAGGAGGCTGCCTTTTTGCTGCAGGGACTGTGGCCTTCGCAGCTTGAGCCTGTGAAGGTGAACTCTTGGCCTTCTTCCCTGCAGCTGTGGCATTAGTGGCTGCGGCAGCAGCGTAGGTTACTGCCTTCCGCTGGCCTGAGGCTGGCCGGCTAGCCGCAAGTGGGGGGCGCAGAACTGCTTACCATCAGGCGGGATTGCAGTCAAGCACTAGTTTATCATTATTAAAAAAAAATGTAAGCACGTGTTATGTACTTGCGCAGCGTAGGGAGGCCCCCAACAAGGTAGACCGATGACCTGGTGGAGGCCGCGGGAAGCCGATGGATGCGGGCAAGACCGGTCATCGTGGAAAGCCTTGGGGGAGGCCTTTGTCCAACAGTGGACATCTATAGGCTGAAGAAGAAGACGTGTGAAAAGGGCGCGCGCGTCATGAAGTCGCTGATCAATTGACAGATTTCTGTTATAAGAAAAGGGCGGATTGGTCAGTTTAACTGGGGAAAGATTTCTAGGAAAGGATCGATCGAAGGGGACGATCTTCTTTCTATTAAAACTAATTCCTATTCAAAAGAAATAACTGAACAACCGAATGAAATGTAAACAATCATTAATGATCTAACTATAAAGATTTAAAATTAGATTATTATTAGATTTAAGATTTTAGATTTTTTTTATTAAGTGTTGTTCAAATAACATCTTAAACTCAGTACTTCTAAAGCTCCGACGTTGAAATCGTCAATATCAAAGTTATATTGAGATTACAATGTCCAATGTCTTAAGGTAAACCAGGAAACCGATGCAGTAGGTGCTGGAACGGTCGTCATGGAGATCCTTAGGGAAGCCTATCTCTAACAGTGGACGTCTTTAAGCTGAAATGATTCTGATGATGTCTGAAGAAATCCTTGATGAATTTGGTATATTGTCCTACTAACCTAACTACATAGCACATTTTCAGGTAACATAAAGTTAGATAATAAGGCTGAGCGTCAGTAGACACAGTCCCCCAAAACGGCCTTAAGCCAAATAGTTCCTAGAGTATAAACTGGAAAGAAATAGTGGGCCATCTAACTCCCCAGTAATACGGCTGTATATTACCTAAGTCTGTTGCCTATGCTGTGCTCTAAAAAGTTATAAACATGCCAAAAAAGTAGCGTGGATAAAAAAAAATAGCAATAAATGCACATTGCTCGTAGAACGGATGGCCGATGGGGCAGTAAGGTTCTGGAGTGGCGGCCACGTACCGGAAGACGCAGCGTAGGGAGGCCCCCAACAAGGCGGACCGATGACCTGGTGAAGATCGCGGGAAGCCTATGGATGCAGGCAGCACAAGACCGGTCATCGTGGAAAGCCTTGGGAAGGCCTTTGCCCAGCAGTGGACCTCTATAGGCTGAAGTAGAAGAATAAGGAGATGCAATACTTTCCTTCTAATATTAGATTCTATTGGGTTACATACGTAATTAAGAAGCAACATACATTCGATTCTCAGTATTTGATGAAGGGGTTATAAAAGAAAGCACTTTTTAATAACTCGGCCAACTCTGACGCACTTGTTCCGTTTTCGTTTCGCTCTCAATACTTCTTCCCATGAATTATAATCGTGTTTTGGGATAAAAAAAGAATCTTGTTTTGTACTCATTTTTAAAATATACTGTCATTTTATAACTTAACGTGTGTCGTATATATAAGTATGTAGGATGTATAATCAGTATAATCCATCCTTATACTAAGCCCACACAGTCCCGGCCAACCCCAAAGTCTGGGCTGTCGTCTCTGTGCTTCGTTTTAGATAGCGCTCTTTTGACTTCTTTTTTATTATGCTCAAGGCCTTTTTTCCCTCCCTTAAGATGTCCGTCGCCCTTGGGTAGGCGGCGGGGTCTGTCAGACATTTACTGATTATAAACCACCATCTCACACCTACACCGGGGATTGCGAGAACGAACATTGCTTCCGCAACCTCTGATTGGTGCCGGCCCGCCACTTTGGGCCTCCTCGTGTCAGGGGAGGGGTGAGGTGTATGACTCACCTCGTGACGTCTAAGTGTGGAGTGCGTGGAACACTTCGCGCCGCCACCTCGGGTCCTGGTTTGGGGGCGACAGACGTCCCCGACTCTGTCGCTCCTAGACCCAATCACGGGGGCTGGAAGAGGGCGTTATCCGACCTCTGCCGACGCCCGGTGCGCCTGCTGCGGGCCGGGTCAGAGGACGATATCTCCCTTTTCCTTTCCGCAGCCTTTCTGTGTCTTTCAATTCAACTGTCTGCGATTCAACTGTCTTTCCATTAACTTAATCAAATGTTATTCCGTGGTGCTTGGCAATCTGGGCTTCTCCCAGTTGCAATAATGTCCCTTTGTGCCGATTGGCCTAGTTCTGTTCTGTCTCCTGCTTATTATGGAGGGAAGTGGACAAAATATCTTTTTCCTTACTCCTCCGCTATTCTTTTCTGATTAATTTCGTTGCGGGACCCAAGACAGTTGAATCGTTTCTCCGGGACTCGTCGAGCTTCATTGCTCGGCGTTTTTCTGGCGGTCTCCACTGTTGATTCTGGCTTTCAGAAGTTGCAGTGGGTTGGGAACAGTGTGGCGGGTTAAAGCCTTTCTGTGAGGCGACTGTTTCGCAGAAGGAAACCGCCGCATCCCAGGACTCTTCGCTGCCGACTATCGACTCGATTACAGCCGGCAGCGACAGGTCACTGCCTACTTCAGATATGACAGCACGGCGCGGCTCCGCTCCTCTCCCTACACTCTGCTAACATATGCTGCGCCGTGTCCTGCCGGCTATCGACACAGGTATTTTCCGAAGCAACCATGCCCGGGGGGCGCCGCACCTGCTTCGGAACATTATGCTCAAGTACTAACTGAACCTCAATGCTTGTGTCTACATGCTGTCACCAACCAGTGACATTTTTGTCCGATCTTTTTGGTAATTCTAGCAACTTCTTAGCAAATGTAGACTTTTTAAACATGATTTTTGTTTTTTTTTTTTTTACATCGTAAGACATGTTAATGTTACGTTTGATCAAAAGATAACACATATCGGAATTGTAATCTTGATATTTGAATACTGATATTTGAATTGAATGTTTATATTGTCACGTCTGAATGAATATGTATCGGAGTGGCTAATAGACGCCCATTCATCACCAGATTACATAATTATTATACTGTTCGCATGTGTATTATCTAAAGTATTGTTTAAATAATAATAAAGATTTTCACCTATTAACAGTTTGTTTCTTATAATTATAAACTAGTACTTGACGGCAATCCCGCCTGATGGTAAGCAGTGATGCAATCGTTGATGGTTAACCGCGCTAGTTTTTAAAGAGCCTATTTACTCAAAAAATCTGAGTGAATGGAAAGGAAGACGGCAGTTGAGCGAGGTGATGCAATATTAAACCCAACAACACGACCAACGATGCTGCGCCAGTGGGAGATTGATCTGCAGACCCTCCATGACCAAACTACCGACACAACAACATTTGGCGCATCGTACCCTGCACACATCACAACACAACTGCTCAGTATGCCTAGTATGAGTTTTCATTACGAGACTCGATCTTCGATATCGAGCGCGTTTGGCGCTCTCATTGGTTGAGAGTTCTTACAACCTTGAAGCGGGCCAATCGATGAGTCAAACGCGCTCGATATCGACGATCGAGTTACATAAAGAAAACTCATACTAGGCCTACAGACCCGTCCTCCTCAGCGTCCAGTCTAATCAGATGATCCCGAATGTCAATATTTTAGCCATATAAAATGTTCAGATAGGCCGCAGCTATGGAGTGACTGCCTATGTGAACTCCACAAACAGTGACTGTGTAATACCCTGGTTAAGACTGGTTCCACAAGAAGAAGAATGGAAACACTTCTCCCGTTCCCATTTTTATTAGGTCCGAGCTTATTCTTTGTAATGTCTTATCCAAACTGGTTCCGGACTTCAGCTAAATTATTTGATATTGAATGGATCATATTGACATGAAATAAATAACGAGCTACCTACTTAGAAAAACTAAACAAAGCCACTGAAAATAAACACTTTCAATTGCGGAAACGAGAACTAGACAAATCCTTAACAAGGCCACAAAAATAATAAAGCCCAAACACCCAAACAACTACCACCCAAAACCCAAATATATACCACGGACAGAATAATAAGCAAACAGTACAGTTAATCCAATACCGATTAATCTATCAGTAGTCATTGACGCAAGCACCGAAAGTTTGATATACTTTTTTACACAATAGACATCCCACACCAAATTATTTCAACAAAAATTTACACGCAACTATGAAGTGAAAAACCTTTTATTTTGTACACATATATAGTTGAAAATCGCGTGATCGTGATTATTTGATTGTATGTACCTACTTACACCCGACAGTATTCAAAACACAGAACTGCAATGAAGGTATAAATAATTTGTTTCAGTACAGTCGAGATATAATCGATTCGCATATAGTTATGTAAACTGTGTTGTTGTTTTGCGTCAAAACATTAATTAATACAACAACGACATTTATTAAGGGTGAATTATTTAAGTTTCATCGACTTTCAATGAGTGTGATGACGCTCGTAATGGCATCATGTCTGAAACAACAGACTTATATAGTACATACTAATTCCATGCAAACGTGTTCTGAATTCAAAAATATAAAGACATTACACACAAACACTATCGATGACAAAGGGAGGTGGAACTAATCTTTATGATTACAAGTTTAGTGCTCATACTCTCTGAAAACAAATCTAAAAATATGTCATAGCACTCATAGCCAATCTAAAATATAAAATACCTACCCAAAAAAGTCGTATTCCAAGATTTTGACCTAACTCAACTGAGACATACCAAAACAGAACGACGCCCATGTTTCAATTTCAGTACCTGAGACGCTCGAGTGGGGCGCTATGATTCGGCACAAAAATCAACTGTCGTTTAATAAAGCCCAGTATACCTGTATAATATGTGTCAGTGGTAGTAACTTGTACTACACGACCAGGATGTAATACTAATATAGGTACTTGACATAAGATTTTGTGATATCTGGCACTCGTCTCGTTGTAGGAATGTCCAATGACATTAAATGTAAACAATCCCAAGGTCCAATGAAATTTAATCCACCCTTAGTAGCAGTGCATTCCACAATTATTTTGACAATTCAATAATATTCATTGCGTTATTTATGTTGTGAAACAGATACTTTTTCGAACAGATGGATCAAGGGCTAAGCAAGATCCTTTAAACTTACGCAATGTATGGAGCTGTCCGCAACATTAATTTATATTATTGATACAGTTGTATGTACCTTTTACAAATGTATCTCTATAGCAGTAAGTTGAATATGTATACCTGTAAATAGCGCGACATGTATACATATTTCTATAGAATTAACGACGTAAAGACGATATGTTCTTGACCTTCTAAAATAAATAAATAATAACTACAATACATACGTAATAAATAAGGCATATATGCACATAACATTGTATTAAAAGTCGCTTCATTAAAGAAACCAATACACACACCTTGTAAGGTGTTGTCCTTTTAAAAAAAAAGGTTCTCAAGGTGTACCTTGAGAACCTTTTTTTTTTTTGTTGTAAAATAATGAAATGACCACTCCTGCTCTGGACGGAACGGAAAGGCGTGTCAGACTTTTTATAACTAAAACCCACCCCTGTACCTTCATTTACCAGTGCGTCAGGGGCCAAGGCATCTCGTTCGAACAACCCGAAGCCCTCGTAGACATTTATTTATTTATTTATCAGTTTACAACTGTCCTCACAGGTCTTACCCTAATGTGACAGTGCAGTTATCCACATCAGTCCCCCACGAGGACTGATGTCTACGAGGGCTTCGGGTCACTGATATCTCTTTGAGGCACACTTGGAACAAGACTCGCTATCGACCCGGACCTGATTCTTACCGGACGGCGAGCCTACCAAAACCTTTCTATCCAAACAGTGGAGATACATTCTTTTTTTATAAATTATTGCTTGACTGCAATCCCGCCTGATGGTAAGCAGTTTTGCAATCTTTGGTAAAGCGCACTAGTTTGTTAAGAGCCTAGTCACTCAAAAAACTGCGTGGATAAGAAGAAAGACGGCAGTTGAGCGAGGTGGTGCAATGTTAAACCAAACAACACTACCAACGATTGGAGACTACCAGAGGGAGATTGATTGATTGATTGATTTATTGAAGTCATAAGTTTTTAGTTATTTACATTTTCATTTAAATATGTATACATGTTTTGTTTTGCTGGTATTTTGGCGTGGTAGCTGGCATATGGTCAATAATTTCATTGTTATTGTATTTTCTTGTGTTTATCACTATACATAGTATTCTATAAAGTCATGTGTTTTTTTTAATGAACAGACAGCTGTGCTGCTGGGGAGTTTCTTCCGCCACTTCTTCTTCCCAGCGAAAGCACTTAGGAAGTGTCGATGGGTGGACGTTTTGGGCGACTGTCTTATGTAATACTGACGTTCAAAAAGTGCTGACTCTCAGCCTAATTTGAATAAATGACTTTTGATTTGATTTGATTTGATCTGGAGACCCTCCACGACCAAACTTCCGACACAACAACATTTGGTGCATCGTACCCGGCACACATCCCAACACAACTGCTCAGACCCGTATTCCGTACGGATTTAACAAACACCATGCCGGAACACGACGAATCGCTTGGTAGCAAGACTTTGTCTGGTGGGATGTAACTTCTGCTGGCAACTTAGTAAATGTAAAAATAAGCATGGATAGAAATGTAAAATTAGCTGCAAAACAATAAAGGAAAACTGTACAATTATTGAACCACACCCAAATAAGAATATCATATAGAGAATAGTTAGGCTAGACAGGCGTCCCACCTGTAAATGTGTGAAAGAGAATGTATGAAAGAAAGATTAAGTATGAAGAATAAAAGTGCGAGAAGCAAAATTGCCAGAACTGGTATGAAAGTGTATCGTAGATAAGGTCTGGCCCCAATGTCGGAGGAATAGGCGACAATTTAAAAAAAAACTTCTGCTGGCACCCGACGTAATGGCCTACAACCGAGAAAAAAGTTAGGTTAGGTTTATATTCATTTCAGAAGTAGTCAAATCGCGACTGAATCTACTGCTAGGTAACCATGCACCATTCATCGTCGACTACGTCATCACTTACCACGAGGCGAGCTAATGATCAAACGAAATACAACCATAAACAAAAAACCTCATTTAACTCTGTGTAGTAAACACTTCAGGATATCATTATACTCCACCACCGCACATTCGCAGATAATGATATGATATGTGTATGGAGTATGCATACATTATCTAAACCCCGAGTGCTTGTAGGTGGTGAATAAAGGATTAAGTGGTAGACAGCAACGTTCACGTGGGAACTTCGTGATTCGGATATTATTTGCACTCTGAAGTTCCATGACCAGGGAATGTAAACCACGCCAAAGAAAGGCAAGGCCCATAGCAGGTAGCGTTCTGTAGCTTTTTACCTAACTCCATTGGAATAAAGCTTGAATTAGTTTAAGTATAATCCCCCTTATTCATAAACGTTGCATAAAGTTAACTAGTGATTAGCGATTTTTTAATTATAAGGGGTTTATTCACAAACGGTGATTAAAGTTAACTGACGTGCGAACGTCTAGGATGTAGGTTTAAACAATCACTAATACTTTAAGCAACGTGTATGTATACATAGGTATAGTATACAACGTTATTTCTACTTTATTTATTATAGAATATAACTTGTTCAGAATAAGCAACTGAATCGATTCCAATAATTTTTACACCATGTTATATTTTTTCCCAAATACAATTAGAAATTGTTGCAGTGAGGTTACCGAGCGCACAACACAGTTAACGGTATATCAATCTAGCTACATAGAGACAGGAAACCCCGGGCCGTGCCACTGAAGGCGCGGACGGGCGAGCGGTGCATTGACCATATTTTTGTTGATAACAAATTCATAGCATTGTGGTTTTTCATGAGAGCTTTTGAAACTTTATACATAGACTAGCTTCGTCGCACGGTTCCACCCGCGTGACGATATGTTTATTTTTGCTCCGCTCCTATTGGTCGCAGCGTGATGTTATATAGCCTAAAGCCTTCCTGGATTAATGGGCTATCCAACGCAAAAAGAATTTTTCAAATCGGACCAGTAGTTACCGAGATTAGCGCGAGCAAACAAACAAACAAACATCAAAAAACAAACAAACTCTTCAGCTTTATATATTAGTATAGATTTATATATTAGTATAGATAGATATAGATTTTTTACTTAAATATATTAGGCACGTGCTTCGGGTTTCGCATAAGCAAAAAATATTGTTGTATATGGCCTTTAGTGTGGGATGCAAATTATGTCGATACTCTTGCTATAACCCAGCTTCTGGACTCGACGTGCTGAGCTACTGCTGCTGCGCCTGCGGAAAACCTGAAGCGGCATAAATATTTAAAAAAAAATTGTGTGTTGTATTTTCGAGATCGACTGCCTTCGCAATCTGCTTACAGAAACTCAATCAAAAATCTTCTTCTTACTTCTTCAGCCATCCAAGGATTTCATTGCTTTGGGGCGGGTTGAGGAATATAGGTCGTCTGTTAAGAAAATGTAGGTGTACAAAAAATCTACAATCCATGTGTATAGGCTATCAGTATTTCAAGGCAGTACTCGAAGTCAGAAGACAATATCGAACTCCGCCCGGCCAGCCGTAGGCGCGGGCTTGCAGGTGATGTTAGCACATCATGACGGGGTCCACGAGGACCCCGTCCTCCTGAGCCAGGGTTGCGGGTTGGTTAAAAAAGAAACCGTGGCCCTGGCGCACAGGCAAGTGAAGGAACACGGGGCAACGGGAAAGTCGCCCTTTCCGCTCCGTCCAGAGCGGGAAAGGTCATTTGATGATTTCCCATCCCAAACAAAACAAGGCAATGGTCGACCAAAAATTGATAATTATTACGATGCAAAATAGGCCTATGTCCAGCAGTGAACGTCTTTCGGATGAAATGATGCAAATATGGAACTACTAGCTTCGCCCGCGTGGAGTTCGGTTATATCGCGCTTTTTAGATTTCCCTCGGGAACATCAAATTTTTCCGGGATAAAAAGTAGCCTATGTTTTTTCTCAGGGTCTAAAGATTGTCTGTGCCAAATGTCATCAAAATCGGTTGAGAGGTTTAAGCGGGCAAGCGTAACAGACAGACAGACAGACAGACAGACAGACAGACAGACAGACAGACAGATAGACAGACAGACAGACAGACAGACAGAGTTACTTTCGCATTTATAATATTAGTAAGTATGGAAGTATGGATGAGCGCCGTTTCCCTTGTCTATAAACTAAACTAAATTTAAGTTTAGTCCACATTTTTCTTTCTACTTCATTAGAAAAAGGACAGAAGAGAAAATATTAGTTTAGTTTTTTTTTATTAGCTTTCCGCCCGCGGCTTCGCCCGCGTGGAGTTCGGTTATATCGCGCTTTTTAGATTTCCCTCGGGAACATCAAATTCTTCCGGGATAAAAGGTAGCCTATGTTCTTTCTCAGGGTCTAAGGATTGTCTGTGCCAAATTTCATCAAAATCGGTTGAGAGGTTTAAGCGGGAAAGCGTAACAGACAGACAGACAGACAGACCGACAGACAGACAGACAGAGTTACTTTCGCATTTATAATATTAGTATGGATAAACTAGTGCTTGACTGCAATCCCGCCTGATGGTAAGCAGTGATGCAATCGTTGATGGTAAAACGCACTAGCTTATTAAGCCTATTCACTCAAAAAAACTGAATGAATAGGAAGGAAGACGGCACTTGAGCGAGGTAATGCAATGTTTAACCCAACAACACGACCAACGATGCTGCGCCAGAGGATGATCTGGAGACCCTCCACGACCAAACTCCCGACACCAACATTAGGCACATCGTACCCGGCACACATCGCAACACAACTGCTCAGACCCGTCCTCCGTACGGCTTCATCAGACATCATGCCGGAACACGACGAATCGCTTAGCGGCAAGACTTTGTCTGGTGGGTGGTAACTTATGCCGGCGGCTGATGTTGTTGCCTACCACCGAGAAAAACATTTCGTTTATGAACAAGCTAACCGTGTGCCATTGCCATTGTGGCACGGTAGTCTTCTCAATGTATATCGTACACTTTCTACTAATTAAGAAATGCAAGATTCGTTGATCGTCATCATCATCATCAGCCTCTACTCGTCCACTGCTGGACATAGGCCTCCTTAATAGCACGCCAACAACCTCGATCCTGAGCAGTTCTCCGTCAGCCACTACCAGCCACCATTTTGATGTCGTCGCTCCATCTCGCCCAAGGGCGTCTTACGCTGCGATTATTATCAAAATGGAATAACAATTCATAGGTTTATTGAAACAAGTGAACTTTATAAAAGGGTGTCATCAACGGTTTTCCTACGAAACATTGACGTAAATATTGTAAATACTATTACGGAGCTATTGTTTTTAATAAAACGCTGTTCATGGCCTTCCTAAGTTAATATGGTGTTAGGAATGTATTTTTACAGCCGATTGCTTTTTATTTTACGATATCCTATTTATAACACGTAAGTAGAGCAGCAGAGTAGTAGCGTATCAAACTATCAGTAGCAATGGGTTTCAAATCAAATCATTTATTTCAAATAAACCAGTTACAGGCACTTTTGAATTGTCAGAAGGTCGGTCAGTCAATAAGATGAAGCTATCGCCCATTCCAAAGAGTAGGTACACTCTTTTAAATTTTCAAGCTATTGTTACAAATATTTGATTACATCATTCATGTTGAAATCAACCATGTGAGAACGATGCAGAAATATATTGTACGCTGAGAGGGTCCATAGAAAACACACAAAAATCAATTCAGAAATTAAAATACGCCATGGCAGCTAAGAGATGACCAGTCCCCACTGACGGCGTCCGTTCACGAACAAAACGTATGGATCAGCATCATTCAGCTCAACCATATTGAAGGGAACCCAATAACCCAACACACACGCCACCATCAGCGAGACATTTGAGTGAGCATGACATACTCTCAACAGCCAGAGCACAATCAAGTTAATGAAAATGACTAACCCAAGAAATAAATGCCTTACAGCACATTCGTACATTGTGCTCACACGTTTGCCATGCAATTATACAATACTAAGAAATTGAATCTACACAATGCTAAAATAGTATTGTCCAAGGTTCAGCAGCTCCAACAGTGTTCCCGAATACTAAGTTTAGCTCCTGTATAGCTGTACAAGTGCCGAACACCTCTGTCAGCGATACAATTCCGTAACGTACAATATGCTTGGCTACATAGTGTGTAATACAGGCTTTGAATTAATAATATAAACAATTACATATTAAAACTACAAGAGGAAAAATCAAAGAACAATCATTGTATAGAAATCGGACGCAGCTCAAGCAAAAGCCTTTTTGTCCTCAACATAATCCTTCACTCTATAAAATGCTTTCTGACACATCTTACGTTTAATGAAAGATTTGAATTTATTCAGGCTCAGATCTTGAACCACCTCTGGAAGTCCATTGTAAAATTGTATACATTGGCATCTGAAAGAGCCACCTATTTTCTTGAGCCTTGTTGTAGGTACAATAAATTTGTGCCTGTTCCTAGTATTTATATTATGGACATCACTGTATTTTTTAAACAATTTTATATTTTTATGAGCATACAAAAGATTTTCACATATACAGTATGTTAACTAACAGAGGGCGTTCCCGTTAGCCCGAAATAGTATAGCATACATACATGCTAAAAAAAAATATTTCCATTCGAATACAAAATGTTTTAAATTTTTTTCCAATAAGAAAATATTCAATAAAAATTTTAAATTGACATGTAAAAGAAACACACTGTACACGCGAACATGAAAGACGGCAACGTCGCAATTTATTTATACATGACGACTACTATTTTGATTTAAAACAGGAGGTTTCAAATTTATTTCCAATTAGAATTTTTTTTTATTCGGATTTTTTTATGCTTATTTTTCTATGCTGATATTTTTATTTTAATCTATTAATGATATATATTAACGAGTTTAAGGGAACGCCCTCTGTTATTTAACATACTGTATATTGAGACGGCACGGTCAGTACATTAATCTCTTTAAATTTTTCTCTGAGAGAGTGTCTCGGACTTAATTTATAAATTGCACCAACAGCTCGTTTCTGCAAAACAAATATTGTTTGAATATCGGCGGCATTTCCCCACAACAGAATGCCGTACGACATTACGCTATGGAAATAGCCAAAGTACACTAAACGAGCCGTCTCAAAATCAGTCAAATTACGAATTGTCCTAACTGCGTATGCAGCAGAACTTAGTTTTTTTGACAATTTTTCTATATGTGGACCCCATTGCAGCCTAGCATCCAGAGTTATACCCAAGAATACTGTGCTGTCTTCAGATTTCAATTCTTCGCCCTTTATCAACACTTTAGTTTCCACCTGCCTAACGTGACACCTGCCTAGCGTGGTTTCATTTTGACAGTTCAACAATATTCATTGCGTTTTTTGCGTTGTTGATCGGACAGATTTGTCGAACATATGGCGCAATGGACTTGCAATGTGGTTCAAAATGATTCCAATTGTTAGTAACAGTTTGTTACGCAATCAAGGTGCTGCCCAGCTCACTGGACCGACGACCTTAAGAAAGTAGCTGGGACAGGGATGGTAGGTGGATTGCAGGTGTGTGTGGTGTAAAGTACGGACGATTGCAGTTCAAGCTACCCCAAACTGTCAGATATTCCCAATCGACCTTGACCCTTAATGCTTTAAAGATAAAGTTGAAAATCTAATACGGAAATCTGACTGATTGTAGTAGCTTGATGTGCTGACGTCTGTACATACTTACTCACACTTATTTGCATTCATTCCTGCAGGTCAGAATAAGCATTCCATTACGCGCTGTTCTGATTGTTTTCCACGACACCAAGACTTCAACTTTAACCCTAGGTTTCAACGACTTAGTGACAACATTAGGAACTGTACACCTACCCATAACATAACATTGCCATAACATTGGCTGCCGGCAGAAGTTACCAGACAAAGTCTTGCCGCCAAGCGATTCGTCGTGTTCCGGCATGATGTCTGGTGAAGCCGTACGGAGGACGGATCTGAGCAGTTGTGTTGCGATGTGTACCGGGTACGATTAGCCAAATGTTGTTGTGTCGGGAGTTTGGCCGTGGAGAGTCTCCAGATCAATCTCTCTCTCTCTGGCGCAGCATCGTTGGTCGTGTTGTTGGGTTTAACATTACATCACCTCGCTCTACTGCCGTCGTCCTTCCTATAAACTCAGTTTTTTTTTTTTATGAATAGGCTCTTAATAAACTTGCGCTCTTTACCATCGACGATTGCTACACTACTTACCATCAGGCAGGATTGCGGTCAAGCACGAGTTTATAATTATAAAAAAAAAATACGGTTCAGCCTGATGGCAGTGGAGTATTACTATTAGAGTCTCTTTTCTACCCTTTGAGTAAAAAATACTAAGTGGCCAAGTTACGCCATTGAAAAGACTGACATAAATATTTCCGAAAAACTTTTCCCTAAAAACACAAAATTAAGACTTGATAACAATTTAATTACGTAACAGTGCAGCTTATCAGTAGGACCATTCCGCTTGTTAACCGCCAAACATATATAACAGAAGGTCAAGAAAATACTTGAAACTGTAAAAGAAAGAATTAAAGGTTATTAACATTATGCCCAGTGGTATCGATTGCGACTATAAGTTGTAGGTCGTAGGTTCGAACCCTATAAATTATTTCATCACTACTGTTCTCAAAATGGTGAAGGAAAACATTTTTTTTTAATAGTTATAAACTAGTGCTTGACTGCAATCCCGCCTGATGCTAAGCAGTGATGCAATCGTTGATGGTAAAGCGCACTAGTTTATTAAGCCTATTCACTAAAAAAGCTGAGTGAATAGGAAGGAAGACGGCAGTTGAGCGAGGTGATGCAATGTTTAACCCAACAACACGACCAACGATGCTGCGCCAGAGGATGATCTGGAGACCCTCCACGACCAAACTCCAGACACAACAACATTAGGCACATCGTACCCGGCACACATCGCAACACAACTGCTCAGACCCGTCCACCGTACGGCTTCACCAGACATCGTGCCGGAACACGACGAATCGCTTGGCGGCAAGAGTTTGTCTGGTGGGTGGTAACTTATGCCGGCGGCTGATGTTGTTGCCTACCACCGAGAAAACCATCATGAGGAAACCGGCATGTCCTAGAGCCAAACACTTCTAAGACACGTGACATCTACCAACCCGCACTGGGCCCGCGTGGTAGAACTAAAAATATGAACAGAAAAACACGACGACGAGAACACGAATAAAAGAAAGTTTTCCTTTTTCCGTCGGTTATATACAACCGACGGAAAATAAAAACTTTCTTTTTATTTTAGCACTAGCGGCCGCCAGCGACTTCGTTCGTGTGGAATTAGTCATGCTCAGCTCCTATTGGCAATATGTACGGCTGCGTTAGCTCTCGTTTTCGCAACATTTTTTGTTACTGCTCTGCTCCTATTGGTCATAGCGGGATGTTATATAGCCTAAAGCCTTCCTGGATTAATAGGCTATCCAACGCAAAAAGAATTTTTCAAATCGGACCAGTAGTTCCTGAGATTAGCGCGCACAAACAAACAAACTCTTCAGCTTTATATATTAGTATAGATTAGTATAGATTAAAAGTTCTGCACTGACCCCACGTAGAAGACTGTGTCCTAGAAATGCTATTATTACCTCTTCCTGCTTCCTACATAATATATCATCTGCCACCGACCCCAGCTCTAAATATTTTAATTGTCACCACCATGCATTGAATATACAGTATGTTAACTAACAGAGGGCGTTCCCGTTAACCTGAAATAGTATAGCATACATACATGCTAAAAAAAATATTTCCATTCGAAAACAAAATGTTTTAAATTTTTTTCAATATGAAAATATTCAATAAAAACTTTTAAATTGACATGTAAAAGAAACACACTGTACACGCGAACTTGAAAGACGGCAACGTCGCAATTTATTTATACATGACGACTACTATTTTGATTTAAAACAGGAGGTTTCAAATTTATTTCCAATTAGATTTTTTTTTTATTCGGATTTTTTTATGCTTATTTTTCTATGCTGATATTTTTATTTTAATCTATTAATGATATATATTAACGAGGTTAAGGGAACGCCCTCTGTTATTTAACATACTGTATATTGCCAGCCCTTTTGGCATACTCTTCCTCGTATCTACGGTACAGGACTAACAGCAGCTTAATTATGTAACACACTATCCGTAGCAATTCATTTTGACAGTTCAACAACATACATTGCGTTTTTAAGGTACTTAATTGAGCAAAACACTTTTTGGAACATATCATCATCATCATCATCAGCCCCTACTCGTCCACTGCTGGACATAGGCCTCCTTCATGGCACGCCAACAAGCTCAATCCTGAGCAGCTCTCCGCCAGCCACTACCAGCCACCTTTTTGATGTCGTCGCTCCATCTCGCCCAAGGGCGTCCCACGCTACGTTTGCCAAGACGCGGTCTCCACTCGAGGACTCGTTTACCCCAACGGTTGTCGGTCCTGCGGCATATGTGACCAGCCCATTGCCACTTCAGCTTGCCAATCCTCTCAGCTATGTCGGTGACTCTGGTCCTCTGTCGGATCACCTCATTTCTGATGCGGTCCTTCAGAGAAACGCCCAACATAGCCCGCTCCATAGCTCGCTGAGCGACTTTAAACTTATGGACTAGTCTGACCGTTAGTGTCCACGTCTCGGCTTCGTAAGTCATGACGGGTAGGACGCACTGGTTGAAGATTTTTGTCTTCAAACATTGGGGTATGGGCGCCGAAAATACCCGACGAAGTTTACCAAACGCTGCCCATCCCAGCTGGATCCTTCTATTTGCCTCCTTCTCGAAGTTGTTTTTCCCTAATTGCAACGTTTGCCCGAGGTACACATATTCTGAAACAACTTCAAGTGGCATTCCGTTTACGGCAACCGGTCCCGGAGTGACCCGTTCATTGAACATAATTTTGGTCTTGTGTAAGTTCATGCGGAGACCGATGCGTTGGGAGGAGTCAACTAAGTCGGCCAGCAGCCAGCCTGGAACATATGGAGCAATGGATTAGTAATATGCTTCAAAATGATTCAAATTGAGAATAATAGTGTGTTACGTAATTAGGGTGCAAGACGAATGGATTTCAGTTTGACAGTTCAACAACATTTATTGCGTTTGCGTTAAGCCTAAAGCACAGGCGTAGAGTAGCCAGCCTTTCGGTGTTCTATAGGATGCATTTCGGGGAATGTGCGAGGGAATTGCATGATTTAATTCCACCAGCGGACGACCCGTCGTACGGCTGGTTTCCACCCTTACGTTGTTAACACCACTACGATCCGGACGAAGCGTTTCGCCTCCTCCTTTATACCGCGTACATCGAGGGACTGGAACAACTTGCCGGCGGCAGTGCTTCCGTCGGACTACAATTTAAGTGTCTTCAAGGCTGGAGTGAATAGGCTCTTAATAAACTAGTGCGCTTTACCACCAACGATTGCGTTACTGCTTACCATCAGGCGGGATTCTCAATAGCTATTACATATATCGGCTAAGTACGAAGTTTTCCATCGCCTTAGTATTCAGAATGTCAAGTTTGACAAGGTATATTTCCAACAGTACTATCGAATAGGTAAACTCAAACCTGCACCCTAATTCTGTAACACACTACTGCTATCAGTTGGAATCATTTCGAAGCATATTGCTAATCCATCGCTTCATGTATTCGTGAATGTGTCTGCTCAACAACGTAAATCATCATCATCTCAGCGTTAATCCCAGTCGCATCCGTAGCTTTTCAGCTTTGGAGTCTGGGGTCCGCTCAACAACGTAAATAACGCAATGAATATTGTTGAGCTGTCAAATTGAAATCAATGTTGCTACTGATAGTGTGTTACGCAAGTACCCTCATCATCATCATCAACCTTTTTTTTTATCGTCCCACTGTTGGGCACAGGTCCTCTCATACAGAGAAGGATTGAACATAATCATCAGGCTTAACGCTTGCTCAATGCGGGTTGGCGATTTCAGACTTAAAGTCCAGGTTTCCTCAAGATGTTTTCCTTCACACACACAACTACACATACAACTTTACAAAAGCACACCACATAGGCACATACAACTTTAACATACAACACCCACAACTACAACAACTCAAAAACTCAACTCAACATACAACAACTCTACCACACTCAACTACCACTCTCAACTTTAACATATAACTTTAGAAAAGTTACATTGGTACTTGCCTGGCCTGGAATGGAACCCGCGCACTCATACTTGAGAGGCTGGTGTTTCAAGCACTAGGCCACCACGACTTACGCAAGTACCCTGCCGGCTGAGAATACCATTGAAACTGTATAAGTGGACATTCTGCTTTCTATTTTTGTGGTAAAGCCTGATAGCTCTACCTGATAACATGGTGGTGTGATCACCACCACGTTATCGGGTAGCGGTCACGCGATAGCAAATAATGTCTACGATGGCGCGGGCGCCGCTATCTGTTTTTTTTTTTAATACGTTGCTACTCGTCATTCAGCGTCGCTATGTCGTCTGATATTATTCTTATCTCATTTATTGTTTCGCAATTATCTGCGATGTTTGTCCTGGCCTACCGTATTAACAAATGTTAAGTAGCGCTTGATATGAGTTACATACATCGCCACATGCAAAATACGCATTACGCTGACGTCAAACAAAATACTGCATCGCGCAAGCAAAGGTCGCCGGGGTCACAACGTCCCCGACATCGAACGGTAAGCATAATGCAATCCAATCTGTCCCCTGCTACCATTTCTTTTTTGTTCCGTGGTGGAAAATCCTCAATGGATGTCCGCCGCCCTGGGGTGGGCAACGGGGTCTGTCAGACTCTTACTGACTAAAAACCACACCGGTGTCTCTCCTGTCACGTGCGCACGAAGCCGCGGGAGTCCTTGATTCTGCCGCGGCTCCCCACTCTCGTGCCGGCCCGATCTGTTCGGGCCTCGCCTTCTGCACGGGGTAGTGAGGTGTTAAAGTACCCCGTGCATCGCCTCATAGGCGCGCGCAGACACTCGCGCGCGCCTCCGCCTCGGGGTCCAACGAATAGGGAGCGGGGACTTCCCCATGTCCCTCGCCCCTGGACGCATTCATGGGGGCCGGAAGAGGGCGTTATCCGCCCTTCCTCGGTGCCCGGTGCGTCTTTTGCGGCCCGGTAAGGGAGTTCCGCAGCTTCCTTCTGCGAGGACGTGATGTCGCACCACCGCGTCCCACGACTCTGCCCTACCGACCATCTTCCGCACTACTGCCCGCAGCGTCAGGTCGCCTCCTACTTCGTTTGTGAGGACACGGCGCTGCTCCTCCCAAACTACACACTCGGAGAGCGTGTGCTGCGCCGTTCCCTCCCCACATTGGACGCAGTGGTGGCACCGAGCGTCCGGCTCCCTGTCTATCCGTCGCAGATACTTGCCGAAGCAGGCATGCCCCGACAGTATCTGCGTCACCCTGAACGACAGGGAGCCGTGCCTCCTCCCGAGCCGTCCCATGCTACCATCTCCCAACAACGCCCTTACATGCGCTCCGTACCCCACAACCCCGGCCTAAAGCGACGACTTGCTTGCAAATATCTTCCTTAGCGGTTGGCTATGCGTTGTGTCAGTAATAGTATGATAGTTAATATTCTGCTTTACTTCTTTATTTAGAAAGTTTAAACAGCAGTCTTGTAGTTAAAACCATTCCATCCCCACAAAACTATGTGATGGCTCTTCCTGTTTTATTAGTCATTACACAAAAAAAATCTTGCAAAAAGTGTCCAAGGCAGGCACAACCACCATACTTTTTCTGTCACCAATTCCTCAACCCTAGCGCGAGTGGTAGAGTTAGAGGCCCCCTTCATGCTTCGGAAAGGGTGCCGGGCATCATTTGTGGAGTTCATTCCATTGACAGTCGTTACAGGTTGTCAGAAGAACGAAAATCTAACAACCAGTTTTAGCCTTTATAACTAAACTAAAACTGTGAAACTAAAACTGTGTGTGTAGATGCTCCGTGTTGTTATCAGATACCTATAGATATCTATCTTTGACATTTATTTACATTATTTGACAGCCGCGTAGCGGTAGCGAACGCGGCCGCTGCGTAAGGAGGCGCGGGTTCGATTCGGCAAATATTTGTATGCATGAATATGAATATTTGCACTGGTCTGTTGGTCGTGTCTCGGAAAACACGTTAAGCCGTTAGTCCCGGTTGCCATAGGAACATCTAATGGCAGTCGTTACTGGTTGTTGGAGCCCTCAAAAGTTCAACAATTGGTCTCCCAACTGCCCAGACTCCAAAACAGAAAAATCTTCGAAAGTGACTGGGATTAACGCTGAGAAGATGATGATGAGGTAGATACCTATCTGTAAAAAAAGAGTATTTAGCTGCATCTGGATAAACTGAATGCCGACTCCAACATTGTTATGAAAAGTCTAGGCAGATAATGAACATGGGTCGTGCTTGGTTTAAAGGAGGACACCAAAGGAGCCTTTCCTTTTGGTGTTCTAAGTATTTCGATAAAAAGTGTAATATTCCATTACACAATGTTATTTTCTGTATATGCGAAAGCCGAAACACGTGTCCAATATTTTTAAGTACAGAATCTAAGTAAGGATAAAATTACAAAAGAGATATCATGAAACACCACTTTATGAGCTTGTTGTCTTACATGGTTGTCCCAACAAAAATATAGTCAACGCACCACTCGCACGACCGCGCCTGCAACGGCGCGGCGCGGGGGCCTGTCTTACACGCCTGGATCTCTGTCTATTGTGCCTGGATCTTATGTCAGCTGAGTTGTTGCTCGGTAACCACACTGCAATAATTTCTAAAAGTATTTGGGAAAAATTATAACATGGTGACAAAAAGATTGGAATTGATTCAGTTGCTTATTCTGAAGAAAGTATATTCAGGTTTCGTAGAAAGAAAAATCAACGTTGTATATTGCTTTGTTTACTATTAATTCGCTACACAAGGCTAAAAGAGTAGCCGAGTCTCTTTGTGTAAGGATTGGATAGTAAAAAATAATTATGAGAGAATGACGATACTGTTGAAGTAAATTTATTTCTTTTTTTGCTATACTCCAACAAGCAGTACCTACCTATGATGATTGAAGAGGGGCGATGAGTAACAGAAATCCTTATGCAAAAGGTACGTAATATTGCGGTTAGACAATGAATTTAAAGTCTAAACATTGACAGTTTTCTGCGAATCCTCAACAAATACACATGTAAGTAACTCTCTTGAGATTATATGCAGCTGGCAGATATTATTTCCTCACAGTACCACAGTAACAGTTAGTAGTAACAGTTTATTTAGAAGGGACCATAATTTTGAAACGGTTCCTACTACGCTACATGCGAACAACGCGTCATACTTCTTCTTCTTCTTCTTCTTCAGCCTATAGAGGTCCACTGCTGGACAAAGGCCAATTATAAGTCCCCTTATCATAACAAATTGTGGCCTAGTTAAAACGTTTAATTAGAAGGGACTATAATTATTTTGGAGCGGTACCTACTACGCTACATGCCAACAACGACTCATACTTCTTTTTCTTCAGCCTATAGACGTCCACTGCTGGACAAAGGCCTCCCACAAAGCTTTCCACGCTGACCGGTCTTGTGCTGCCCGCATCCATCGGCTTCCCGCGACCTTCACCAGGTCATCAGTCCACCTTATTGGGGGCCTCCCTACTCTGCGTCTTTCGGTACGTGGTCGCCACTCCAGGACCTTACTGCCCCATCGGCCATCGATTCTACGAGCAATGTGCCCTGCCCACTGCCACTTAAGTTATCAGCTACTGCTAGTAGCTGCTGCTGTAGCTAGTTATTTGCATACTAACGTCATTCAAATCCTGCATCTCGCAAGCAGAGTATACTGTGCATCTAATTAAACAACATCACGATTTCAACGGGTGGGCAAAGTGGCCGCCAGCCAATACCAGTCTGGTCTAAGGATCCTCCCTTTTCTATGGAGGATGAGTGAACCTGTTTTTTTTTTTATACAACGTGTAACATAAAGGGTATATACGTAACAAAGGCATGGCATCTTTACATGATATCAAACGATATTGGAAGGGTTTTTTTAATCCTATCTCTTTATGTTAGGAAGTTATGAGGAAAAACACCGTCTGTGATAGGCTACTATCATACTAGTCGCACAGAGATATTGAAGACATTTATCGGATTTTGGCAAGTAACGTATCGGGTAACGAGTAGTTATTAACGTATGTAGTGTGTTGCCACGTTTGTTATGATTTGATTTTAAGAAACACACGAAACCGAAAATTTGGTACCAATTTTTTGAGTATTTTATTTTGAGTTGAAACCCTTCCGATATCGTTTGATATCATCTAAAGATGCCATGCCCTTGGTATGTATATACCCTTTTGTTACACGTTGTATATACATTACGAGCTTTCCACTCGCGGCTTCGCCCGCATAGAATTCGGTAATATCGCGCTTTTTAGATTTCGCTCGGGAATATCAAATTTTTCAATAAAAGGTAGCCTATGTCCTTTTTCAGGGTATTCTCTGTACCAAATTTCATCAAAATCGGTTGAGAGGTTTAAGCGGGAAAGCGTAACAGACAGACAGAGTTACTTTCGCATTTATAATATTAAGTATGGATAAACTAGCGCTTGACCGCAATCCCGCCTGATGGTAAGCAGTGACGCAATCGTTGATGGTAAAGCGCACTAGTTTATTAAAAGCCTATTCACTCTCGCCTTGATGACATTCAAATTGTAGTCTGGCGGAAACACCGCCGTTGGAAAATTGATCCAGTCCCTCGATGTACGCGGTATAAAGTAGGAAGCAAAACGCTTCGACCGGATCGTAGTGTTGTTAATAATGTAAGGGTGGAAACTCGCCATACGACGGGTCGTCCGATGGTGGAACGGAGATGGGGGAATTAAATCATGCAATTCCCTCGCACACTCCCCAAAATGCATTCTATAGAACACTGAAAGGCTGGCTACTTCTGTGCTCTAGACTTTGGAGACCGTCTCGAGTTAAAACAGGGTTACCAATCTGCCTCTTCGCACGCCTCTCCACTGAATCCAAAGTGGCCAGGTGACACTTAGCAGCACCAGCCCAAATGTGGGTGCAGTACTCCACACACGAACCGACACACAATTATACAGATAACCTGACTCATTCGTCCGCTGCTGCTACTTGGGATGTGGACAGAGAGGTTCACTTTTTTACCATTCACGCAATCATGCGTAGCGTGAGTCGCTGTGGATGTTTCCATCTGCATTTTCATTTAAGTACACATATGTCGTAATCTGGCGAAAAAAGACGCATTCTTTATAGCTGAGCAACTGTCTACTCTGGCATATGTAAACATTGCAGATACACTCAGTAAGTCGTGGTGGTCTAGTAGTTAAAACACCAGCTTCTCAAGTATGAGTGAGCGGGTTCGATCCAGGTCAGGCTAGTACCAATGTAACTTTTCTAAAGTTATATGTACTTGCTAAGTATATCTTGGACACCAACAAGGTGAAGGAAAACATCTTGAGGAAACCTGAACTTTTAATTCTGAAATCGCCAACCCGCATTGAGCAAGCGTGGTGATTACGCTCAATTCTTCTGTGTATGAGAGGAGACCTGTGCCTAGCAGTGGGACGAAGGACGATGGAAGACGGAATCTGGAGGAAAAACATCGCGAAAAAAAACTTTTTTACAAAAAAGCAACCGACTTCCCAAAACCACTACAAAGTGAAAAATAACTAATTGCGGAAGTCGGTGTCTTTGGTTTTGTATATTCGTTTTTTGACACCGTCTTCCGAAATTAGTTATTTTTCACTTTCTAGTGGTTTTGGGAAATCGGTTGTTTTTTTGTAAAAAGGTTTTTATTTTACACTTTTTAGTTGTTAAAAGTACTATGTATTCAGTTGCATCCGGTCAGACTGGAAGCTGACGCAAATATAGTTGGGAAACGACGTAATTTTGTTTACTTTAATTTTTACCCGTAAGTATTCCCTCAAATGCCTATGGTCTTCATCATCAAATTTACTGCAGACCATTATTTTAATCCAATGGGTGCAAAGGTCTCATCAATATAAATGAATGAAGTCCAACCACAAAATAGCTACTGTAAACCGTTGAGGAGTTCCCGGAACTGGCCTTTGTCTTCATCATCAGAGCTCTTATGACAGTCACAACCTATCTAGGTGTAAAGTTCTTATCAATACAAATTAATCGAGCCCAAACACAAGGTAGTTGCTGTGAATTGTTGAGGAGTTCGTTCGACTGTGTCCCGGCTCCATCATCAGATCTACCTCAGACCTTTATTAAATTGTAGTGCTTTAAAATACTTAATGAAAATGCTAAGAAATGCACTAGTCCACCCTGCAATTTTTGAAAGTTTCCCTTGTTTCTCTGACCTTCCACCATTAAACCCTGATATACTTATCATGGGACCACCTTGGGAACGTCTTCTTTCCAACAGAAGAAGAATTATCAAAATCGGTTCATAAATGACGAAGTAATGCGCGAACAAATATAGAGAAAAAAAAAGCTTATACAACGTGTAACAAAAAGGGTATATACATACCAAGGGCATGGCATCTTTAGATGATATCAAACGATATCGGAAGGGTTTAAACTCAAAATAAAATACTCAAAAAATTGGTACAAAATTTTCGGTTTCGTGTGTTTCTTAAAATCAAATCATAACAAACGCGGCAGTGTGTACATACGTTAATAACTACTCTTTACCCGTCACGTTACTTGTCAAAATCCGATAAATGTCTTCAATATCTATGTACGACTGGTATGATAGTAGCCTATCACTGGCGGTGTTTTTGCTCATAACTTCCAAACATAAAGAGATAGGATAAAAAAACCCTTCCAATATCGTTTGATATCATCTAAAGATGCCATGCCCTTGGTATGTATATACCCTTTTTGGTACACGTTGTATATGGTCGAATTGAGTAACCTCCTCCTTTTTGAAGTCGGTTAAAAAGCAACGCTGTCGCATTCTGTATACGATAGCTGAGAAACTCTCTACTCTGGTGTGTGTAAATATTGGCAGATACACTGTAGTATCGTGACAGACACAGCGTCCTAAAATCGTCGTTGTACTGAACAAGCACCGCATTGGCATAGAATAAAGAGGGGAAGTAGGTTATCTGCGACCCAATCCGCGATTTAATTGCCTACTGTCTTAGGGTTGACGACTGTCCGCGCTTCGTCGGTTACGGTTGTCGCCCAAACCGCTAACAAATATTTGTGTATAAATATTTGTTAGCGGTTTGGGCGACAACTAAGAGCTTATGTTTAAATTATTTGCTTAGTATTTAGTTTACATATACTAGTCAGTTTTTTTTTTGTAATTTTTATTTTTAGTTTTGTACACATAGAGAACCATATTTATTTTTATTTTTAATTAATACAAATATAAATAATACAAACATAACATCTATTGAATCACACATTTAATACAAAATTACAAATTAGCTACAGAAAAATACCTACTTTCGTCGGTTTCGACTATTACGAAACGCGTCGTTATTAAACTTTAATGTGTAATATATCCGTATCCTTGTAAATAACTTTTAGAAATATAATTTGAAAAATATAAGTCTTTTATTTGTTCATAAATAGACATACCAACTTTGCAGTTTATGTGATCATTTTTTAAAAGCTAATGTGCCGAAAAGCCGTGACGCGCGAACCTCGTTCCGTGCTAGCCGCGACTAGCGCAGTCATAGGCACTCTAATATTGTGTTTAGGTGTGCGTGCGGCGACGCATAGATACTATGGCGCACACATACAAGCCGCGCGCGGTCCGTTTGTATGAAGATAACGTACTTCCCTCTCTTTATTCTATGGCATTGGTAACAGTTGTCACTAAGAAGTTGTAGGTTCGAACCCCATCAGGCGCTTTACTTTGTGTAAATTATTTCATCACCACTGCTCTCTAAACGGTGAAGGGACACATCGTGAGGAAACCGGCATGTCCTAGAGCCAAAAAAAAATCGAAGACATCTAAGTAGTTGATCCGCGCTGGGCTCGTGTGGTGGTCTAAAGTTACCCCTCACAAAGGCGAGGTTTTACCCCAGCAGAGTATATATTATAGAAAAATTAATTGTTGTTATTAATTGTAACTGAAACGTGGTCGCTCACAATGGGTCTCATACGAAGGCTCAAAGTCACACAAAGGGCTAAGGAAAGAGTTATGCTCGGAGTTTCTCTACGCGATCGAATCAGAAATGAGGAGATCCGCAGAAGAACCAAAGTCACCAATAATATAAAATAAATAATTTAAAATTAAGTGGCAGTGGACGCGGCGCATTGCTCGTAGAACCGATGGCCGATGGGGCAGTAAGGTTCGGAGTGGCGGTCACGTACCGGAGGACGCAGCGTAGGGAGGCCCCCAACAAGGTGGACCGATGACCTGGTAAAGGTCGCGGGGAGCCGATGGATGCGGGTAACACAAGACCGGTCATCGTGGAAATCCTTGGGGGAGGTCTTTGTCCAGCAGTGGACCTCTATAGGCTGAAGAAGAAGAAATAATTGTTATACGCTAATTCATTATCCAGCAGACCATGCTCAGGATGCGTGCAACACTTACAGAATGCGCAAACAAGTTAGGAAATGATAACCAAAGTAGCTGATAACATCGTCTCTAATAATACGTATACAAACACAAGTTATTTTTACCTGATATCTCTCTGCAAACTGGTTTAGTGTTATTTTTAGCTACTACATTGTTAGTCATAAGTGTTTTGGTTATAATTAGATTATTTGCTTTTCTAATAATATTGCGTCATCTCCTGTTCAGAGGTGGGACAACAGAGGTCTTATTTCAGTTTGAAAAGTTATGTTTCTGGTACTTGTAAGTGTATTCAAAATTCTCATAACTTCCCAAAATATGATGATGATGATTTTCCCGACCGATTTCGGCTACGGCAACCACTTCGACTCCTAGCCGATGATTTGGCGCCCATGCGCCCGAAGATGGCTTATATAGCCTATCTTGGCGGCGAAACTTCGTGCACACTGAGGGCACGTAAGCACGCCGTCGACGTAGTTGTATGTGATGGCAGCAAGTGGGCGGGCCTTTAATTGGTCGCGTTTGGCTTCGAGGTCAGCTTTGCGGTGCTCCTCAAACTCGCGTACTTGTCCGTACACCATTCTGCGCCATTCTGACCGCTTTGCTGCCAAACGCTCCTATTCAGAGGGTTCTATGTTTCATCTCTTCATGTGTCGTTTTAATACATCCTTGAACCGAAGGAGTTGTGCCCCATGCTTTCGCTTGCCCTCCTCCAGCTCAGAGAAGAATATGCGCTTCGCCACTCTTTCGTCCGAGTTCCGTGATATGTGTCCACACCGCCGAAGCTGTCGACCCATTAAATAAGCCTCAATGCCACCAACATTGGCTCGTCTTCGATATTTCGCACTCTGTCAGACCATTTGATCTCCATAATGGATCGGAGACATTTAAAATGAAAACGATCACCACATACGTACTTTAACGTGTGTGGTGGCGGTACAGAGAATATAGAAGGTTTACCAGCACAATTGCCATATATATGGATATTTTCATAGCTAGCTTAAGGTTATGTGAGCAGAAGACCTTGGAACACAACTTGCCAAACGCTGCAGCTGCAGCTCCGACTCTACTGTTGATCTCAGCATCAAGGTTACACTTAGAACTTATAGTGTTCCCCAGATAACGAAACTTGTCTACTTGCTTCAACACATCCTCACCAAGCTTTATATTCAGTGTCTCGTGACCGTAAATGTCTAGGGACATCACCTCCGTCTTGTTGACGCTGATTTTTAAGCCATACTTACGGCAGGATTGATGAAAAGCGGATATCAGCTGTTGTAGGCCGTCTGGGGATTCTGCTAAGATGCACAAATCATCAGCATACATGATCTCAGTAATCAGTGCATGTGAGACTTTGGTGCGAGCTTTAAGTCTAGCCAGATTGAAAAGACCGCCGTCGGTGCGGAAGCGGATGCGAATTCCTTGTGGAACAATTTGTAAGACCTCTCCCACTACCACTGCAAAGTATAAGGCGAACAGAGTTGGTGCTAAGACGCATCCTTGCTTCATCCCACAGGTAACGGGGAAAAAGTCTGTCTGTGCACCGTCTACAGCAACGCAGCACTGCATGCCGTCATGTAGGAGTTTAGACTCCTACATGACGGCATGCAGTGTAAGTCTCACAAACTTTTCAATGCAACCCAGCTTACCTAACACTAACCATAAGGCTTATAAAAAAATATAGCCAAAATATAGAGATAAAACTAGCAAATCCTTTTATAGGCAATAAAAGGAAATTATCAAATGACCTCTCGCGCTCGGGGTGGAGCGGGGGAACTTGCCTGTGCGCCAGGGCCACGGGATCTCTTTTGAATTAGGTTGCCATACGTCCGGAATTTTTCGGACGTGTCCGGTAAGATGGTGCTTTGTCAGGAATGTGGGGGGAATCCTAAGCATCAGGAATTTCTACAATTTAAGTAGAAACCAAAATAAAAACTTTAACAAATCATAAATCAAACAAAACGAATCAAGGTAGACGCGCCCGCGTAAATATTTAAAAATTTGTTTCGCTTTACACCATGTACTATTTTTGCGAAGAAATCCGGAAATTTCATCCGATGTCCGGAATTTGCTCTAGAATTGCAGACAGCACGTCATTAGATAGTGCTTGTTGCTAACTGAAGATTATTTGACAACTGACCATTAATAAAACCTGTTTTACCTACAGCCTTTTATGGATGGAGGGAAAAGATAAAAAGGATATAAACAAAACACTTCACCGAGTAATATTTTTTTTATATATAAAACATTGGCCCACAATAGGAATTACTCCTGTAGTGTGGATGGCTTTACAAATATTTAAACTTAGATACACAAACAGCCAGACCCGGAACAACAACCTGTAGCACATACAAATATTTGTTCCATGTGGGAGTCTTGGCCGCAACATACAGTGCAGCAGTCGTTCGCACAACCACCAAATCATAATATTTCATCCGTGGATGGGAAGTTAGTTCATCTTCATCATCATCATCATTTCAGCCGAAAGACGTCCACTGCTGGACATTGACCTCCCCCAGGGTTCTCCACGACGACCGGTCCTGCGCCTCCCGCAACCAGCGGTTTCCCGCCACCTTCACCAGGTCGTCGGTTCACCTTGTCGGGGGCCTACCCACGCTACGTCTTCCGGTGCGCGGTCGCCACTCGAGAACCCGTCGGCCCCATCGAGCATCGGTCCTACGGGCAATGTCTCCAGCCCACTGCCGTTTTAGTGCTGCAATTCTTCGGGCTATGTCGGTTACTCTCATTCTTCTGCGGAAAGTTAGTAGGTAGTTAGTTATCCTTTTTAAAATTATAAGGTGACCAATCATTCGCTAATCTGGAGTCGTCACATAGCTAATATTGATATGGTCATACTGGCCAAATAGACACAAGCTATTGCGTCTTTTTTCAGGTAAATATTAGCCGTCAAATATGACGACATTATGACGTACTTGTCGTCGCAATTGCTGAGCAATCGACTGCTGTGCTGCGTGTCACGGGTTTAATTCCTGCAGGGAACAAATATTTGTATGGCTTACAGGTAGTTGTTTCGGGTCTTGATGTCTGTGTATCTGATTTTATATGTTTGTGAACGCACCCGCGATACAGGAAAAATTCGTAGTGTGAGGCAAATTAAAAAAAAAAAAACAGAGATAAGATAATCCTTCTGACAGATTAAGTTAAAAAATGACGTTTAACAAATACGTCAAAAGCTTCAGGCACTGATTCATTTGACAGAACTAAAGTAACATTTAATTCTTGAACTTTTCTTCATCATCAACCTTTATCGTCCCACTGCTGGGCACAATCTCCTCTCGAACAGAGAAGGATTGAGGGTAATCACCACGCTTGCTCAATGCGGGTTGACCTTTTCTTAATGAAATGAAACCTTTTCTGTGCTGCACTTATTTTTAGTTCAATTTGTAAAAAAAATGGAATCGGTGCGGGCGCCATTCTCAGCAAAAGAATCTCATTTACCGCACTTCATATAAGTTAAGAAAATAGTTATTCCAATAATTATTCACTCTTTCTCTCTTCAAATGTCGATTAAAAGAGCACTACCTGCATTACCTTTCCTCTTTACCTACTGCGAGAATTTGTTTTCTATACAATATGTAAAGAAAACCCTGTCCGATCCGTGAAGGTATTGTTAGGTATCGATAACTGATTCTACTAATGCCCACAAAGACAGGCTAAACTTAAAAAAAAATCCCCCTTAAAAAATTAATATTATTTCGCAAAAAGAGGTAACTTAATACATGTGCGGTAAGCAACCCCGTTCCGCGGGTGGCGGGGGGCAGGGCACGCGGCACCTGTGACGTGGTCGCGTCGCTATTCGCTTATAATAATACCGGTGTTGTCACTTTTTTAAAAATTACCAAATTTCGGGGAAATTGGAATTAATTCCCGGGAAAAATGGATTATTTCAAAATTCATTCGTATCGTTACTATGATGATTATGTAAAATTTTATATCATATTTGGTCAAGTGTTTACCTAACCTTTATTATCCTTATGGGTCGGACAGGGTTTTCTTTACATATTGTATACATACATATTTAAACTTATATTTTAGTATTATATATTTACTAATTGCGACCTGCGGTTTACCCGAGTAAGTAATAGTACCTTATAAATATAAAAAAATATAAAAACCTGTTCTCATGCCTAACGCAACTATACAGGATGTATCTGACATCGTAACGCAAACTTCGCGGATAGGCTACATCGCATGCCACTAATAAAATTATGATAGCCATTTATGTCGTTAATGAACGGTTACAGAATTCACAGTGGTTAAAAAAAAGTGTCGGCTCGGCATTTGAACGTTGCAAGCGTGCCACCGTGCGGGTTTGTAGGTATGACGTTGATCCCTGATGTGAACTCTATCAAATCAGCTGATAAGATAGTTTTTCAAGTTTTGTTTTCATTGCGCTTTTTTGTGTAATTAGCAAATTAATTAATTTTTACTTTAAAATCTTATTGGGTTATAAAAGTATAGCAATTATGAACGGTCTAAAGTGAAAAAAACTTCATATATATTTTTTTAAATCATGATAAAGCCGACGAAAAATTCCACCACTGGGGGGTTCAGAATCATGTACTGGATCCATAGTACTCGTTTGTGCGTCGATGTCAGATACACCCATTATATTATATTATATTATTTTCACAGATGTTACTTATGCGGTGTTAAGCATGGTTTAATCAATTGCAGATGGAGGATTATAGTAGGAATTTTTGATAAGAAATCTTTTGAGTAAGTAGGTATACTTACTAAAGATAATCTGTTAAACTGTGGTTTATATATATCTTATTAGCATTTACAAAATTACGAATTACCAAATGTGTAATAATGTAAACATGAATATGAAGTCAGCTGCTGATAGATAAATTAACTTTGAATTTTATTTGTGACACATTTGCTAGTAAAGGGTCTCTTATTTCACCAATTTCAATATCGTATTGAATCTCTTTACTCCCTTGTGTGTTATTGTAATGTAAAACGCACGGTTTATCAAGGAGCTGAGGCTGATTGGCGACCCAGATTTAACTCAAAACGGTCTCCAAAGCCTGGAGCACAGGCGTAGAGTAGCCAGCCTTTCGGCACAGTAGACAGAAGAACAGTAGATTATCTAAGGCCGCCCGCAGAGTTATTTGCCTACTCTTGCGTTGAACCCCAGGGTTGTCACTTTGATCTAAATTTATGTAATAAAAAGCATATTATGATTGAATATTTTACCAATTTATAAATTTAGTAAAAATAAAAAGCCTTTATTCACATAACATTTATTATATTAAGTTACAAATTTGATACCGAGAAAATTTTTATACTACTTAAGTGTAACACTAAATTATATTCTAAAGCTCGTAAATAATGATAAATTTTAAGTGATGTGTGATATGAGAAATCGATATACATAACTGGTTCTTATTAGAGAAGATTATAAGTGATGAGTACTTAAATGTACTGTACTGTACCCCAGGGTTGTCACTTTGATCTAAATTTATGTAATAAAAAGCATATTATGATTGAATATTTTACCAATTTATAAATTTAGTAAAAATAAAAAGCCTTTATTCACATAACATTTATTATATTAAGTTACAAATTTGATACCGAGAAAATTTTTATACTACTTAAGTGTAACACTAAATTACATTCTAAAGCTCGTAAATAATGATAAATTTTAAGTGATGTGTGATATGAGAAATCGATATACATAACTGGTTCTTATTAGAGAAGATTATAAGTGATGAGTACTTAAATGTAACATTAACACAATAATATTCACAAGCTTATAACTAATGCTTAAATGATATAAAACATGAGAACGTAATCAATAAATATGTAGTTCTTATGAAAAAGTAGACATTAGTAAAGCTAAGATTATGTATGGGTAGCGAATATTTAACAAATGATACCTTACTTTAATAAAACCGCAAAACTTTTTGGCCTCATTAGTTTCTGAGATACAATTATAATGATTGTTTATATGGGTACTCTGTAATGTTTGTTTATATAATCGGATAGCATCAGGTAGCTCAAATGCAGCAAAGGCGCCGCTCGCTATTAAGAGCACCTCGCGTTGCTGTTGTCGACGCGCGTCAGTGGGATTAAAGGTTATAATGTTATAAATAAAATTCTACGCAACCCTAAGCGTCAGTCGGTCACATTTTACTATATATTTATTAACTTAATATTATGATTAAGACACCATATTTGGATCAAACAACACATAAGACAATAGAAAAAAAATTAATAGTAATTTGCAATATTGATTATTGTGAAATTGCCCTTATTATAACGCGACAAATACGTTTACTTAAAAGATATTTCGTACTCAATCCTCTGTTTTATAGTAAAACTGGGCTTCTTAAAATAAACTTAACTTTAAGCATAGTATTCAGGAAGTAAATCTGGGAATACAATTATATGGAAAAATGCGACTCGAGTACGCTCTTAGTAAAGCAAATAAACTGTGAAACAAACAATACATATATCACATTTTCTAATAAGATTTAAGTTAGGTACAAGTAGGTACTTACATTTATGGTTCAGTAGGAAGTATAAAGAATGATAAGTCCGGGTTTGCGAAATCGTTATTGAGGCACCCGAAAACACTACAATATCTTTTTCCCCCTTTTGAAGTCATGATACTCGTAATAATTAATATTATGGTAAGTGGCCGGCGAGAGTTGACGAACGCAAGCGGTCATGTAATTTACGCGCGTGCTCACAGTCACACGGCACAGCCCGTACTGCCCCCATGTTAATCCAAGCTATATTATGCCAGCGTGTGCGTGAAATCGCGTACCGACACAACGCACGGCGCGTACGCATACATTCAAACCGAGAGCGGCTCGTTTGTATGAAGATGTTTTACTGTTTGGCTACTGTGCTTTCGATCTTCTATAGGATGCATTTAGGTGAGTGTGCGAGGGAATTTCATGATTTTATTCCCTCATCTCCGTTCCACCATCGGAGGACCCATATGGAAAGATTGGAAACAATTTGCCAGCAGCGGTGTTTCCGTCGGACTACAATTTAAGTGTCTTCAAGGCTAGAGTGAATAAATAGGCTCTTAATAAACTAGGGCGCTTTACCATCAACGATTGCAGCACTGCTTAGCAACAGGCGGAATTGCGGTCAAGCACTCGTTTATTATAAAAAAGAGCTCTGTATTATTAATTTACTTTATTCTAGCTACCGATTTATATTTAAACCTTTGCCTAAAAAAAAGCGCTGATGCGCGTGTATCGCTAATTTGTTAACAAGTAATAGTACATTACGATATTAGTGCGTAATGATGGTTATAACATGCGAGGCGGAATTTCAGCCCGAGCCGAAGGCGAGGGTGTAATTAAGCCGAGCATGTTATAACCAATACGCACGTATATCGTACGACGTTTTTTAACACACTTGCGAGGAAACAGAAAAAAAAGTATTTTATATTTTGTTCATTTTAAATAAACTCAATCTGTGAATGCACACTGTTGCTTTCCCGCCATTAGTATTATTATTTGCCATTTCAAATATGGAACAGCGCGCAGCGCGAGCCGTGCGGCGGCGATCAGTTCCATATTTACTTGAAATGGAAAATAATGCTGTTATGGAATTTGTATGGACTATAACTTAACTATTTGCTTTGATAACACACGCGTTTGTTATGGCCCGCTTTACATATTTAAAACCGGTGGAATTACATCAGCTTTACGAGCAAGGGTGTTAAAAAAAATATTGCGCGCTATTTCTTTTCACTTAACTACTTGACGACATTTTGAAATAAAAACAATATTTTCATTTGAAATTGTCGACAAGTAGTTAGTTATATATCTCCTCGCAAATATTTTATGAAATCTCATTTAATATAACATTCGTGCGCTTTGATCATTGCAGCCTCTGTTTTTTGTAGCCTTCGCCTGCAGCTCAGGCCAGCAATATCGCCTCGCATATTATAATTTTCAACTTACCGTACTTACTATGTAATAATGTATACGTACTTTAATTTGTACTAATCGATGACCTTAAAAGGCGTCTGTATGCGGAACGCGTAGGAGAGGACATTGAGAAGAAGCCTGGGAGGGTCCAGCAGTTAATTGTAATAAGTAATTTGAATTGATTGATCTTGGCGTGGCGCATTGCTCGTAGAACCGATGGCCGATGGGGCAGTAAGGTTTTGGAGCGGCGGCCACGTACCGAAAGACGCAGCGCAGGGAGCCCCAAACAAGGTAGACTGATAACCTGGTGAAGGTCGCGGGAAGCCCTTGGATACGGGCAGCACAACACCGGTCATCGCGGAAAGCCTTGGGGGAGGCCTTTGTCCAGCAGTAAACCTCTATAGGCTGAAGAAGAAGAAGAAGAAGCCGTACGGAGGACGGGTCTGAGCAGTTGTATTGCGATGTGTGCCGGGTACGATGCGCCAAATGTTATTGTGTCGGTAGTTTGATCGTGGAGGGTCTCCAGATTAATCTCCCTCTGGTGCAGCAGCGTTGGTCGTGTGGTTGGGTTTAACATTGCATCACCTTGCTCAACTGCCGTCTTCCTTCCTACTCGCTAAGATAAGTGAATAGGCGCTTTACCATCAACGATTGCATCACTGCTTACCATCAGGCGGGATTGTAGTCAAGCACCAGCTTATATTTATTAAAAAAAAAAGAAAAACAAGAAGATCTTAGAAAGTTATCATCGTTATACCCCCCCCTGTCTTTCTATCAATAGAAAAAAAGAGATGAAAAAAGAGACTAAAATATTTAGCTTATAAAAAATAGTCTGCAATACTAACCAAATTTCGGCCATAGCAACCAATGTCAGCAGAATAGCTTGCGAAGAGTCTTTAGCCAAAAAAATCAATTTTTATATATATATATATATAATTAATTACTAGTGCTTGACTGCAATTGCGCCTGATGGTAAGCAGTGATGGAATCTTTGATGGTAAAGCGCACTAGTTTATCACTTAAAAAACTTAGGAATAGGAAGGATGACAGCAGTTGAGCGAGGTGATACAATGTTAAACCCAAGACCAACACGACCAACGATGCTGCGCCAGAGGGAGATTGATCTGGAGACGCAATAATAATAAACCACCAACACATCATACCAATAACATTTACGAGCGAAATGCAGTCTCAATAACATCTAACACTAACACAAACTACCTAATGTTATTCCAGGTACAATGTTGTTTGTTGAGCCAACTATTGCTCCATATGGCCTTTATATTGTTTGTGCAGTAAAAACCTTTGGCAAGACAAACAATTCTGACTATACAGTGAATTTCATATGATTCATCAGCCAAATTTATTGTTTACGAGGTAAACCTACATGACTACATACCTACAATGTTTGTTTATTACTCTATTTGTGTTAATGTTAACATAAATATAGGTAGGTGACATGATTCATTGAAGAAATGCAAAATTCGTTGACCGTCATCATCATCATCATCATCAGCCTCTACTCGTCCACTGCTGGACATAGGCCTCCTCCATGGCACGCCAACAAGCTCGATTGTGAGCAGATCTCCGCCAGCCACTACCAGCCATCTTTTTGATGTCGTCGCTCCATCTCGCCCAAGGGCGTCCTATTCGTCCAACAATTCGTTGATACATATTTTTATTTAAAATGCTCGCTGTTGCGCATGTATTCTGATGGAACCTAAGAAAATCGGCTGTCGACTTAAAAGTTACCACCCACCAGACAAAGTGTTGCCACCAAGCGATTCGATATCTGGTGGTACGGAGGACGGGTTTAAGAGGTTGTGTTGCGATGTGTGCCGGGTACGATGCGCCAAATGTTGTCGGGAGCTTGGTGGCGGAGGGTCTCCAGATTAATCTCCCTCTGGTACAGGATCGTTGGTCGTGTTGTTGGGCTTAACATTGCATCACCTCGCTCAACTGCCGTCTTCCTTCCTATTCACTCAGTTTGTTTGTGTGACAATTTCACAAATGCTGCCGCCCTGTCAATGTCATTCAGGTGGCAAAAGATTCTTGTAAAGTATTTTTATATAACGCAGCGACTCTTTATTTGTGGTAACCAAGTATACAATCATGCTGTGAATGTAGACCAGAGGCGCTACTATGACGTCATCATTAAACCGTTATTAAAAAGGGACAGCGCTATTCATCCTGTACAGCGTCATCTTTGTCTGACACTGGAACCAAGATGGTTTTTACACGTCATAGTATTCCTCAATTCTTTTTTCGCGTCAGTACTTAACACATACTTACTTACAAACATACTTCCAACTTCGCCAAGTATCATTATCATCATCATTATCAACCTTTTTATCGTCCCACTGCTGGACACAAGTCTCCTCTCATACAGAGAAGGATTGAGCGTAATCACCACACTTGCACAATGCAGGTTGGCGATTTCAGACTTCCAGAAATCCAGGTTTCCACAAGATGTTTTCCTTCACCTTTTAATCAGTCATTGGTGTCCAAGATATACTTAGAGCCAAGTATGTCGGAAGGTATATTCGATCAAAATAATGATCGAATGACGGTACAGAGAACTCCTGCGCTAACACACATATCCACAGACACAGCATGTTTATACTCCTGGTAACCACAAGCAAAATGGGTGTCAATTCGTAGGAAATAATAGTGTAGCACTGTAGGTAAGCCTTTGAGTGCTAAAGTATGTTATCTCACTCATATCACAGCACTGACTATTATAATTAACACAGTGAAGTGGAGGGAAAATTCCGAAATTCAGCATTGCTGGAATTGTATTTTTAGTGTGCTAATATGGTAGTTTGTATTTACATCTCTAAAATAGGTGCAGTGACGAAATATTTCGCGATGAATCGGCAAGTGTAGCTACCTTAGTTGGTATTTGAATCATTAAGGTCGAAACATACTATCAAAACGCAATGCGATGTGTTGTGCCGACACCCGACGCTCGTCGTGCACATTAGCAACACGCTACGCGATGCTACATCTCTCACGAAAGACTGAAGTGTATTGACGTGTCACGTGGCTATGGATTCGATTCTGCTTGAAGACGAGCTAGATGAAGATTTTGAAGAAGATTTATTGCAGTTTTTGGGGATATATTTTGTACAGAAACAGTAAATAAAAAAAGACGTACTCATCTATATTTACTAGTATATAAAGCTGAAGAGTTTGTTTGAGTGTTCAAACAAACTACACTACTAATCTCAGGAACTACTGTTCCGAGTTGAAAAATTCTTTATGCGATGGATAGCCTATTAATCCAGGAAGGCTTTAGGCTATATAACATCACGTTGCGACCAATAGAACCGGAGCAATTAAAAAAAAACGTATCGAAACCCACGCGGGTGAAACCGCGGGCACCTGAGTACCGTTTCACTAATTCTTCATCCGACATTTTAAACCAATTTTTAAACAAAAAATATCTTTTATTATAACCACCATAAAAACGTCGGGTGTTAACTAGAAACATACTGCGCTGATTCGTCGGGTGGCGTGTCACCCCCCTCTCTAGGCAACACGCTGATCCAAATCGGTTGAATGTTGCGACGTGTGGTCACATACCGTGTTGTCTATGCGCTTCTGGCCATTTTAAATATATGGAATTGATACGTACTGACATGCGTCGGGTGGCGTGGCGTCGTGTCACGTTTTGATTGTATGTTTCGACCTTTATTTGTTTAAGTCAAATATACTTATAATTAAAATTGTAAATGAAATGTTATAAAGCACTTATTTATACTTCCTTCAGAAACTTCAGAGACCGGCAGCATAGTATTGTTTGTTTGTAGATAGGTACATACCTAGTGTGATTATATGGACTATCATGTAAATATAGGTATATTTATTGAGGTTTGAAAATATACATGTGTGCCTGACTTACAAGTTATTTGTGTAAATTAGGCGCGTTACTTTGTGTAAATTATTGCGACAGCCTCCGTGGCGTAGCGGTAGCGGACGCAGCTGCTGCGCAAGGTGGCGCGGGTTCTATCCCCGCACAGTGCGAGTATTTGTATGCATGAATATGAATATTTGTACTGGTCTGGTCGTGCCTCGGAAAGCACGTTAAGCCGTTGGTCCCGGTTGCCCTACGAAACATCTAGTGGCAGTCGCTACGGGTTGTTGGAGCCCTCAAAAGTTCAACAATTGGTCTAACTGCAATGCTTCGATATCGCCTTCGGGTTGTGGAGGTCAGACGGCAGTCGCTTCATGGAAAATATCGAAGTTTAGCCATATCAGCAGTTGGACTGGTAAAGCGAACCCCAGACTCCAAAGCTGAAAAGGCTTCGGATGCGACTGGGATTAAGACTGGGATGATGATGACTTTGTGTAAATTATTTCATCACCACTGCTCTCACAAAACGGAAACATCATGAGGAAACCGGCGTGTCCTAGAGGCAAAACATCAAAGACATGTGACATCTATCGACCCGATATTCGTCCCTTCGTTTTTTTTATTTTTTGACACATACGTCTGATAAATTTATCACATACGTATGTGTTAAAAAAATCGTTAAATACGTTAAACGTTAAATTTTGTGATAATTTAGATATAAATTATCACAGATTAGTATTTACTACTAATTAGTTGTTTGTACCATTTTTACCCTATCAAAAATATTAGTCTCATGGACGCTCACTACCGTCAGCGCCAAAATGGCGAAAAGCAATTAAGTATCTTCATTTTGTCGTCGATAGTATGAATTTCAGAGCACTTCATTATTATGGGGCAGTGCTTTAAAGACAACACACCAGCCAGACTCCACCAAACTTACTATTGCTACAATAAAGCTAAGGGCAATAAAAACCCAAAATCTACAAAAAGTTTAAAATCAAAATAAGACTTCTACAATATTATGTACTACTAACTACACTAACTTAAACACGTACACAAACAACTACTTTTAACTTTTTTATTACATCAACAAACTCTCGATGCTTACTATCGGCCCACTAACCTCATTACAAAACAATCTAAATCTAATCTAGCCTGAGCACAGGCGGAGAGTAACCAGCCTTTCGGTTTTCTATAGGATGCATTCTGGTGAGTGTGCAAGGGAATTGCATGATTTAATTCCCCCATCTCCGTTCCGTTGTTTGTTTGTGTGTTTGAACACGCTAATCTCAGGAACCACGTGTCCGATTTGAAAAATTCTTTTTGCGTTGGATAACCCATTAATCTATTTATGTGATGTTGTATAGCATAAAGCCTTCCTGGATTAATGGGATATCCAACGCAGAAATAATTTTTCAAATCGGACCAGTAGTTCCCGAGATTAGCGCATTCAAACAAACAAACAAACAAACAACCTCTTCAGCTTTATATATTAGTATAGATAAGACGGACTTTTTTGATTTTCAAATCTTGGATACATCCCTATCATATTTAATTATTTGTATGCTATAATTACCCATAATATAACACTTTACCAGACTCAAGAATCGAACCTTCGTAGCGCTTGCCACCACTACACCAACGAGACAGTGAAACAATATTATACGTTCTCATAGAAGGAAAATAAGTAAACAGGTATAAGAGTATTCTATCAAAACAAATAGTATGAGGAATGAAGAATTTGAGATACGGAATAACGGAAGTTATGAATAATAAGACAGATGAACAATAACACTAGTCGTTACACGAGACGATACGATGCCGACATGACATAGTAATGCAACGATATTTTATAAAACGCAATTTTTATGTTTATAAATTGTATATCAGGCGGGATTGCGGTCAAGCACTAGGCTTGACCGCAATCCCGCCTGATGGTAAGCAGTGATGCAATCGTTGATGGTAAAGCGCGCTAGTTCATTAAGAGCCTATTCACTCTAGCCTTGAAGACAATCAAATTGTAGTCCGACGGGAACGCCGTCGCTGGCAAATTGTTCCAGTCCCTCGATGTACGCGGTATAAAAGAGAAAGCGAAACGCTTTGTTCGGATCGTAGTGGTGTTAACAACCGATCTTCCAAAACCTGTTGAGCTGTTAACAAGTAAGCCTTATATTAAATAACTGAACTTCTAATACCGATTCAGGTTTCTGATGATTCATACTTTATTTATTTAAGCCGCTTTTCAATTGCAGGCCTTTTCCCACAGTTGGTGACAACTGTGGTGGTAGTGGTTGGTTGGTTGGTGTTGGTGCAGCTTACTGCAGTACCCCGGTCGAATAGGCAAGACTACGTTAGAACTGTGACCACTAGCGCCATTCAAGTCGACCGCAGTTACTTGGCTAATTGGTATTTTCAGGGTCCTAGGGGATTCGTTATATAAATATTGTATAATATGTTTATCGGCGTGATCTAATTGCCTTGAAACTGTGAAGTTACAATACGAATGCTTTCCAGTGGACTCAACAACATCGATTCATAATCATTCAACTTGTCAGAATTTTCTATGCAATTTCCCTGTCTAAGGCGCTGGACGCACAGAAAAGACGTAAGACGCAAACGGAGCGCACATCCCTTTTATACAAAATTTATGTATAGCATCGTCGCGGGGCGTACCCAGCTTGAAGCCCTTTGGGGGGCAAGTCAGGTCTAGGGGAAGGCAAGTTAGGCCTAGGCTAGGAGTAAAATTTTCTTTGTACGCTATAGTCGCAAGCGGTTTTTTGGCAATTGCACAGTACATTTTGATAGTGTCTACTGCGTGGTTAAAAGTTATAGATAAGTCCTCGTTTAACTTTGTTTAGTAATTAGGGGAGTTCATACATGTTCTGCGAGATTGCCGTGATTGGGGGGAGGGGGGCAGCTATCTCCTCTTGCACCCACCTGGGTACGGCCATGGTCGCAACGCTAACGCTAACACAAAATATGTCCGCGCCCCGTTTGCGTCTTTCGTCTTTTCTGTGTCTCCAGCGCCTAATATTTCTTTCTCCGAAAACTCTCCTATTTGATTGTGTTGGAAATGCAGTAATATCATCGGTCATATTGCAGATTACTGCATTACGATATTAATCGTATCTTATAAATGAACCCAATGCTCGCGGGGGACAAACATGCAAAGGTCACACTGCACAAACAAAGTCAGCGAGATAACTAGTTAATGTTTCAACTTATTTTATGAGCACAATGTTATTGTATTACTGCAATAATACAGCTAAGTTATATACCTACATAATGAGCCTGTAATGTTCCCACTCCTGGAACGCAGGCTCTCATTGGGAGGGATTTGGCCGTAATCTACCACGCGGGCCCAATGCGGGTTGGTAGATGCCACATGTCTTCCAAGTTCAAAAAACCCTGTCCGGCCCATAAGGATAATAAAGGTTAGGTAAACACATGACCAAATGTAATATAAAATTTTACGTAATCATCATAGTAACAATACTAATGAATTTTAAAATAATCTTTTTTTCCCGAAATTAATTCCAATTTCCCCGAAATTTGGTAATTTTTAAAAAACTGACAACATCATTTTGACGGTACGCTTATGCGATTCGACTACGCGTCGCGTGCCCTGCCCCCCGTCGCCCGCGAAAGGGTTTCCTACCGCACATGTATTAAGTTAGCTCTTTTTGCAAAATATTATTTATTTTTTTAGGGGGATTTTTTTTTAACTTTGGTCCGGCTTTGTCGGCATTAGTAGAATCAGTTATCGATTCCTAACAATACCTTCACGGATCGGACAGGGTTTTCTTTACATATTGTATAAAATTCTCCTGTCAATGTTTGTCCTTGACTCCTTACATAAAACTCTTTTTAAAGTTCATTCCGGCCCCACGGCGAACATTACTTTGTTTAATTTTTTCCTCTCTATCGAGGGAAGCAGCATTTTCCACCCAACAATCAGATCAAAACAACACTACCTACTTTCCGAGTATGAGAAATGAAAAAATATTTTGGTATGATATGAGTAGGAACTACATCTTGTGCTCTCAAAACAGTGAAGGAAGACAAGGTGTGGAGACCAACAAGTCTTCCGCCACAAAAGCGAAGTCATGTGACATCCACCAACCCGCACTGAGGCCGCGTGGTAGATTACAGCCCACTCACTCTTACCGAGAAGAGCCCTGCCTTACAGCAGTGGGAATATTATCGGGTGATAAAATGCAACTGCTATTTTACTGTTTCTATGTTATAATACGAACTATGTGAAATTCGGTCCATCATCATCATCATCTCAGCGTTAATCCCAGTCGCATCCGCAGCTTTTTCAGCTTTGGAGTCTGGGGTCCGCTTTACCAGTGTAACTGCTGATTTTGGCTAAACTTCGAAATTTTCCGGGAAGCGACTGCCGTCTGACCTCCACAACCCGAAGGCGATATCTAAGCATTGCAGTTAGACCAATTGTTAGACTTTTAAGGGCTCCAACCAACCCATAACGACTGCCACTAGATTTTCGTATGGCAACCGGGACCAACAGCTTAACGTGCTTTCCGAGGCACGACCAGACCAGTGCAAATATTCATATTCATGCATACAAATATTTGCACTGTGCGGGGATCGAACCCGCGCCTCCTTGCGCAACGGTCGCGTTCGCTACCGCTACGCCACGGAGGCTTTCATATGTGAAATTCGGTCTAAACTTGTAATATTTAGACAGTTATTTAGCAGTAGTGACATAACTATTGATATTAATGGAAACGTCACCAATCTCTGCGCCATAAAACTGCGGAATTTCACAACAATAATAATTTCCATGAAACTCAGCTAACATCCTTACGCTAATTTCTGTAATATTCAAGTACCTAATCTCTTCGCTATGTACATAAAGCTTCGCTGTAAGAATTGTATTTGTCATCGTTTGTTTAAAAGACATCACGATAATTTAAAGTACGTTCCTAAGCACCATAAATGCGTGAATCATCTCGTTTTATTTGTTCTCTGTAACAATCTACTGAATGAATGAATGGAAGAAACACCTTCATGGAATTCATTAAAAACAGGTCAAATGCGAGTGGGAATGTTTTCAGTGTTTGTTCTTATATATTATACAACGTTATTTTTTGTTTATGCGAACACGTATCCAGTATTTTCTATTTTTAAGTAAAGAATCTATGTAAAAAATTACAAAAAGTTATCACGAAAAACCAAAAAGTTATGAGCTTGTTATTGTCCCAACAAAAATCAACGAACCGCTCGGACCGCGGCGCGACGCGGGTGGGGGGGGGGGGGGGGGTGGCATTTCGAGTTATGCGCACGCGCGTAGTACTATGATTTTCCGTCAGCTATGTTGTACGCTCGATAACCACACTGCAACAATTTCTAAATGTCTTTGGAAAAAAATATAACATGGTGTAAAATGATTGAAATCGATTCAGATGGTATTTTTAAGTTTTATATGTGTTTAAATGGGCCTTGATGCCTGAAATAAATTAATAAATAGATCACAGGTTTCCTCTCAGTGAGAAAGAGTGGGCCGTAATCTACCACGCGGGCCCAGTGCGGGTTGGTAGATGTCACATGACTCCGAAGTGTTTGCCTCTAGGACATGCCCTTCGTTACGATGTTTTCCTTCACCGTTTTGAAAGCAGTGGTGATGAAATTAATTGCATAAAGTGCCTAAGCTCATGGCCTGCATACACTTAATAAAGTCACGGGTGATACGCCAAAGAAAATGTTCCACTTAAGAGTTGCCACGTGAACGCGTTCTGGAAGCAGTGCGTCTTCTCAAGCACGGCTCCAGTCCACTAAATCAAAGGACCGCAAGAATCATCCCCCTCGTACGAGGAATCGCGCCAGGGCAGCCCCTATTGGAGGTAAGTGGTTGTGCAGCGACTTCCTTTGTCTAGGGGACAGAATTCTTTTACCGCTTTCTTATTTAAACCTATAGAAATACTTCCCTTGATTGACCAATCTCTCTAGCGTCAACATTTTGTGGTGGAGATAGTGGCCTTGTGCATCTCCTCCTCTCCTCTAGAACATCTTTTTGTATGTGTTTTAGTAGTTTGTGGGTTGATTTGTGATTTAACTTGGAAACAGTTTGTATGGCTCAGAGATAGTTGAAGATGAGTTGACGAAATCCACAGACTTCACAATCATTAAGTTTATTCGTAAAAGTACACGAAAGTATAGAACGCGCCAAACATCTAGTCCGCTCTGAAGTTGCTTCGCGCATTTGTACAGTCACGCATACTATTTAAATATACAGTATGTTAACTAACAGAGGGCGTTCCCGTTAACCCGAAATAGTATAGCATACATACATGCTAAAAAAAATATTTCCATTCGAAAACAAAATGTTTTAAAATTTTTTCCAATAAGAAAATATTCAATAAAAATTTTAAATTGACATGTAAAAGAAACACACTGTACACGTGAACATGAAAGACGGCAACTTCGCAATTTATTTATACATGACGACTACTAATTTGATTTAAAACAGGAGGTTTCAAATTTATTTCCAATTAGAATTTTTTTTTATTCGGATTTTTTTATGCTTATTTTTCTATGCTGATATTTTTATTTTAATCTATTAATGATATACATTAACGAGTTTAAGGGAACGCCCTCTGTTATTTAACATACTGTATATATTTATACATATATATATATATATATATATTTAAATATATGTACATATATTATATGTATAAATACGCCTGCCATACAATTGCGCTAAGCAACTTCAGAGCGGACCAGATGTATGGCGCGATCTATAGATGGGATGCTAATCTGCGATTATAGCGCTACGGCAGCTATTGGTCAACTAATAATATAAATCGTAATATCGTAATCGTATAATCGTTTGCGACATAAGCAAATAATGCCTGTACGGAACCGTACACAGTTATTATCGAGGCCTTTTCCGATATCGAACCGTAAGTAGTGGCCTTTTTTACCCCTAGATGGTCCAGCATTCGTAATCAACCTACACATTTCAGAAGCATTTGCGTAGCTATAATAAAATCAGAACATTTAACTCAAGACGGTCTCCAAAGCCTAGAGCACAGGCGTAGAGTAGCCAGCCTTTCGGTGTTCTATAGGATGCATTTTGGGGAGTGTGCGAGGGAATTGCATGATTTAATTCCCCCATCTCCGTTCCACCATCGGACGACCCGTCGTTCGGCGAGTTTCCACCCTTACGTTGTTAACACAACTACAATTCGGATGAAGTGTTTCGCCTCCTCCTTTATACCGCGTACATTAAGGGACTGGAACAACTTGCCGGCGGCGGTGTTTCCGTCGGACTACAATTTGAGTGAAGGCTAGAGTGAATGTCGGACTACAATTTGAGTGAAGGCTAGAGTGAATAGGCTCTTAATAAACTAGCACGCTTTACCATCAACGATCGCATCGCTGCTTACCATCAGGCGGGATTGCGGTCAAGCGCTGGTTTATAAATAATAATAAAAAAAGTCATAATTCTACAATTTGACGGTTGACGCAAATCGTACTTTATTGCAAATTATCATACAATAGTGACATTTTTCTATTTTATCGGTTCTATGATTTACAACAGTAAATAAAATAAATATATACGGGCAAATCACACATATTGAGCTAGTCCCAAAGTAAGTTCGAGACTTGTGTTATGGGATACTAACTCAACGATACTATATTTATAATAGATACATATATAGATACACATCCAAGACCCAGACCAATCAGAAAAAGATCATTTTCCATCATGATCTGGCCGGGGATCGAAGCCAGGGCCTCCACGTCGCAGGCAGGCCTGTTGACCGCTGCGCCAGGGAGGTATGACGTGATCTTTACATCAATGTGAACGGCGATGGCTTGTGCAGAAGTTATATCTGTAATCGCAAAACTTACTGCTGAGTTTTTAAGTTCCATTCCCAGATCTGCCCCCTAATCGGCGAACACATTTTTGTTAAATGATTGCGACTAGTTGGGATCGTTTGGACCGAACGGACCAATGGGCGGGCCGAACGATCCCAACTGATACCAACTAGTCGCAGTCATTTGACAAAAATGTGTTCGCCGATTAGGGGGCTGAATAAGTGTTATCGTGTTTCCATCACAAATTTCTCAGCAGCAAACCGAAATTTCGATATAGCCTATTGATAGAAATAGACAAACCACCTACATAACGTTATTTTTTGTATATGAGAAACCCAAAACACGTGTCCAGTATTTTTAAGTACAGAACCAAAGTACATACCCAAAAATTTCAAAAAAATCACATGAAAACCACAAAGTTATCAGCTTGTTATCTTACTTGGTTGTCCCAACAAAAATATAGTCAATGCACCGCTCGCCCGCCCGCGCCTGAAGCGGTGCAGCGCAGGGGGAGGGGCGGGGGGGGGGGCAGTCTCACTTTGCTCGTAGTGCTATGATCACACTCCAACAATGTATTTGGGAATAGTACATTACGATATTAGTGCGTAATGATGGTTATAACATGCGAGGCGGAATTTCAGCCCGAGCCGAAGGCGAGGGTGTAATTGAGCCGAGCATGTTTTAACCAATACGCACGTATATCGTACGACGTTTTTTAACACACTTGCGAGGAAACAGAAAAAGAAGTATTTTATATTTTGTTCATTTTAAATAAACTCAATCTGTGAATGCACACTGTTGCTTTCCCTCCATTAGTATTATTATTTGCCATTTCAAATACGGAACAGCGCGCAGCGCGAGCCGTGCGGCGGCGATCAGTTTCATAATTACTTGAAATGGAAAATAATGCTGTTATGGAAAATAATGCTGTTATGGACTATAACTTAACTATTTGCTTTGATAAAACACGCGTTTGTTATGGCCTGCTTTACATATTTAAAACCGGTGGAATTACATCAGCTTTACGAGCAAGGGTGTTAAAAAAAATATAACATAGTGCAAAAGTGATTGGAATCAATTCAGTTGCTTATTCTGAACAAACTATACCTACTCAGGTTTCGTATTTGAAGTAAAAATATCTTTGTATTTGGAACTTACAACATAACTAGCGCTATATGGATCTACTTTAGGTACCTACACCTCTGCCTCACACTTTGACGAATACAGGTGTGATATTATCCATACTAATGTTATAAATGCGAAAATAACTCTGTCTGTCAGTCTGTCTGTCTGTTACGCTTTCCCGCTTAAACCTCTCAACCGACTTTGAAATCTAAAAAGCGCGATATAACCGAATTCCACGCGTGCGAGGCCGCGGTCGGAAAGCTAGTACCTACTTAATCAACTCTGTCTGTCTATCTGTCTGTCTGTCTGTTACGCTTTCCCGCTTAAACCTCTCAACCGATTTTGATGAAATTTGGCACAGACAATCCTTAGACCCTGAGAAAGAACATAGGCTACCTTTTATCCCGAAAAAATCTGATATTCCCGAGGGAAATCTAAACAGCGCGATATAACCAAACTCTACGCGGGCGTAGCCGCGGGCGGAAAGCTAGTAAAAAATAAATATCGAAGTTTAGCCAAAATCAGTAATTATCTATTTAAAGCGGACCCCAGATTCCAAAGCTGAAAAAGTTTCGGATGCGACTGGGATTAACGCTGAGATGAAGTAGAAGAAGGTGTGATGTTATACTTGACACACATGACACATGCATGTATTTTATGCAAGGAACTTTCTTGATTTTATTGAATTACAACTATTAGTCAAAGGCTATTTACTTGAAAGCAAACTCAGTGTAGGTAGCGCCATCTATGCGTTCAATGAAGAACTTTAGATGTATTCAGTTTTCAAGTAGCCTAGATAATGTTGCTACGGACTACAACGATGTCACGGCGCTACGCGTTCTTGCTACTGTACCAATTTATTGTTAGAGGGCGCTACGCATTCCGACCGTCCGTACTGTATAGCTCTAGTAGTAGTAGGCCAATTCCGAAAAAATAAGACCATTTTCTGCAATTTTGATAACTCAAGGGTGGTATTAAGAAAATTTTGTAACCATAAATCTACCTTCCTCCTTTCTTTATTCCTTACTAGCTTTCCGCCCGCGGCTTCGCCCGCGTAAAGTTCGGTTATATCGCGCTTTTTAGATTTCTCTCGGGAATATCACATTTTTCCGGGATAAAAAGTACCCTATTATTTAATCCGTAGTACCGTGTGGTGACAGTGCCGTGTGGTGACGGCCTTAGAATACATTTTGTCACCACTCCAATACTTGCCCGGGATGTCGTAGGAGGCGACTAAGAGGCACTTATGCACTTATATCTGTGCAAGAGAAGGAAAACTCGAAACAAAACCCTCTACCAACCCGTCTGGCCAGCGTGGTAGTAGTAGGCCATTACACTTCATGACAGGCACAACGAATCGATGGCCCCCAGTTCCCGGCGGCCTTGATATCCCTGGCCAAGCCGGCGGCCATGGTAACGTCAGGGCAGGGGGTGCTAGGAATCCCCGGGTTACGGCAGGCCGCCAAACCCAAAACCAACTGACCCTGGCAACATTTAACGGACGCACGCTGCGGCTCGATGCCCACCTCGAGCAGTTAGAGGAGGAACTGAAGTACATAAGATGGCATATCCTGGGATTGTCCGAAATCCGGAGAGAGGGGGAGGATACGGTCACATTGGACTCAGGCCATCTTATGTATTTCAGGGATCCCGACCAGCCATCACAGGGAGGTATAGGATTTCTGGTCAATAAATCTATCTGTGACAACGTTGTCGACATCTCGAGTGTGTCGACGAGGTTAGCGTGCCTTGTGCTGATGCTAACCAAAAGGTATACCCTGAAGGTAATACAAGTGTATGCACCAACGTCGACACACTCGGATGAGGAAGTAGAAGATATATATGAGGACATATCCAAGGCCTTACACAACACCACAAAGGCCCACTTCAACGTTGTCATGGGAGATTTCTACTTCTACAGACGCTAAAGTGGGAGTACAGACTTGCGGCGAATCGGTAGTAGGATCACATGGTTTCGGTATCAGAAACCATAGGGGGCAAATGCTCGTCGACTTTCTTGAAAAAGAAGGTCTTTTCTTGATGAATTCGTTCTTCAAGAAACGGCCCCGGCGAAAGCGGGCGTGGCAGAGCCCCGACGCTATGACGAAAAATGAGATCGACTTCATCATGACGGACAAGAGGCGGATATTCAGAGATGTCTCTGTGATCAATAGGTTTAAAACCGGAAGTGATCACCGATTAGTTCGAGGCACTCTGAATATCAACTACAAGCTTGAACGTCACCGTCTGATGAGGTCCACGCTCCGACCCAACCTGAACCGAACCATTGCTCGATCTGAAGCGTTCCAGCTAAAACTGGAGAACCGATTCGCAGCCTTGGAAACCACAATCGACGTTGACATTGACCAGGACCTCGATCGGGTAGTTGGAATCTTGCGGGAAGAAGGCGCCAATTTCAGCGGGATGAAACGAACTGGCAGAGGGTCTAAACTTTCACAAGAGACTCTCCGGCTTATGAAGGATCGACGAGAAAATCCACCATCAACCTCGTCAGAACTTAGGGCCCTCAATAAGACCATCTCAAAAGCGGTAAGGCGAGACCTCCGGAGCTTCAACACAAGCTCCATAGAGGAAGCGATAGAGCTAAACTGGGGGTCGAAAGTCTTCGTACAAAAGCTTGGGAGGAGCCATCTGACGAGGCTGACGACATCGGATGGGAGAGTCGTTACTTTGAGGCCGGAGGTACTTGCGGAAGTCGAAACCTTCTATAGTCAGCTGTATACCTCGCAAGCGGCTAAACCAGTTCCCCGCACCGAAGATTCTAGAGCCACTCTCACACGGCACTACACCGAAGACCTTCCTGAGATCAGCCTAGCCGAGATCATGATGGCTCTTGGACAGCTTAAAAATGGGAAGGCCCCGGGAGAAGACGGGATTACCTCGGAGCTCTTGAAAGTTGCAGGTACGCCTGTACTAAAAGAGCTTCAGCGTATATTTAATTATGCTCTTTTTTCGGGGAGAACTCCTAAGGCATGGAACGGAAGCGTAGTGGTTCTGTTTTTCAAAAAAGGTGATAAAACTTATTGAAGAACTATAGACCCATTTCGCTTCTGAGCCATGTCTACAAGCTGTTTTCGAGAGTGATCACGAACCGACTAGCGCGCAGACTCGACGAATTCCAGCCGCCTGAGCAGGCCGGGTTTCGAGGAGGATTTAGTACCATAGACCACATACATACAGTGAGGCAGATTATACAGAAGACCGAAGAGTATAATCAGCCCTTGTGTCTAGCATTTGTGGACTATGAAAAGGCTTTTGACTCCATCGAGACCTGGGCTGTTCTGAAATCTTTGCAGCGATGCCAAGTCGATTGGCGATATATCCAAGTGATGAGATGTCTCTACAATGCCGCCACAATGTCCGTCCAAGTCCAGAACCAGCAGACTAAAGATGTCCCCCTTAAGCGAGGAGTGAGACAAGGGGACGTTATTTCCCCCAAATTGTTCTCCAATGCCCTCGAGGATATGTTTAAGACGCTGGATTGGCAGGGTCGGGGCATTAACATCAATGGCGAGTGTACTCGCAAGTGTGAGATGTATCTCACACTTGCGATTTGCGGACGATATCGTCATCATGGCGGAAACGCAGCAAGAGCTGGAATAAATGCTGGCCAACTTAGCTGACTCCTCGCAACGCATCGGTCTCCGGATGAACTTAGACAAGACCAAAATTATGTTCAATGAACGGGTCACTCCGGGACCGGTTGCCGTAAATGGAATGCCGCTCGAAGTTGTTTCAGAGTATGTATACCTCGGGCAAACGTTACAATTAGGGAAAAACAACTTCGAGAAGGAGGCAAATAGAAGGATCCAGCTGGGATGGGCAGCATTTGGTAAACTTCGTCGGGTATTTTCGTCGCCCATACCCCAATGTTTGAAGACCAAAATCTTCAACCAGTGCGTCCTACCCGTCATGACTTACGGAGCCGAGACGTGGACACTAACGGTCAGACTAGTCCATAAGTTTAAAGTCGCTCAGCGAGCTATGGAGCGGGCTATGTTGGGCGTCTCTCTGAAGGACCGCATCAGAAATGAGGTGATCCGACAGAGGACCAGAGTTACCGACATAGCTGAGAGGATTAGCAAGCTGAAGTGGCAATGGGCTGGTCACATATGCCGCAGGACCGACAACCGTTGGGGTAAACGAGTCCTCGAGTGGAGACCGCGTCTCGGCAAACGTAGCGTGGGACGCCCTTGGGCTAGATGGAGTGACGATATCAAAAAGGTGGTTGGTAGTGGCTGGCGGAGAACTGCTTAGGATCGAGTTTGTTGGCGTGCCATGAAGGAGGCCTATGTCCAGCAGTGGACGAGTAGGGGCTGATGATGAATATAGTTTAGTCATAAACTAAACCCCTGTACAAGTCACAAAAATACTTTTTATTAATTTCAAGAAAAAGAAAAATCTAACTAACCAAAACAATTCAAATAATAACAAAAATTATAATTGTGAAATAATTTATAAAAACACACGAACATAATTTTTTTGGCAATTTATTAGGCAATAACACTTTGTAAACAGTAACATTCATATATCAACTTCTCATAATGGTAAGTATCCTTAGCTTAACCACGTGGTCGCCCATTGAATCCACCGAAGCCTCCTTGGTTTCCACCGAATCCACCTGGGTACCTGCCTCCGCCGAAGCCTCCTTGATTTCCGCCAAATCCTCTTTGTCCGCGACCTCCCTGGCCAAAACCACCTTGGTAACCGCCAAAACCATTATTACCGCCAAAGCCTCCTTGGTACCCCCCGAAGCCGGGTTGGCGTCCGCCGAAGTTGGGTCGACCTCCTCCGCCAAATCCTCCTTGGTTTCCACCAAAACCGCCGTTGCCAAATTGTGCAAATGCCACAGCAAATACGGCCAGCAGCACTCCCAACATTAATAATATCTGAAACCAATTCAATTTCGTTATTTATGAAATAGTGTAATGAATATATTTTCTATACCCACATAAAGTTCTATTTTAGTGTATTGTGTGCATGATATTTTTGTACCAAAGACAGACCCATTTAAGGTTCTGGAAAATATCTGTCTATTCTTTGGTTCCCTGGAAGAGATTGCACTAGCGACAAAGCCGCTCTTGTATATTAAACTGTTGAAGTAATCAGTTCTATTTTGTAATTACTCTTTGGTTACAAAAACAAAACAATAGCTACTTCTACTTTGACAAAATATAAAAATGTCAAGGCAACCAAATGCATGTTCGTAGGTACACACGAAGATAGCCGATGCTCAATTGTTTTCTTCTTTTTTGGTAACTGAGCCGATGTCGACTATTGGACAGTGTTCATTCTGACAATCTCTACAGTCGCTTATGTTATTGTCGAAGACCAAAGAGATTTAAGATAAATAATGGGAGTTTCAACGGGAAAGCTAAGATGAGTGTCACGCGCATCGTTCATTGGACTTTTAAAATTATTTATAGTGTCGTTTACTAAATAAAAGCACGTGGTTTATGTAGTAAAAAGTAGTAGCATTCAGTAAATGATTCATAAAGAACATTGAAATATCGCAGCATAGTGGCCGCATCATGACTTTGCCTTAAACCTTACTCATAGACGGTTCACGCGGTCCTCTTTTTCAACTGTCATTGGCGATATCCGCCATTAGTGTGAAATTAAATTTTCAAAGAATTTCTATAATTTGTTACACGTGTTATTGGCAAAATTGTGGTACATAGTCCACAGAGGCCATTGATCAAGAGTTGAGGTTGAATCTCACCTTGAAAAAAGAAGAAGATAAATAATTTAAGAGGGAACCCTAGTGTTGCTTTCTCTATACAAACGTATTCCGCTGTTATCTTCGTGGATAATGCATTTAGAGGATTTTTTTTCTACAATTTTACAGCGTGATTATACGTGCCCCTATCATTTGATTTTTTCCGAAACCTAAAAAATTTTAATTTGTAATTTATATAAAACATTTTTACCGTGATGTTCATTCAGATGGCTATTAGACAAACGTGCTAAGTTTATGACAAAAAAAAAAGAAAATGATAGAAGCATAGGCATACTTTTCCCCCAAATTTTGATATAAAAATAATTGAGATCTGTCGTGTTTTGAAAAGGAAAACTGCGGAATACGAAACGTCTTTTGGTCAAAGTTTTTGTGGTAAAAATCAGCCTGAGTTGCAACTGTCCTTTTCGCACTTTACCGGGAGAGGTTGGAAGCAGCGCGACGGCAATAGTTTCTTCAAATACCTATTTTTCAAATTCCTCGGCACTAGAGTCCCCTCTTAATGTCTTTGTCAAAGACATTAAATTATAACTGTCTTAGGTTATTATCAAAATGTGGAAACGCGAAAAACATAATAATTGACGAAAAGTGGATGCCTTGGGTAAAAAAAAATGACGACCGATGTTTTAAAGGTGTAAAAGAGAACTAATAGATAATATAATCAGGTATTCTATGTTTCTGGTACTTATGGATATCGTTAAAATGACCACAACATAAAAAATTAAAGGTCAACGAGTGTGTCTACTGAATATTCATTGAAATTTACCTATACGTCCACTTGTAGACAATATCCTGTTTTTTTTTATAATTATAAACATAACACAAGGTCTAAATTCAAGAACTGGCTAGTCTACTGGCACATCTGCCGAAATTGCATTACATAGCATACCCTATAGCAGGACACTGCCCCCTAAGATACAGGCTTAGCCTAGTCTAGGGGACAGAGATAAACCTATTGTAATGAAGTATTAATCTACACAAAAATTTAAAAATGTATTTTTTGTCCCAATAAATATTTCTATTTGTATTTTGTATTAGTGCTTGACCGAAATCCCGCTTGATGGTAAGCAGTGAAGCGATCGTTGATGGTAAAGCATGCTAGCTTATTAAAAGCCTATTTACTCTAGCCTTGAAGCTTTGTATTACCTTACATTTGAATGCCAGGAATAGATTATTAGTCTAATTTGGATTGTGTTTGTTTCCTTTACATTGAAAAAACTATACTTAACCATAGGTCAATCAGTAACACACGACTTTGATTACATCACGAATTACAACACAAGGGACTTATTTTTTAAATATCTATCTTATACAGAATGTAAGAAGACTCATCATTTCCTAAATAAACCTTCCAGGATAAATTCTCTATTAGATAATGAAAACTGCTGCAAAAAATTTGATTTTATCGGTTTAATTTTACGCCTTTACGTTAAAACGACTGAAAAGATTTGGATATAATTTAACACATAGGTAGATCTGGGTTAAGACAAAGGACACTACCCAGATTTTCAATAAAATCGAGTCCTATGCGTAAAAAGTCAGAGGAAAATTTTCTTTGCTCGGCTGTATGCAGACAAGGTTCCGGAAAACTATTAAGTACTTACATGATCGATTGAAATCACAGAAATTTTTTTTATGAAAATATTACCTTTGATGATGCCATGATCGTGAACTGTAACGTACAACTGAGGAGGTGTTTGTCCTTGTGCTTTATATATCCACTTTACAAAGCATTCAGAGTTTTTCTAGTCATACATGTTAATTATTATATCAAATGTTTGTGGTTCTCAACTGTTCGTAGTTTTACTGGAAAATTCAAATCAATATAGGTATTCCCCCTCATTCAAAAAAGTTGCTTAAAGTTAACTAGTGATTAGCGACTGTTTAACCATACGTTGTTGTTTGCACGTCAGTAAACTTGAAAAATTGTTTATGAATAAACCCCTTAAACACTATGGTGTTTATTCATAAACGATGTTTAAAGTTAAGTGATGTTAAAACGTCAAAATGTGTGGTTAAAAGTCACTACTGGGAGTTAGTACTGGTTATTACAACAAGTGGTGGCTAGTGTATGCCACTCACTTGTGGGGTAAGGCCCTCGAGAGAAATGGGGAAGCGATTGCTGTCTCTCGTCATGTCTCGAAGGCCTTCGACCGTGTATGGCAGGCTGGTCTTTTAAGTAAGTTTCCAGCGTACGGCATTTTCCCTGGCCTGACTGGCTGGGTAAAAGACATCCTGACTGAACGGTCCCTGCAAGTTGTTGTCGACGGATACTCATCTGAACCCATATCGACTAATGCCGGTATTCTTAAGGGGTCTATTCTGTCTGCAACTCTGTTCCTACTGCATATTAACGATGTGTATACAGATGACAGCTCAGTTGTGAAGAGATACCTGCCGGATGCTCGGGTTAGTAGGGAATCAATCCGGTCCGAGAGGCTATGGTAGAGCGAACCAATGTTGCACTACAGGCAGTCTCCGAATGGGGCAATGCCAATCTTGTAGTATTCAATGCCGCCAAGCGTGACTTTTCACCGCCAAAAGGAGCCCGTTCACCTTGGCTCCTACTTTTCAAAATGTATCCTTGAAGTGTACCGACAGCCTTTAGCTTTTGGGAGTTGAGATTTCCTCGAACCTAAACTTTGGGCAGTTTATTGGGTCCAAGGCCAACGTGGCTGCTAGGAAACTTGGCATTATCGAAAAGGTCCGGCGGTATTTCACACCAGGGCAGCTTCTAATGTTGTACAAAGCACAGGTTCGTTGGTGTGTGGAGTACTGCAGCCACATTTGGGCTGGTGCTGCAAAGTGTCACCTGGCCATTTTGGATTCAGTGGAGAGTCATGTGAAGAGTCTGATTGGAGACCCCTATTTTTGTTTTTTTTTGTCTCGGGTTGGAAAATCCTCACTGGATGTCCGCCGCCCTAGGGTGGGCGACAGGGTCTGTCAGACTGCTACTGACTAAAAACCGCCCCGGTGTCACTCGCGCGGGGCCGCGGGAGTCCTTGATTCTGCCGCGGCCCCACTCTCTCGTGCCGGCCCGGTCTGTCCGGGCCTCGCCTCCTGCACGGGGTATTGAGGTGTTAAACTACCCCGTGCATCGCCTCTGAGGCGCCGCCTCGGGGTCCAACGAATAGGGGGTGGGGACTTCCCCATGTCCCTTGCCCCTGGGCCCATTTATGGGGGCCGGAAGAGGGCGCTGTCCGCCCTTCCTCGGCACCCGGTGTGTCTTTTGCGGCCCGGGAAGAGAGTTGAGGTCTGCCTCTCCGTTCCGGAGCTTCCTTCTGCAACATCACGTCCTCGCAGAAGGACACCACCGCGACCCGCGACGCTGCGCTACCGACCATATTATTTAATTCGGACTTCTGACTTTACGTCTGCAAAATTTCAAAGCAATCGGTTCAGTGGTTACGGCGTGAAAGCGGAAAAAACAAACAAAGAAACTCACTTTCCGATTTATAATATTAGTAAGGATCATCATCATCAACCATCATCATCAGCCTCTACTCGTCCACTGCTGGACATAGGCCTCTTCCATGGCACGCCAACAAGCTCGATCCTGGGCAGTTCTCCGCCAGCAATTAAGGATACTAAACTTTAATGTTGACACTTTACGTGGTATTGTTTCTCCACCGCGTAACCAATGTAACGGATAAAGATCCGCGAAAATTCGCACAGCATGACGTCATCTTCGCAGAATCATCTTCACCTTTTTTTCGTAGTAAGGCGGTTCCAGGGGAAAAACACACCGCAGGCCGTTTTTATGTAGTTTTTCGGAGCTATCTACTCTTTATCCAAAAGAAATATCAACTTATTCAAAATACATAAATTTTCTCCATAATCTTGGCTCAAAAATTGTAGTTTTTTTTTTTTTTTTTACTAAGCATAATGTTTAAATAATTCCTTCACAGCGAAACCTCTGACAAGAGAAATAATTATCAAAAACGTGCATCTCCTCAAAAAGTAAGCATTATTTAGATTGCCTTCATACACTAATGGATAGGCAATTTCATGACGAACATTATTGTAGAAATATTTTTTTAAAACGACCAAAACAAAAATTTTATTCAACAATCTGAGCGTATTCCCCATCATTTCTCTTGCCCGAGCTATTGAGATTCAGTATGCCACAAGCTCTCGAGGAGGAACCCGTGTCGTTCGTCATCGCGCGGTCCGCTAGCATAGCGGGCGGCGCGTGAGCGAGAAAGCATCTGCTTGCTCGCTCACGCACCGCATGTCGCATAGAGTATAATACTATCATAAAGTGTCTCTGTTATTGATGTTCATTTTGGTGTTCGTTTTTTTAACCGATTTCAAAAGGGAGGAGGTTATATGTTATTTTATGTTTGTTTGCGGATAACTTTACTATAATATAAATAATAGGGTATTTGCCTAAAAAAAACTAATTAGTCCGTCATTCAGATTATAGAAAAATATTGGATAGGTTTATTATATACGTTTTACATTTCGTATATTTTGTTTTATCAAATCAATAAAAATTGACAAATATAATAGGCATCAAAGATCAGGAGTAATGGCTGGTGACGTCACTGGCCGCTAAAAAGTATATCGTGCAGTGACGTCACACGAGTTTTCAAAGCACTGTGTCGTCTTCATTTTTTGTTTATATGAAAAAAGAAAAAAATATGTGTCTAGTATTTTTTGGGTAGGCCCCTGACAAGGTGGACGGACGACCTGGTGAAGGTCGCGGGAAACCGCTGGATGCGGGAGGCGCAGGACCGGTCGTCGTGGAGAACCTTGGGGGAGGCCTATATCCAGCAGTGGACTACTTTCGGCTGAAATGATGATGATGATGATGAGTATTTTTTGGAAATCTGACTGACGGACTAATTAGGTTTTTTTAGTCAAATACCCTATTGCATAAGTTGATAAAAAATGCTATGCAATAGCTTTACCGCGGCAGTTCCCGAGTGCCACATGTTTTTTTTTTTTTTTTTTTTTAATTAGAAAGATTATATCTTCAAGGTAGTCTCATGTTAAGGAAATTAGGGTCTGATGATGGAAGACTAAGGAAACCTAGGAGAAATTTAAAAAATCATAGGGGCGCCTAGGGCATTTCTATGTTTTTTTCATTAAGTGTTTTAACGCACTACAATTTAGTAAAGTTCGGAGTTGATGATGGAGCCGGGAGACAGCCGAGGGATCTCCTTAACGATTCACATCAGCTGCCTCGTGTTTGTGCTTAATAAATTTATATTGATAAGAACTTTACACCTAAATGAGTTGTGATTGTCATTAAAGCTCTGATGATGAAGACAAAGGCCAGTTAAGGGAACTCCTCAAAGGTTTACAATAGTTACCTTGTGTTTCGACTTAATTCATTTATATTGATGAAAACTCTACACCCATATAGGTTTAAATGAAGGTCTGCAATAGATCTGATGATGAAGACCATAGACAGTCGAGGGAATTCCTCAACAATTTACAACACTGTACTATAACATGGTACAAACACTACCTACTCGTCATGCTTATGCAAAAATCAATTAAAATCAAGAGACTGAATTTAAGTTGTGTTATTTCATTGCGTTAGTTCTAGAAATGCTCATACTTTCATTGTGGTCTTATAGGAATTAAAGCAAACGAAATACGTCGTTTGCTTGCAGGCCTTTTCCAAATATGCTGTCGTCAGCGTCCAGTTTGACCGGATATTGTATTAGTCAGATGTTTATTATTTTTCTGCAAAAGGAAGCTTTGTGAAAATAATATTATAGTATATGTATTTGTTTTTTTTTTTTATACGATAGTTTTATTTTTTACAATTTACGTATTTGTTTTATTAAACGAGAATAATAATATAATTTCAGTCTTGCCTGAGCCCAAAAAAACATCAAATCTTTTTTTTATGTAGGTTTCCTGTCTGCAGAAATTTATTTGACCCTGATTACGTTTTCCCTTAAAATAATAAATAATGATAAATTAACCTTTATTATATTATTTTTCTATCCTTTTGACCATCTGACTTAGCTAACTTTCAATCTACAAAACTAACTTCCAACCCTGAAGTTACAGTCATAACATATTTAGTTGTAAAGGTCTAATCAATACAAATTAAGTAAGCCCAAACACATGACAGTTGCTTCCGATGTGGATTCCCTTGATTCTCTGTCATCTCCATCATCAGGTCAGGCCCAAATCTTCACGCTTTTTTAGTATCATCCGATATAAATACGAGTATCAAGTTTTCACCCGAAGCGTGCCTACAATTTTCGATAATTGGCCTAAATTTCTTAGAATTTCCATTATCGACACTGACGGGTAACAATGAGATTACATAGGCAGCATACTCTTTCGTATAAAAAAAGAATGGTCAAAATCGGTTCATTAACTATAAAGTTATCAGCGAGCACACATAAATCGAATTGAGAACCACACTTTTGGGAAGTCGGTTAAAAAATAAAATACGCAAAATTTTTATTATGAAGTATCGTCAACATTTGTTTCAGTCTGTAATAAACAAAAGTATTTGGGCGCACCAATAAACAAAAATAAAAGTGCCATGTCTGTTACTTCTGTGGTCTATGAATTTAACTTATATTTGTAAGTACTTCGTCCGCCAGACGGCGCTAGTAATATTTTGCGAAGTATTGTAGAGGTGGGGCGCGGTGAAGAGGGAGCAAACGCTCAAGGTCATTTGGTGAGGGTACAACCTACACGCTGTCTTTCGATAGGGGAAGGCAGAAAACACGTTCTGCCACCTTACTACGAACCTTAAATTTTCTTTTTGTCTCCTATACATTCATCTTCTCTCGTGTCAGTTTTCGTTCCCATACTCCTCCGAAACGGCTGGACCGATTCTCATGAAATTTCGTGAGCATATTGCATAGAGATTTATGATGAATAGAGTGGGCATGTGTCAAAATGGCGTAGAAAAACTGTGATCCCATGTCTCAGTTCCGCCATCTAGTACAATATAGCAAAATTAGATCGACACTTGGAGACAAAATATATTCAGCTATTGCCCAGTAGGTGGCCAGTGTGGTCTATGTTGCCAGATCCGATTTAATACCCTAGTATAATTCAAATCGGGTAAATAAATATTGAAAAGTAAACAAATTATGTGAAACTTATTTTGTACAAAAATCAAAAACTATTTTAGTATTTTATTCGCTACTATTCATTTTCCGTGACACCGTCTATTGGTATTTTAGATATGTTTTGCTTACGAATTATTATAATACCTACTCAATTTATTGCGATTTTTGAGTATAATAAACCTTTTAGGCCATAATGCGTATTTTGTTTTGCAATTTTTGTTTGCATTTTGTTTTTACCAAAATTATTCTTTTTACATGTTTGTTTGCAAATGTTTTTAAATGGCAATACTAAAAACTTTAGTAGGGTTTGTATCATTTCGATATAAAGTTATCGATAATATTTAAAGAAGTTTTCGAATTTTGATAGTTTGAAACAAAAAAATTAGGAAGCAGAAAGTTTATAGGTAATTTCATATTTTTTGTTTACAGTTTTTTATTTATACAGTATGTTAACTAACTGTTGGGGAGGTTCGTGGAACACAAATAACAACGCTATAAGTGGTTTAAGAATCATATAAAAGTATAATAAAATAGTTACATATGAAACAGCAGGCACGACAATTGTGATCGGAAATACAACGTCAGTATCTCAGTCTATTTTCAAATAAGACATATTCAAAACATATTTATAACCAGCCTTTACACATTGAGACCATGGAGATGATACTTCAACACACCCCCTTCAACTTCTGGGCTCAACACCTTTAAAATATAAGTAGGTGCTATAAGCGGAAACACAAACCTAACTCACTAGTCAAAGATTCGTGCCTTACGCGGGACAAAGGCTTGGTGAGGATATCTGCCAACATTCTATCAGTTCCCAAATGTTCCAAAGTTATGGATTTATTTTCACGCAGCACATCTCTAATGAAAAAATAACGCATATCAATGTGCTTACTTTTCGCGTGATAAACACCATTATCCTCGGCTAGGTATATGGCACTTAAGTTATCAGCATGCATTCTTATCTTACATAAGTTGTGTAGGCCTAGCTTCTTTAACAGACTATTTAAGTACATAGCTTCTTTCATGGCTTCTGCCAAACTCACGAACTCGGCCTCACAGGTAGACGTTGCGACGATGCGTTGCTTTTGTGAAGCCCAAGAGATACCTGCACCCCCTAAAACGAAAACATATCCCGTAAATGATCGTCGATCATACGTACAGCTACCCCAGTCTGCATCCGCATATCCTTGAATGCATAACCCAGTCGGCTTGTAAACCAAACTGTAACTTATAGTACCTTTTAAGTATCGAAGAATCCTTTTTGCCGCTTTCCAATGAGTATCATCAGGATTCTCCGCAAACTGTGCTAGTTTTGCCGTAGCGTTCGCTATATCCGGCCTTGTCGCTACACTCAAGTACATAAGCGAACCTATGAGCTCTCTATAGGGAAATATTTTCCCCTCTTCTTTTTTTCTTTCGCTCATCACTGGTTTCCCTGTCTCCATAGGCGTCTTAACAGGTTTCGAGTTCTCCATGCCAAATTTCTTCAATTTAACATTGATATATTTTTCCTGTGACAAATGGTATTCAACACCATTCTTCTTGATATTAATTCCTAGGCAAAAAGTTGCTTGACCAAAGTCTTTTAACTCAAACCTTTTTGCTAGTTCATGCTTGAAGGTATCAATAGCAAATCTCTTCTGTGACGCAATTAATATGTCATCAACGTAAATCACCACATAAAGATCAGACCCATCTTTATTTCGCTTGTGGTACAAGCATGGTTCATTTACTGTTGGTCTTAAACCCATTTCTTTCAGTTTAGTGTCCAACTTTATATTCCACTGACGTCCAGCTTGTTTTAGTCCGTAAAGAGATTTATTTAAAAGGCAAGTATTGCCACCTCCTTTTATATCTTCAAGCATTCTTGTTGCTCTTTTTCCAGTAGCGCTATTAGCACTTTCAAGTTTTATAAGTTTCTCCAAACTTTCTTCTAGCAAATCTGGAACCTTCATGTATATATCTTCATTTAAATCTCCATTTAAATAAGCTGTATCAATGTCTATCTGATCAATGTCCATATTCATTTCGACAGCTAATGCGATTAACAAACGTACTGTTGCTAGTCTAGCAACTGGTGCAAATGTTCTATGATAATCAAGGCCTGGTTGCTGGCTATATCCTTTCGCAACAAGTCGCGCCTTCTTTTTCTCAGTTTTATCGACATTAAGCTTCGTTGTCAACACATATCGACATCCTACAACATTCCGATTTAGTGGTTTTGTTACCATTCTCCATGTGTCATTTTTCACTAGACTTCGTATTTCCGAAAGAATCGCTTCCTCCCACTGACTCTTCTCGTCACTTGACAAAGCGTCCTTTAACGAGGTTTCAATAGCTCCAGCAAAATCATTAGTATCAAGAAATTCTTCTGACGATGATTCGTTCTCGCTATTTTCTCGGACTTCAATCATATTGTAGATTTTTCGAGGTCTCCCTACTTGTCCTTTCTCAATCTTTGGTCTTCCAGGACCTCTTTTATAAGTAACCCTTCTCTCACCTACTTCAGTATTTTCCATACTTACAGTATTTGGTGAATGCAGTTCCTCATTTAATGTCCTTTGAGGACAATCTGTATACGGTTGCTCACTTGATGTAGTCGGTTCGTTACTCAATGACACATTTAATCGATTCTCTTCAATTTCACTTGATGGTACATTTGTTTGTCTTTCCAATGGAATTTCTATCTCAACTGTCTTTCTCACAGCCTCATTTTCACACTGTGACTGAAGAAGTGGTTTTGATATTTTACATTCATTTTCAATGAACTTTCCTTCCTGAAATCTGACATCCCTCGACACTATGAACTTTTTCCACTCTGGTATCCATATTTTATAACCCGTAGCTTCCGATGGGTAACCTACAAAATAACCAACAATAGCACGTGACGCAAACTTATCTTTTCCTGGCTCTTTATATAAAACATGAACTTTTGTACCGAATGTCCTCAGATAACTTACGTTCAGAGGTTTTTCAAACCATTTTTCATAAGGGATTCCACCATTCAGACTGCTTGTTGGACATCTATTACGCAAATAACATGCAGTTGCTTCTGCCCAAAAGCTGGCGGATAAACCTGACGATAACAACATGCACCTAGCCATTTCCAGAAGTGTTCTGTTCATGCGCTCAGCTGTACCGTTGCTCTGCGGCGTGTAAGGTGTCGTGAGTCGTCTTTGTATTCCATTTTCTTGTAAAAATGTATCAAAAACTTTATTTTTATACTCCGTACCATTGTCACTTTGAAAAGTTTTTATTTTTCGGCCTGTCAAGTTTTCAACATGACATTTAAACATTTTAAATTTTGACAGTACCTCATTTTTACTTTTAATCATAAATACTTGACACCATCGAGTACTATCGTCGATAAATGTCGCGAAGTATTTATTCCCTCCGTTCGATTGAACTCTCATTGGGCCTACCACATCAGAATAAATTATTGTTAATTTTTCCTTACAAGGCTCCCTGGACTTCACAAAAGGCAACGAAACCATTTTACCCTTAGCACACACATCACAATCCTGCAATTTAATGTCAGTCTTGGGTGACCCCAGACCTGATTTCTTGAGTACTTGCATAAGATCTCTAGTATTCAGATGCCCCATACGCTCGTGCCATCTATACAAATCCACATCACTCCCTGATACTACAGATGCCGAGGCATCCAGCTCCCTCAAGTAATATAACTCTCCTCGCCGGTCAGCAGTTAGCTTTACCTCACCGTTCTTGATAACAAAAGCCACATCACGTTTGAAAATGACTTCACAGCCTCGTTCAGTGAGTTTAGCGATTGAAATGAGACTATTACGTAATTCGGGAACAAACAATGTATCTAAAAACTGAATTTTGCGCGTACCATCATTATTACATGCTAATATCTTAACTGTGCCCCTACCTTGCACGGATGTTGTTGAATTAGTGGCTAGTTTTATTGTTTGACTCGAAGGCAAAACCTCATCAAACCTGGTACCATCGTTGCACATATGGGAAGTGCAGCCGCTATCAAAAATCCATTCATGTCGATTTTTGACATCAGTAGCACAGCAGTCATCTGAAACTTGAGTAGCAGTTAAAGCTTCAAAATCTTCACACTTCACATCTGTACACGACTCTACGTATCTGGTTTCTACAATACTTTCCTTCTTTTTCTTGCACTCTGATGCCTTATGTCCAAATGAATGGCATTTAAAACATTTATACTTAATATTTTTGCTATTTCCAGTCTTATGTCCTTTCTTCTCATGTTTATTCACATTTAGGTACAAAGCGCCTTCTACATTATCAACTTTTGTGTTGCCTCTTGAGTTATACTCCTCAATGATCTTCACTTTCAGTTGTTCAGGCTTCGGAAGCTCGTCCCTGGACTCAATGGCGCATCTAAAATTCTCATAACTTGCCGGCAAACTATAAAGTAGCATTATGGCTAATAGGTCGTCATGAATAACAATGCCCATACCTTCGAGTTTATCGACAGCTTCAAAAAATGAATTTAAATGTTCGCTCACCTTCTGATCTTCGCTCATTTTCTGCAACATGAGCCTTTTCATCAAGGTTGCTTTTTTCGCAGGGCCTCGTGATGCGAACAAGCTCTGCAGCTTTAGCCAAACTTCTCGTGCAGTGGTCATTTTTCTTACATGACGAACTACACATGGATCCAATGCCAGTATTAATTCTGACCTGGCCTTCCTATCACCAGTCTCCCATAATACCTTCGCGACATCATCATCCGGCTTTGGGTTCTCACCGCTGACATATTCCCAATAGTCGTTTTTTATTAATAACGCCTCTACCTGAATCTTCCAACTATCGAAATTATCTCCACAAAGTAATTCGATACGTACGTTTGACATTTCGTACACACACCTATTTATTATAATTTTACTATTAATTCTTCTTACTACTCACTGGGCCCATAACCTTTGTTGGGGAGGTTCGTGGAACACAAATAACAACGCTATAAGTGGTGTAAGAATCATATAAAAGTATAATAAAATAGTTACATATGAAACAGCAGGCACGACAATTGTGATCGGAAATACAACGTCAGTATCTCAGTCTATTTTCAAATAAGACATATTCAAAACATATTTATAACCAGCCTTTACACATTGAGACCATGGAGATGATACTTCAACACTAACAGAGGGCGTTCCCGTTAACCCGAAATAGTATAGCATACATACATGCTAAAAAAAATATTTCCATTCGAAAACAAAATGTTTTAAAATTTTTTCCAATATGAAAATATTCAATAAAATTTTTAAATTGACATGTAAAAGAAACACACTGTACACGCGAACATGAAAGACGGCAACGTCGCAATTTATTTATACGTGACGACTACTATTTTGATTTAAAACAGGAGGTTTCAAATTTATTTCCAATTAGAATTTTTTTTTATTCGGATTTTTTTATGCTTATTTTTCTATGCTGATAATTTTATTTTAATCTATTAATATATTAACGAGTTTAAGGGAACGCCCTCTGTTATTTAACATACTGTATAATCTTATATATACATATAATAAAATCGTAGAGGTCGAATGTCTGTACAAATGAAAAAAATGCTTAAAACGAAGTCAGGGTGATGTAAATAAAAGGAAAATACAAAAAAATTTTTTTTTAGAATTTCTTATTTCTCTGTCTGTTTGTCTGTTTCTCTGTTTGCACGGGCTAATCTTCGAAACGGCTGAACGGATTTGAATGAAATTTTGCATGGTAATACCTAATATCCCTGGTCAACATCTTAGATAATTTTTATTTCGGAATATTAAAGGGTTCCCGTGGGATGGTTAAAAAACCATTGTTGAAAATCACAAAATCACGGAAGAGTCCATGGCGTCATCGCGTCGAGTAAAAAAAGTTTAACATGCAGCGCTGTCTAGCGTCGAAAGGCATTGTTTTTGTAACTACGTTACCTATCTGTTTATATTTGAAAGTCATTCTGTGATAATTCCGATTATTTCGTAAATAACCACAAAGTGCATTTTCAAAAGAATATATATTTCTATTGGCGAATACTTTCACGGTTTGTTTCTTCACAATGCCTAGAAAAAGGTCAAATCTTTCTCAGTACTCGAGAGAAGCTAAAAGATCTAGGTTGTTTAGATCCCAAGAAAGTAACGAAGACTTACTGCGACTCGACACCGCCAGGCTACTGCTCGCGCTATGGAAAATCCTTCTCAGCGTGAAGCCCGACTAACAGCTGATCGGCAACGCCATTCTTTATCTAGAGTCTCAGAGACGTTTATTCAAAGAGAGTCCCGCTTAAGCTCACAACGCACACGCACGTCTGCTTTTCGGTCGCAGGAAACCAGTATAGAAAGAGAGCTACGACTAACAGCCGATCGTGAACGTCATACGTTGTCGCGAGTCTCAGAGACGTTTACGGAAAGAGAGTCCCGCTTAAGCTCACAACGCACCCGCACGTCTGCTTCTCGGTCGCTGGAAACCAACGTAGAAAGAGAGCAACGACTAACAGCCGATCGTGAACGTCATGCGTTGTCGCGAGTCTCAGAAACGAGTCAAGAACGAGAGGTACGTCTAACAGCTGATCGCGAGCGCCATACATTATCTTATGCCTCACAAACTTTTACCCAACGTGAGGAACGCTTAAGTAACGCTCGATATCGTCAAAATATTATTAGTGCTTTAGAAAGGGATGATCAACACCAGCAACGATTAGAATTGGCCAGGGAAAACTATGAGCTTATGCGCCAGGATCGTGAGGATTCGTTACTAAGAGAAAGAGAGAGAATACATGAAATAAGACAGCATGAATCAGAAGAACAACGTCAAGCACGCTTGGAGTCCGATCGACTTCGACACTTACTCAACAGGTCGGTTTCACCTGAAGAGTTTGACCTTGATTCTGACGAACAATACCCCTGGACAGAAAAAGAAAAAAGTGGGTTTACATACTCACCCAGAATTGATTATGCTTCATTTTCATTTGTGGGTGGAATGATTTTAAAATGTGATTTTTGTGAAGCTCTCAGATGGCAAAAAGAAACCAGCGGAATGTGTTGTGCGAGTGGAAAAGTACATATTTCATTGTTTCTAGAGCCGCCAGAACTTTTAAAAGCGCTGCTAAATGGAGATCATTCACAATCTAAACACTTCTTGGAAAATATTCGTTCATATAATAATGCATTCCAGATGACATCGTTTGGTGCAAAGAAAATAATGGAAGGGCCATTTATGCCCACCTTTAAGGTTCAGGGGCAGGTTTACCACCTAATAGGTTCTTTACTGCCTGAAAACGAACCCAAGTTTCTTCAAATATATTTCATATCTGATTACAATGAACAGGCAAATATAAGAAACCAAATTTTTCCACAACTTAACAATAATTTGATTTGCCTGCTTCAAAATTTGCTGCATGAAATCAACCCGTATGTGCATAGTTTTAAAGCTGCATTGGAGTCTGTTCCGCAAGGGCAAAACGATGATTTTAAATTTGTTATAAGCGCAGACAAACGACCCATTGATGGACATCCAGGTAGATACAATGCCCCTGTCGCAAATGAAGTTGCAGCTGTTTTAGTGGACCAAGAATGCGAGCGGCGTGATATCGTGCTACGTACTCGAGACGACCACCTGCACCGTATTTGTGAAACCCATCGGTCTTACGATGCATTACAATACCCCTTGATTTATTGTCACGGGGAAGACGGATACAACTTTGGATTGCATCAAGTTAACCCTATAACGAGATTACCTAACTTAACAAAAAAAATTTCAGCACAACAATTCTACGCTTACCTGCTGCAAATACGACAAAACCGCTTTGCTCACTTGCAAAGATTTCGTGGGCTGTTCAGCCAATTCATTGTAGATATGTACGCTAAAATTGAGACAGAACGCTTAGTATATATACGCACTAACCAAAGACGCTTACGTGCTGAAGAGTATGTGCACCTAAGAGATGCTATGCAAAACGACAGTGGTACTGAAAATCTGGGGCGATTAGTAATTCTCCCATCCAGTTTTACAGGCGGGCCCCGTTACATGCACGAACGTACGCAGGACGCGTTCTGTTATGTCCGAAAATATGGCCGACCTGACCTTTTTATTACATTCACGACGAATCCAAAATGGACAGAAATAACAGAGGAACTCTTTGAAAATCAAGAGTCGTATGATCGTCATGATATAATAGTAAGGGTTTTCCATTTAAAGCTCAAGTTGATGATAAACCTGCTCACTAAACAAAATGTATTTGGATCAGCTCTGTGCTATATGTATAGCGTAGAATGGCAAAAGCGTGGTTTGCCTCACGCAAACTTTGCTATGGCTAGAGGAGAAAATTCGTCCTAACGATGTCGACAAATTGATAAATGCTGAATTTCCGGATCGTAACCAGGATCCTGTATTGTATGACATCATAAAAACACACATGGTGCACGGACCGTGCGGGGCAATGAATAGAAACTCTCCGTGCATGAAAGACGGTCGCTGTTCTAAGAGATATCCTAAAGCACTGACAGAGCACACGATAACGGGTGAAGACGGCTATCCATCTTACCGCCGACGGTCACCCGAGCATGGTGGGTTTACGGCTACAATAAGATCAAATGAACATGAAGTAGTTATCGATAATAGATGGGTCGTGCCCTATTCACCCGTACTCAGCAAAACGTTTCAAGGACATATCAATGTAGAAATGTGCAATAGCGTTAAATCTATTAAATAATTATATGCAAATATGTAAATAAAGGCAGTGACCAGGCCACGTTTGCTTTTAGACATATTGAAAATGACGAAATAACTAGATTTCAGGCAGGCAGATATATTAGCTCTTCCGAGGCGGTATGGCGCATTTTGAGTTTTCCAATTCATGAAAGATCGCCACCAGTGACACATCTAGATATTCATCTCGAGGGGGACAAAGAATATATTTCAACCCTGATAATGTTGCAGAACGGTTAGAAACCCCAAGACAAACTACTTTGCTGGCATTCTTTCGGCTTTGTGAAATCGACGAATTCGCCAAAACTCTACTGTACGAGGAAGTTCCGTCGTATTACACCTATAATAAGCAACAAGGCGTTTTCAACCGAAGAAGGCGTGGCAGAGCTCTAGATGGTATTCCCGGTATATATAAAGAACACGCCATAGGTAGAGTGTACACGGTCCACCCAAATAATGCAGAGTGCTTCTATATGCGCCTGCTTTTGCATACAGTGCGGGGGCCTACTTCATTTGCCGACCTTCGAACGGTCAATGGTGTCCAATATCCTACCTATCGAGATGCTTGCCGAGCCCGAAATTTACTCGAAGATGACCAGCATTGGGATGACGCCCTAGCCGATGCATGCATCAGTGATTGTCCACACCGCTTGCGTCATTTATTTGCTGTATTACTGGTATTTTGTGGTGTTTCAAATGCTGAGCAATTGTGGCAAAAATATCAAGATAGACTAGGGGAAGACTTTTTTAGGAATATAAGGCAAAATATTGACGGTGACCTTAACCACAGATTAAGCTGCAGAAATAAATTATGATCCAGCTGAATTAGCTGAAACGTTACGAACCGGAGTCCACAGTCTTACTGAAGAACAGCGCACTATATTTGACCGAGTATGTCACAGTGCTGAGAATGCTACAGGAGAAATTATATTTCTAGATGCACCTGGTGGGACGGGAAAAACCTTTCTCACTAAAATAATATTGGCACAATTACGAGCACAAGCCAAAATAGCTCTTGCTGTAGCGTCGTCTGGAATAGCAGCCACTTTGCTACCCGGCGGTAAAACTGCTCATACAATGTTTAAAATCCCCATAGATTTGGACATAAGTGATCATCCTGTATGTGGTATCTCTAGAAGCAGTGATAAAGCGAAAGATTTACGCGATTGCTGTTTAATTATCTGGGACGAGTGCACTATGGCACACCGAAAAGCTGTAGAAGCAGTTGATAGAACTCTCAGAGATATCCGTCAAAATGACCAACCTATGGGTGGCGTAACGATGCTGTTTTGTGGGGATTTTAGACAAACGCTGCCAGTAGTATCACGAGGAACAAAAGCCGACGAGTTAAGAGCATGCTTAAAGAGCTCAAGTCTTTGGCGACACATCACAAGGATGCACTTGACGGTGAACATGAGGGCGCGAATAGGAGGTAACACAAACGCTCAGGAATTTTCTGATTTGTTGCTGAAAATTGGCGAAGGAACATATCCGGAAGAAGAAGGGGAAATTGTATTATCTGAAAATCTCTGCCATACTGTTAATTCAATTGAAGAACTTATCTCCTCCGTATATGGTGAAGCAAATCAAATAACAAGTCATGAGAACTTATGGCTTTGCGAAAGAGCAATTTTGACTCCGCGAAATGACCAAGCAGTAAGAATCAACTTGCATATACTCAACCATGTTGAAGGAGAAGTAGTAGAGTATACTTCTATCAATAGAGTAATGGAGCAAGATGACGCTACCAATTATCCCGTTGAATTTCTTAATTCTCTGAGCGCTCCCGGACTTCCAGCTCACAACATTACTTTAAAAATTGGCGTCCCAATTATTTTGTTAAGAAATCTAAGTCCCCCAAAATTATGCAACGGGACAAGACTGAAAGTTATTTCTCTGCAGAGTAACATTATAGAAGCGGAGATTTTGTCGGGATGTGGCGCCGGTCAAAGAGTCTTTATACCATGAATTCCACTAATTCCCAATAATTACCCTTTCAATTTCAAACGCGTACAGTTCCCAGTGAGCTTATGTTACGCTATGACCATAAACAAAGCCCAAGGCCAGACGCTGCGTGTTGCCGGCGTAGATCTCAGCGTCGGCAGTTTCTCACACGGCCAGCTCTATGTGGCTTTCTCCCGTGTGAGTCAACCAAACAAACTATTTGTTTACGTTCCAAACCAGACCACATCGAATATTGTTTATAAAGAGGCATTATAGTTATAAATAGTAGTACTAGCTAGATAATATTTTCTGTTATATGTATTATACTACCATAAAAAATAAAATATAATACAACTTAAGTACTCTAATTTTTATCCCGCTGTGATATTACTTGTAGTCCACGCGTGCGAAGCCGCGGGCAGCAGCTAGTTCTTTTAATATAATAGGCGCTAAAGTTTAAAGTTGCCGATTTGTACTGAAAATCTGAATTGTATATTTTTTAATTTTCAACTAATTTATTTTATCAAAATAGCTAATGTATACATAATAATTACCATTATTATGTATACATTGCTGCCTTCTAATAGGAAGGTCATTTATGCCTTTGCGATAGAACTCTGAGGTTCTAGACTGCACAAACTGTGTGAAAACAGAACTGCCTCCTGGGAAGAAAATTTCTTTTGACGTAGATAATTGTCCAAATCAGGACAAAAATGGTAGTCCAAAAATAACAAAAACCTAGGTGAATGAATAGTACTTCTTCATTAAATTTTGTTCATCAATATGACATGATTATGTTCAAATAGAGTTAAAAACAAATAAACTTGAAATATAGAAATATTTAAGTTTATTTAGCTTTATTTTAAATGTCAATAAAATATAGCAATAAGTTTTCAACTTAATAAATATTATCGATAACTACATCGATAAACAACATTACTACATCTCTACAAGTAAATAGTAAAACTACTCAACAATAGAGGGCGCTTATTACAATAATAGAAAACTTTCTAGATCTATCTACGCAATTTTTTAAATTTTAATTACAGAGAAAATATAAACAATTCATACGAAAATAATCCGAAGTTAGGTCCAGTCGTTTTACCATAACGAGATGTACAGTAACGCAAGGCGCAACCGGGCATATTTCCTTAGAAAATGTTTATTCTTAGCGGACACAAATTACGTCTTGATGCGCAGGGGTACCACACTAGACTAAGTGACATTTAACCAGTTTGCCAGTAGTATTGGATTACGATTTTGTTCTTGATGTCCTGTCTATTGTAAATATAATTTTAATGTCTTTGGCGTATTGAGTAGGTCTGAGAATCGGGCAACATCTATTTTTCATCCCCCTAAATGTTAGGGATAGTCCAACCAGATTTTTTTTTTGTACAATTTTTTTTTTGAGACTGTTACTATTACGTGTATACATAACATTGGGAGTACTATGAACCTGACCTATCTGAAGAACATCTCTGTTAAGGTCACAAATTTCATCCTTCTAGGGCGTCGTTTTTTTTTTGGATGGGTAATCATTAAATGACCTCTCCCGCTCTGGGCGAAGCGGTAGGGTGTGTCAAACTTTCACTGACTAAAACCCACCAGTGTTTCTTTACTTGCCTGAGCGCCAGGGCCCCGGTTTCTTTTTTAACCAACCCGCAACCCTGGCCCGCAAAGCTGCCCACTGCTCGCCGCCCGCAAGCCTGCACCTACGGTGGCCGGTAGTTCGATTTTGTCTCCCGACCCGGGGCCGTAGTCTGCTATTTCTATAAATTTGTCATTCCACCACAATTCCATTGTCATTGTGCTTAAGAGCCATTTCACAAAATTTGAACGCTCGAGTTTAGGTAAATGACGGCAATATTATTGATGTGTGAGCACACACACCGCGACCAGTGTAGCGAGCTAGCGTTGAGTGAGACGGACTAAACATCTTGAGCCGTTATAATTATTATGCCTTATTATTTTTTTTTTATATCAATTAATAACTAGGGGTGAATACGTCACGTAAGTAATTATAATTTTGAATATAAATATAATTTTGAGTGTAAAAGACTTGGAAAAAAAAAGATGATGATCCCTGAGTTTGTTTCGGCTATTTCTTCGCAGAGGTCAGTTAGGACATACCGGCTTCGTCTGGTGTTGACGCTTGAGAGACCACAAAATGACGAGGCTCTAAGAACCATAAAATGTCATATAATACGGTCGAAAGAGAGAATGGTCAATCAAGGGAAGTATTTCCATAGGTTTAAATAAAGCGGTAAAAGAATTCTGCCCCCTAGACAAAGGAAATCGCTGTACAACCACTTACCTTCAAACCCGGCTGCCTGGCGTTATCCCTCCTTCGATGTAGTGGACTGGTGCGGTGCTCGACAAAACGCACCGCTTCCAGCACGCGACGTGGCAACTCCTCAAGTGTTCACGGGAGCAGGCACACGCGCGACCATGATATAACCGACGCAGGCGTCGGTATAGCGGCACTTCGGTAATACGACGATGAACCACCAGCCGTGGCTTCATCCGTACTCGGTAATACGACGATAATCCCGACGCGGCCGTGGCTTCATCCGTACTAAAAGGCTAGCAGTCCCACAGCGCACCAAATTAAGCGGGGACAGAGAAAAGAAGATATGTGAGGGTATCCTCAACAATGTTATCACGCAATAGTAAAAGGTTACGTACGCCTAGATGTGCAAGTCTCCTACGCCACAACTCCATGTCATTAGTGTTAGTCAGAGTAGACGCCAATGCACTTGCCTGAAAACATGATTTTAACTTATATACACCTTTAATAAGATCACCTTTCATGCATGGTGTGCCTGAATACTTACACTCTTTCTCTTCAAAGATCTCGCAGCCTTTCTTTGAAAAAATGACAACTTTACCTTTGTTTACAATGCAACTAATACTTATTAGATTAGCTGATAAATCAGGTACATACATTACATTGCGCGCTGTAAAGTGAGGTGAATCACTCTCTATCATTCCAAAACCTTCTCCAAATACCTTACCTCCATTCGCACAGGATATCTCAACCTTTTGTTCAACCTTTGAATAGTTACGCATAATATCTATTCTATTTGACATGTGAGCTGACGCTCCCGAATCCAGGATCCAATCTTCTTCAACTTGCTTTGGCTGACATGTTGTAGACAAGGCGGTTGCAACATGAACTGATTTTGTTCGTCTTGGATTTTGAGGGCAGTCACACGCCTTATGCGGGCCGTCGCATATAAAGCATTTTATAGCTTTTCCTTTACTCCTTTTCGTCAACTTAGGCTTCGCTGCTGTTAGTGCTGAACTTGGTCCGGTCGTGCTAGTGCTAGGAATCTCATCTAGCTGTAGTAGTTTCGTCTTTACGAAATCTGTAGTAAGTATTGTATTCGTGCTCTCTAATGCTAATCTCAATGGAGCATATTCATCTGGTAGCCCTTGTAGCATTATGGCAGCCAATAGCTTATCATCAATTTCTTTTCCGATGTCTTGCAGTTTATTTGCAGTTCTCATGAGCTCAGTAACATAACTTGTGATCGATTCGAACATTATACAATATTATTTATCCCTTTGTCCTGGTATGCTGACTTCAGAGAATCCCATGTTTCTTTCGCCGTCTTTGCATTACACACATGAACTTTGCAAGAGTTTTCTATCAGTAGGCATATTTTAGTACGTGCTTTGTCATCCCCGCGTTTCGCAGTAGCATCTTTCAGGTCTGGTGCACTCTCTACGTACTTATACAGATCTTCGTGGGTAAGAATGCATTCCATGTCAAATTGCCACGTGTCATAGTTGCTGCTTCCTTCTAATCTCTCTATTGAAGGTAGTCCTGAGGTAGACATCATAATCTCGGTGCTGTGTACTTACTAGTTATCAGTTTTTACACACGCATTTGCACTATTTTTCTCTGGGCCCTACAAGACCCTACAAGATAAGATCCTACAGGTGAGAGTGACATTTTTTTTCTTTTATATATCAATCAAACATTCAAACCTGACATTTCAGTTTCGCGCTCTCTACCAGCCAGATATACGATTGCAACCTCTTACAAATCTATCATCAATAGGCGCATTTTGAAACTTAAAACATTTAAATAAGTTAAAATGATTCGATAAGTTACAAAACGCACAAGGCCTTTTGTTAGATTGGACCTGCGCATTGTTGTTTAACAAAGGATCAGCTGATAAGGAATTCTTAGCGGGGACACAGGCCTGCTCGGACACAGGTCTGCTGAGACAGGCCGGCTGAGACACATGTCTGCTGAGACACAAGTCTGCTGAGACACAGGCCTGCTGAGACACAGGTCTGCTGAGACACAGGTCTGCTGAGACACAGGTCTGCTGAGACACAGGTCTGCTGAGACACAGGTCTGCTGAGACACAGGCCTGCTGAGACACGGGTCTGCTGAAACACAGTTCTGCTGAGACACAGGTCTGCTGAGACACAGGCCTGCTGAGACACGGGTCTGCTGAGACACAGGTCTGCTGAGACACAGGTCTGCTGAGGCACAGGTCTGCTGAGACACAGGTCTGCTGAGACACAGGCCTGCTGAGACACGGGTCTGCTGAGACACAGGTCTGCTGAGGCACAGGTTATAACTATACAGACTATATCACGGCATTCTGATTCTAATAATTGAGTGTACCTGTATCTTCTCTGCAATTACAACGAAAAAAAACATAACTTCTTGAAACTGATACATCTATCTCTCTGTCGCGCGTAAACTTTTGACACCTAAATGATTGATTTGGCTAAGAATAGCAGTAAGGTCTTCAATACGGCACCGGCAAAAACAAAATTTAATCGAATCAGAAAAAAGTATAAAAGTTCAGAGGAATATTCTAAACAACGGCAAATACATATTTGGAGACCACAGTGAATGTAACTTGGACTACTGCTACTGCACTGAAGAGAGAAAAAAGAAACAAACCAATCACTCGGAGCAAAAACATTGTTGTTAAAACTGCAATGAAGTATTTCTCAGCTAGCTTATCATTCTCGAAGTCTACTCTACGACTTTACCACGAACAGTGCAGAGCAGGTCCACAGCATAGTAGCAAAGACTGTAGGTGAGAAAAGCATTAATTATTCCATAAAAGAATCTTACGCCTTCCATTATCATGCCGCTGTGGTTAGTTTTAACACAGGTAAACCTCAAACTACCCTGTATATGTGTGCCTACCAGAAAAGTCCAGGTCAATCCCTGAAACATTTAGAGCACAATGATTTTTCAATAAATCGGAAACACAAAACCCTTCGCCGTAAAATAACCTTTAGCGCAGGGCTCGTAGCTAAAGTCGATTACGGAAAAGCATTTCAAAAGTCTGATATGAACGCGGACGATTCCAAGCAGGCACAGGAAATTTTCATCGAAAATTTTAAACAACAGGCCTTAAAACGGCGTGCCATTCATTGAAAGGGATACAATTCTTCAGGCAACAGTCAGTGACTTATGACTCGAGCTGAGAAGATGTATTGGAACGACTTCCGATTTTGCAAAAAATTGTAAACAACGCCCGAATTCGAATTCGGCGCCACTCGTTTAATGAATTTTCTATGGATCTTCCTTGGACCATGTAGCGTCAATAAAATACGGCAAAGAAAATGAGGTAAAGGCTATTGAGCAGCTTGCCATTGAAGAGAACATAACTATCCAAAAATGTGGTTTTTTCATTGATGTGACTTATTGTTTCTTAGGTGCTTCACTAGACGGAATTTGTGAGGAAGGACTTATAGAAATAAAATGTTCCATTTCTATACGCGCAATTAAACCAGATGCAGCAGTCCGTCAAAAAAATAAAAATAAATGTTCCTTATTTAATGGTGATGACGTAATTTTTAATTTTAACCATGGTATTATCAAGATCTGGGCCGACTAAATATTGGAAACAAAAATGTTTGTTTGTTTGCGGTGTGAATGATTCCCCGCTTGACAAAATTTTATTATTTGTGCATTCTTTCCGAAATAATTGATCCCAGAAAAAGAGCCGGTCAATACAATCGAGGGAAACTATTTTAAAAAGTATACAGCTTTTTTTATATGAAACTAGCTGCACCGCGCGGTTTCACCCGCGTAGCTTTCGATATGTTTTTATATATGCTCCGCTCCTATTGGTAGCAGCGTGATGTTGTATCCTAAAGCCTTCCTGGATTAATAGGCTATCCAACGCAAAAAGAATTTTTCAAATCGGAACAGTAGTTGCTGAGATTAGCGCGTTCAAACAAACAAACAGAATCTTCAGTTTTATATATTAGTCATCATCATCATCATCTCAGCGTTTATCCCGGTTGCATCCGCGGCTTTCGCGTTGGAGCCCGGGGTCCGCTTTCCTGCACATTCTCCTCCATTTCGCACGATCTTTAGCATCCTGTGGTAAGAGCTTGTTGGCACGCATGTCATCTCTTACAACGTCAAGCCAGCACTTCTTTGGTCTACCTCGCTTGTTCCGGCCCGGCGGAGGCGCCATGGCAAGACATTTGTTACCCACGTAACCTGCCGGTTTACGTAAGATGTGACCGTACCAGCGCAGGCGACTCTCTTGCAGTTTGTCTGCTATGTCACGGACACGGAGACTACCGCGGATGCGGGAGTTTCTAATGCGGTCTTTCCGCGTAACTCCACACATCCACCGCAGCATATTCATCTCCGTGACACGCAGCTCCTGCTTGTGTCGCTCAAGCGCCGGCCACGCCTCACTGCCATATAGAAGGACAGGTCTAATGATGGTCTTATAGACCTGTCCCTTAAGCTTAACCGGCATTTTGGGGTCACAAATGAAACCTGTCACCTCACGCCATTTTGCCCAAGCTGCGGAAATGCGTGCCTTAACGTCGCAATCAATGTCACCGGACGCGTGGAGCACAGACCCCAAGTATTTAAATTGGTCTGTGCACTCGACCAAGTCTCCGCCTATGCACACAGGCATAGGGTCTGTGGTGTTGCTGGCCATGTACACCGTCTTCGCCACATTGAGTTTAAGACCTCCGTTCTCAAGCGAGTTCTTCCACGCATTTACCCGCCGCACCAACCGTTCCCTGTCCGCGTCTGCCAGCGCGATATCATCAGCATACATGAATTGAATTCTTGTGTATGTATTGAATGAGTGAATTCTTGATGCTGTCTGACAAAACATCTAATATCACGCTGAACAGGAACGGACTAAGGACGGATCCCTGGTGTACTCCGACGGTGATGGGGAAGGGTTTAGTGTCGCCAACAGAGGTTCTAACAACGGAATCGGAATTGAGGTACCTGTCTCGAATTATGTCAACATAGGCTTCTGGTACCCCTTTGGACCTCAGTGCCCACCAGATCACCCCCCGAGGGACACAGTCGAAGGCCTTCTGCATGTCTAAAAAGAGCATATGCAGAGGCGTGTTCTTCGATCTGTATCTCTCCATGGTGATCCTTAGGGCGAAGATAGGGTCCGTGGTTCCGTACCCTGGACGGAACCCATATTGACACGTCGAGACAGCACACTCCTGCCGGATCCGGGAGTCTAAAAGCCTCTCAAAGATCTTCATGGTGTGGGACATGACCTTTATACCGCGATAGTTGCCACACTCCTGTACCGAGGAGCCCTTGCCTTTGAAGATTGGAGTAATAATACTCAGTCTCCATTGGCTCGGGATTTTACCGGTCAGGAGCACGCGGTTCAAAAAGCAAGTTAACATGCCCACACCGCGAGGACCCATCGCCTTCCAGGCCTCAATGGGGACTCCATCAGCTCCGACAGCTTTCCGATTCGCCATGCGACGAAGAGCCTTGTGGACTTCCTCAGGCGTTATCGGGGGCTCTAATCCAAGGTTCGGAGGGAGTTCCGGTGTCTGCACCTCTTGCTGCTGCTTATTCAGCAGCTCGTGGAAGTACGTGCGCCCTCTCTCCTTCACCGCGCGATCCTCGCAAAGCAGGTTGCCAGTAGGGTCTTTTACACAACGGCACTTGGATATATCCAGTGCCGCTTTCACCCTAGAACGTGCCAACTTGTAAATGAGTTTCTGCCCCTCAGACGATTCCAACTTCTCGTAGAGCGGTTGCAAGTGGTCTCGTCTGGCTCTAGCTACCGCTCTTTTAGTGGCACGTTTGGCAACCTTGTTTGCGTCGCGATCTTCAGGAGATCCGGTCGCCTGCCACGTTTTGAAGAGGGCTTTCTTCACCCTTGTCTCCCTCTGGACTGTGTCGTTCCACCACCAGGTCTCCTTGTCACTTTTGCGACCGCCCTTAGACACGCCGAGCACCACCCGCGCCGCCCTAGTAATAGCTGCCTGGATTCTGTCCCAGTGATCTTGGGCAGATTCTCCCTCAGTACCAGCGCACTTGTCGCCAATAACCGAAGCGAACTCCTGGTACTTATTTTCATCAAGCAGCCACCACCGGATCTGGCGTCGGCAGCGCTCGACACGTCTACGTTGGGCCTTAACGCAGAGATCCATGACAAGGAGACGGTGTTGTGCAGTAAGACTCTCACCGGGTATGACCTTGCAGTTGGCTACTTTGCCGATGTGGTGTCTCCTAGTTAGTAGAAAGTCGATCTGGGTAGCGCTTCGCCCGCTCCGGTAGGTAACAAGGTGCTCCGGTTTCTTTTTGAAATAGGTGTTCACAATTGCCAGGTCAGCGGCCGCACACGTTCGGAGAATGTTGTCCCCTTCCGCGTTGCGGCTACCGTACCCAAAGCCACCGTGAACACGCTCAAACCCGTCACACTTCTCACCCACATAACCGTTCAAATCACCACCCAGAACGATTCCCTGGGATAACGGGATCCCGCGAAGCAATCCTTCGAGCTGGCTCCAGAACAACGTTTTATATATTAGTATAGATAATTAACTAAAAATGAAATCTTCTGTGTGAGTGAAATTTGCAAAAGTTATCTAAACTTGACGTTCCGTGCTAGCCGTAAACGCGTAACATGTCGAAATATCATAAAATTGGTGTCGGCCATCTTGGATTTCAAAATGACGTCATTTTTGTGATCAGCACCCCTCGAAAACCCCTGTTACGGCACCCATGTCAAAATATCATAAAATTGGTGTCGGCCATCTTTGATTTCAAAAATGAGGTCATTTTCATGATCTGCACTCCCGAAACTTCATACTAATTGAAATAATATATTGTTCGGAAATAAATAGTTACAAAGATCAAAAACCGCGTCCGTAGTACAAATGCACACAATAGCAATGGGGACGTATACGACATAGTATCGAAGCGAAGACGAGCGAGAAAAATTTTGACACACGTCCTACCCTGACAGGCGCTCGCGCCGTACTAAACGCAGATGGATTACGCAACGAAATATATAGTCTTTTTATTTATTTAATTAAACAATAATAGTAGCGAATTAAAAAGTAAAAATAATAGCATAGTTTAAACAAAGATTGATTAATATTTTAGTCTAAATTTTATTCCTAAATAATGTAAAACTTTGGAGATATTGGGGCCTGTTTCGAAGCCTTTTCGGTCGATAATGTGATTATTGTATTTTTTTTTCTTTATATAATAAACATGTAACTAATTTTTTTTTCTAAATTGTTGAAGTATAGAATATTTAAGAGCTAATTATATTTTTTGTGGTGCTATATATACAGAAGAATCTCCAAATTAGAGCTCTCAATTCATGTCTCCGCAGGTTTTTGTCTAAACATGCAACGGGGGAAAGCTTATTACTAAATAATTAAATAAGTTACCTAAAATTGGTTTTCTCCTCATTGTAGTAGAGAAAACAAACTATTTTTTTCCACGTAATTGTTATTTGATACGACGCATACAAAACATACTTTTTCAACGTCGGCAACATGCAATTTCCGATTTTTTTGTAATACGCCTCTTAAAAGTTCGTAATCTGCTAAATTCATAATGATCGATCAATTAAGCGCAACACACACAGCGGACGGGTGCGGGTCGGGCGTGGGGCGGGCGCGGGTCTTTTCTACATAATTATATGGACAACAACACACGGAACGCGTGCGCAGGTCGGGCGCGGGTCGGGTGACGTCCATATAATAAACACAATAGACACGCGCCCGACCCGCGCCCGACCCGCACCCATCCCCTGTGTGTGTTGCGCTTTATCTCAGTCATTTCATAATGCTATGGTGATAGAATGACATTGCCGTATTGCCATTAATAATAAACCCGTTATTAGAAATGATTGTCGAAAAACCAGTACTCAATTTGAACATTTATTAATAATATGGAGTGCAGTGTCAGTGATTGACCATTGGAAAGTCATAATGACGCTATTTTGTTAGTAGATTACGAAACGTAAGATCGATCATTATGAGCTCACTGACCAACTATTCTGACACTATTGTAATGGGCCCCATGGCGTCTCCTGCGGCGGCTAGTGGCGTGAAGGCGCTGGGATTCCCGCTCCCTCACGCTCTCCGTCACCTCCTTTGCCAGCATCACTGCTTCGCAGAAGGAGGTGACGGCCTGCCATGCACCGCTCCAAACCATGGCCTGGACCAGGGTCGGACGCGAGAGATCGCCGCCGATCGCCACCCCGAGGACACGGCGGTGCTCTACCCAATCCGGCAGACCTCCACCGTATGTCCCACCGTGTCCTCAGGGCGATCCATACAGTGGTGACACCCTGGCGTTTCCTCCCGCCTTAACCGGAACAGGAACCTCCCGAAACAACAGTGTCCGTGTTTCGCAGAAGGAGAGAGCGCCGTGGCGCCTCTTAGGCAACTCCTCAAAGAGATACTTACCGCTGCTATTGTAGCATGGCCATTTATTTATTCTGTTATCTTGACCTAAGCATCTAAGCATACTCTTCTGTTTTTGTCACTACATATTCTTTTATACCGCACTGTTGGCTTATCACATCATTTCTCAACAAGGAATGTATTTCTTACTTGCTGACTGCCGTCTCCACGAGTGAGAGACTCACGTCGTGCCACGTATTTCTATACGTTCTCTTAGAACGTGTCTCCACACGACGATATCATCGAAAATTGGATCATCATTGTAAGGACCCTTGTCCTTACAGTAATACGGTCTGTAATTCACTGGCTCACCACTACACTCGTATGGCAAGCAGCAGGCGTCTAACCTTGACCTTGACTTTATAGTTCGACTACGAGTGTACATGAGACAATGTTAGTATGTACCTTTTAGGAGATACAAACACTACAATCATCATCATCATCATCAGCCTCTACGCGTCCACTGCTGGACATAGGCCTCCTTCATGGCACGCCAACAAGCTCGATCTTGAGCAGTTCATTATGAAAAATTGGATGAAAATTGGATGGTATGACATTAATATCATCGCGATTTTCTGGAGATGGCCCCTTGGCCACGTAGTTGTGATACCATTTTATTCTCGTCTAAATTAGGTACAGACGATCACAGCACATCGAGCTACTACAATCTGTCAGATTTCTTTATTCGATTTTCAACTTTATCGCTAAAGCATTAAGGCTGAAGGTTGATTGGGGAAATTTGGCAGTTTGGGGTAACTTGATCTGATGTCGTTCGTACAAGTCAATTTAGGAAAAACCGGTCGGTGTGTTTAAATGTTTGCATATACTAAGTAAATCTATTTTAAATTCTCATGTTCAAAGTGTTTGTAACCAAACTTGAAGCGGTATGACCGAATTATGTTTTTTTTTATGTCCCTATTTTCGGTAGGTGAGAATGGCACGTAAACTAGATAGGTAATTGATATTGTTTTTTTTATTAATTAGCAAAACAACAAAACGTTTGCGTAAGTTTTATAATATTTAGTTACTCATGTAAATAGGTAATATTTACCTTGATGTCCATGTGATTGGAAAAGTAGATTTATTTGATTGTGTTTAATATAGTTTAGTCATAAACTAAACCCCTGTACAAGTCACAAATATACTTTTTATTAATTTCAAGAGGAAGAAAAATCTAACTAACCAAAACAATTCAAATAACAGCAAAAATTATAATTGTGAAATAATTTATAAAAACACACGAGCATAATTTTTTTGGCAATTTATTAGGAAATAACACTTTGTAAACAGTAACATTCCTAAATCAACTTTTCATAATGGTAAGTATCCTTAGCTTAACCACGTGGTCGCCCATTGAATCCACCGAAGCCTCCTTGGTTTCCACCGAATCCACCTGGGTACCTGCCTCCGCCAAAGCCTCCTTGATATCCGCCAAATCCTCTCTGTCCGCGACCTCCCTGGCCAAAACCACCTTGGTAACCGCCAAATCCTCCTCGGTTTCCACCAAAACCTCCGTTGCCAAATTGTGCAAATGCCACAGCAAATACGGCCAGCAGCACTCCCAACATTAATAATATCTGAAACCAATTCACTTTTGTTATTTATGAAAAAGTCTAATGAATATATTTTCTACACCCACATAAAGTTCTATTTTAGTGTATTGTGTGCATGATATTTTTGTACTAAAGACAGACCCATTTAAGGTTCAGGAAAATCTCTGTCCATTCTTTGGTTCCCTTGAAGAGATTGCACTAGCGACAAAGCCGCCCGTTGTATATTATACTGTTGTATATTGTACTGTGTATTTTGTAATACCTTTAAGTTACAAAAACAGAACAATAGCTATTTCTATTTTGATAAAAAAAAATGTCAATGCAACCAAATGCATGTTCGTAGGTAATACATACGAAGATAGCCGATGCTCAATTGTTTTCTTCTTTTTTGGCAACCGAGCCGATTTCTTTCTTCTTTTCTTTAGAGTGACTACTACTTCAACTCTTTAATGGCCTCTGTGTTTAGATACCACAATTTTGCCAATAACACGTGTAACAAATTATAGAAATTCTCTAAAAAATTATTTCACAATAATGGCGGATATCGCCAATGACAGTTGAAAAAGCGGCTGCGTGAGCCGACTAAGAGGAGATTAGATGCTAAGCCATTATGTGGCCACTGTGCTGCGATATTTCAATGTTCTTTATGCATTATTTACTGAATGCACTTTTTACTACATAAATCACGCGCTTTTATTTAGTAAACGGCAGTATAAATGATTTTGAAAGTCCAATGTAAAATGCGCGTGACACTCATTTTAGCTTCCCGTCGGTAGAAGAGCCTTGGCTAAAAAAAATATAAGAACCGATGCTTTAGAGGTGTAAAAGAGAACTGATAGATAATGTAATTAGGTATTCTATATTCCTAGTACTTATGGATATCGTTGAAATTACAACAACATAAAAAATTAAAGGTCAACGAGTGTGTCTACTGAATGTTCATTGAAATTTACCTATACGTCCACTTGTAGATAATAGCCTGGTTTTTTTTTTAATTATAAACACAACACAAGGTCAAAATTCAAGAACTAGCTAGTCCACTGGCACATCTGCCAAAACCTCTGCGGACTCTATAGCAGGACACTGCCCCCTAAGATGCAGGCTTAGCCTAGTCTAGGGGACAGGGATAAACCTATTGTAATGCAGTATTAATGTACACAAAAATTGAAAAATGTATTTTTACCCGACTACGGCAAAGCAAAAGGAGGGTTATGATTTTGACAGGCTATGTATGTATGTATGTATGTATGTATGTATGTATGTATGTATGTATGTATGTATGTATGTATGTATGTTCATCTGTTCCCTCGTAACTTCTAAACTACTTATCAGAATTCGACAAATGATATATCATTAGAAGCGTCTTAATTGTCCGCTGGTTATAGGCTATATGGGGTTTCACAAAATCTACTGTGGCGCCCTCTAGCGGACAAAACATACAGAGTAAAAAAATAAAGTTAAGATAAATATGCCGTGTTTGGTATCATTTGAAAGCGCTTTACTTGTACATTTTGAATATATATATATTGCTAGCATTTGCGTGTGACTTTACCTGTATTCATGGGCTGGTTGCATATAATTCACATCTTTTCGTTCATAGCTTCTTTACTACTTATCAGAATAAGACCACTGCAGTACCATTAGAAGGGCCTTGATATTCTGTTAGTTATGAGCTATAAAGCTTGTCACCAAATTTAGTATGCGCCGTCTAGCGGACAAAAAGTTCTATGTTAATATAAAATTAAAATAAATATACCGTGTTTGGTATCACGTGAAAGAGCTTCACGAGTGCTTTATGCTTGTACATAATTACAAGAATGCTTTAATGATGTTAAATATGAGCGATAAGAGTAAAGCGCAGATCACGGGAACTGTGAATCGCTTTATGCAATGTAGAGCAGTGTGAACATTATTAGAATATGTAATGCACTAATGAAAACGACATAAGCTGGGAGTAACTCCACGCGGTGAAGGCGGAAACAGTTTGATAACTGGCTAAATCTCCCATAAAAAGGCCTCTGCACTATATGCCTTCGGGCTTATGTTGTTATATGTGCGTGTAGATGTAATATGTCAAGTACCTAGTTTTTAGTTCATCAGTTTAACTTTTGTTAATAATATGCGCCACAAATACACTTTAACACCAAAATAGTACAAATAAAAAAAAGTTAAAAAACTAAAACCCAACTACGACAAAAACGACGCTGAAAAAGTATAAAACAAGATTTTCAGAATACTGAACTGAACAAAGTTGCTAATGTAGTTGCAAGTAAATGGACACAGTAGTAATGTCATACAATACTATTCTGAAGTATGCAATATTCACTATGTAGAGATAAATTTTCATGTTTGGAAAGGCGTAGTCACACGTTGTCAAAGTGCTACGGTAGGTACTAGGTAGGTATATGTAACGTGTGACTACGCCTTTCCAAACATGAAAATTTATCTCTACATAGTGAATATTGCATACTTCAGAATAGTATTGTATGACATTACTACTGTGTCCATTTACTTGCTACTACATTAGCAACTTTGTTCAGTTCAGTATTCTGAAAATCTTGTTTTATACTTTTTCAGCGTCGTTTTTTGTCGTAGTTGGGTTTTAGTTTTTAACTTTTTTTTTATTTGTCCCAATAAATATTTGTATTTGTATTTTGTATTAGTGCTTGACCGAAATCCCGCTTGATGGTAAGCAGTGAAGCGATCGTTGATGGTAAAGCGTGCTAGCTTTGAAAATCAAAAATCAAAATCAAAGCATTTATTTCAAATAAACCAGTTACAGGCACTTTTGAATTGTCAGAAGGTCGGTCAGTCAATAAGATGAAGCTAGTCGCCCATTCCAAAGAATAGGTACCTATGGAAAAGAACGGGCAAGAAACTCCATGGACACTCTTATAAATTTTCAAGCTATTGTTATAAATATTTGATTACATCATTCATGTTGAAATCAACCGTGTGAGAACGATGCAGAAATATATTGTACGCCGAGAGCGTCCATTATGGAAAACACTTAAAAATCAATTCAGAAATAAAATACGCCGTGGCAGCTAAGAGATGACCAGTCCCCTCCGACGGCGTCCGTTCACGAACATGACGTATGGATCAGCATCATTCAGCTCAACCATATTGAAGGGAACCTAATGACTCAACACACACGCCACCATCAGCGAGACATTTGAGTGAGCATGACATACTCTCAACAGCCAGAGCACAATCAAGTCAATAAAAAGACTAACTCAACAAATAAAAAATGCCCTACAGCATATTCGTACATTGTGCTCACGCTTGAAGCTTTGTATTACCTTACATTTTAATGCCACTAATTTGGATTGTGTTTCCTTTACATTGAAAAAAACTATACTTAACCATAGGTCAATTAGTAACACACGACTTTGATTACATCACGAATTACAACACAAGAGACTTATACAAGACTTATTAATTATTATATACCTATATCTATCTTATACGGGATGTAAGAAGACGCATCATTTCCCACATAGCCCTTATAGGTACCTAAATTAAACTTCCAGGATAAATTCTCATAAAAGATAATGAAAAATTGCTGCCTAAAAATTGTTTTTTTTTTTTTTCGTTTGATTTTACGCCTTTACGTTAAAACGACTGAAAAGATTTGGACACAATTTAACACATAGGTAGATCTTGATCTGGGTTAAGACAAAGGAGACTAGGGCACGCCGTCATAGCGGCGGTAAGACCCTGCATGGAGGAGTGGATCGACCGGAAACGGCATGGGGCGCTCACCTTCCGTGCGACGCAGGTGCTGACCGGACACGGGTGTTTCGGCAGTTACTTGTGTCGTATCGGTCGGGAGCCAACACCGGCGTGCCATCACTGCGGTGGCGGGGCAGAGGACACGGCACGGCACACCCTAGAGGAGTGCCCAGCGTGGGACGAGCAGTGCCGTGCGCTCACCGCAGTGATCGGCGGAAACGACCTCTCGCTGCCGGCCGTGGTCAGAGCCATGATCGACAGCGAGGAGTCATGGGACGCGGTCGTCTCCTTCTGCGAGGAGATAATCTCCGCGAAGGAGACGGCCGAACGGGAGAGGGAGGCACTGAGCACTCTCCCGTCCCGCCGACGGCGCGCTGGCCGGAGGAGGAGGGAAGCCGAGGTCGATCCGCTTCCTCCATAACGAGAGACCGACGGGCCGAGGACCGGGGGAGTCCGACGCCCGTCGCTAGGGCCGGAGTAGGCGTATAGTGGCTGTTCCTACACGCCTACCTGATGGAAGGAGGGGGGGATGTGACCCGCCGATCTCGCGCGCGGCGGGTCAAGGCCTGCCGGGGATGCGGCGTTATGGCAAACTAGAACCCGCACCCCTGGCCATAGGCAAGAAGAGGAACGCTCCAGTGGTTTTAGCCGGTGAGAGCCCGGCACACCCTCCGTCGACCCCCAGACGGAGGACGGTCTGGTAGAGATTTCCACTGGATGAACAAAAAAAAAAAAAAAGAACACTACCCAGATTTTCAATAAATTCGAGTCCTATGCGTATAAAGTCAGCGGAAAATTTTTCTTTGCTCGGCTGTATGCAGACAAGGTCACAAAAAATCACAAATCACAGAAAATTTTATTATGAGAATATTACCTTTGATGATGCCATGATCGTGAACTGTAACGTACAACTGAGGAGGTGTTTGTCCTTGTGCTTTATATATCCACTTTACAAAGCATTCAGAGTTTTTCTAGTCATACATATTAATTATTATATCAAATGTTTGTGGTTTTCAACTGTTCGTGGTTTTACTGGGAAATTCAAATCAATATAGGTATTCCCCCTCATTCAAAAAAGTTGCTTAAAGTTAACTAGTGATTAGCGACTGTTTAACCATACGTTGTTGACGTTTGCACTTTACTTAACTTTAATTATTGTTTATGAATAAACCCCTTAAACGCTATGGTGTTTATTCATAAACGATGTTTAAAGTGACGTTAAAACGTCAAAAATGTGTGGTTAAAAGTCACTAATGGGAGTTAGTACTGGGGACCTACTAGCCACTCACTTGTGGGGGCAATATGCTGTCTCCCTTGATGTGTCGAAGGCCTTCGACCGGGTATGGCACGCTGGTCTTTTAAGTAAACTTCCAGCGTACGGCATTTCCCCTGGCCTGACTGGCTAGGTAAAAGACTTCCTGACTGAACGGTCCCACCGAGTTGTTGTCGACGGATGTTCATCGGAGCCCATGTCGACTAATGCCGGTGTTCCTCACGGGTCAGTTCTGTCTGCAACTCTGTTACTCCTACTGCATATTAACGATCTGCTGATGCCCGGTATCTATGGGTATGCAGATGACAGCTCCGTTGTGAAGAGATACCTACCGGATGCACGGGTTAGTAGGGAATCAATCCTGTCCGAAAGAGAGGCTATGGTAGAGCGAACGAATGTTGCACTACAAGCAGTCTCCGAATGGGGCAATGCCGATCTTGTGGCATTCAATGCCGCCAAAACACAAGCGTGGCTTTTCACCGCCAAAAGCAGCCCGTTCACCTTGGCTCCTACTTTTCAAAATATATCCTTGAAGTCTACAGTCGACAGCCTTCAGCTTTTGGGAGTTGAGATTTCCTCGAACCTAAACTTTGGGCGGTTCATTGGGTCCAACGCCAACGTGGCTGCCAGGAAACTTGGCATTATCGCAAAGGTCCGGCGGTATTTCAAACCAGGGCAGCTTCTAATTGTACAAAGCACAGGTTCGTTCGTCTGTGGAGTACTGCAGCCACATTTGGGCTGGTGCTGCAAAGTGTCACCTGGCTATTTTGGATTCAGTGGAGAGTCATGTGAGAATGATTAGCGATCCTTTTTTTTTGTTTCGGTTTGGTAAATCCTCACTGGATGTCGGCCGCCCTGGGGTGGGCGACGGGGTCTGTTGGACTCCTACTTACTAAAAACCGCCCCGGTGTCACTCGGGCGGGGCCGCGGGAGCCCTTGATTCTGCCGCGGCCCCACACTCTCGTGCCGGCCCGGTCTACCCGGACCTCGCCTCCTGCACGGGGTAGTGAGGTGTTACACTACCCCGTGCATCGCCTCTGAGGCGCGCGCTGACACTCGCGCGCGCCTCCGCCTCGGGGTTCCAACGAATAGGGGGCGGGGACTTCCCCATGTCCCTTGCCCTTGGACCCATTTGTGAGGGCCGGAAGAGGGCGTTGTCCGCCCTACCTCGGCGCCCGGTGTGTGTTCTGCGGCCCGGGAAGGGAGTTGAGATCTCCCTCTCCCGTTCCGAAGCTTCCTTCTGCAACATCACGTCCTCGCAGGAGGACACCACCGCGTCCCGCGACCATCCTCCGCACTACTGCCGGCAGCGTCGCCTCCTACTTCATTTGTGAGGACACGACGCTGCTCCTCACAAGCCACACACTCGGAGAGCGTGTGCTGCGCCGTGTCCTCCCCGCATTGGACGCAGTGGTGGCACCGAGCGTCTGGCTCCTTGTGTATGCTCCCTGTATATCGGACGGCCCGTCGTACGGCGAGTTTCCACCCTTACGTTATTAATACCACTATGATCCGAACGAAGCGTTTCGCCTCCTCCTATATACCGCGTACATCGAGGGACTGGAACAATTTGCCAGCGGCAGTGTTTTCGTCGGACTACAATTTGAGTGTCTTCAAGGCTGAGTGAATAGGCTCTTAATAAACTAGTGCGCTTTACCATCAATGATTGCGTCACTGCTTACCATCAGGCCGGATTGCGGTCAAGCGCTACTTTATAATTTACTAGCGGCCGTCCGCGACTTCGTTCGCGTGGAGTTAGTTATACTCCGCTCCTATTGGTCGCAGCGTGATGTTTCGTTGCCTTCCTGGATTAATGGGCTATCCAACACAAAAATAAATTTTCAAATCGGATCAGTAGTTCCCGAGATTAGCGCGTTCAAACAAACAAACTCTTCAGCTTTATATATTAGTATAGATAAAAAAAGTCGCCAATCACGAGTTAAATTTGAGCAACGTTTATGAATAAGGGGGATTGTGTGTTGTATTTGAGACGCTTTCGAGCCGACAGTGGACAATGAGAGCTGTCTCCATAACCATTTGTACCATTCAACAGGGTGCCGTGTCGAAATAACACATGTACGCTGATTTGCCTTGCCCCCGATCGTTTGTTTCAAATAAAACAAATTATACGCAATTATAAATTGCCAAGGTCAAAGCTGGCTGCCTGTTGCTATGCATAGTACGTTGGTACCTATGGACAAGAATGGGCAAAAAAAATACAGGGGCAGTTTTTAAATATAAACATGATTACATAATTACACTGACGGACTCTAACTGCATCAAAGTTCAGGATTACTTTAAATTTTTTTTAAATAAGTATGCAAACTTTTTAGATTAAATTATATGAATATGGAGAGACTGGCTCTTAATCTTAAAAAAAATCAAAATTTAAAAATAGGACTGCAGTAAAACAAATGAAGGGATTTTTGGCGGGAAGCTAAGATGAGTGCCACGCTCATTTTTCATTGAACTTTTAAATTATTTATAGTGTCGTTTACTAAATAAAAACGCGTGATTTATGTAGTAAAAAGTGCATTCAGTGAATAATTCATAAAGAACAGTGAAATATTGTAGCATAGTGGCCACATCATGGCTTTGAACCAAATCTTCCTCCGTGATCGGTCCGCGCGGCCGTCTTTTTCGACATGAATAATTCATTACGTGACATTGGCTAAATGCACAAACCGTGCGAAGCCAAAGGGAAAGAAAAAAAAAACAAATGAATATTGCCGGGAAAAGAAAATTTACTCGTAGTACTACCTATCAGATTTGCGTGTTATTTAAAGTTTCAAATTTATTCGCATTGATTTTTTTTTATTCTTTTGTCAATTGAATTATTGTTACCAGCAGAAGTATTGGGTTAGTTTTTTAACTCATCGGGAGTTTTTGAACCATATTATGGATACTTCGTCCGAACAAGCGGCTCAAATTGTAGCACTGGTGCGGGAGGGCTTGGATCAACAATCGATTGGTAGAAATTTAAATTTAAACCAGTTTACGGTTTCTAGAATATACAAAAGGTTTGTGGAGACAGGTTCTTACAGAAGGAGACGTGGTACAGGCAGGACTCCAGCAACCACCGGTCGTCATGACCGAATTATTGTTACAACTTCTCTGCGAAATCATTTTCTCACGTCAGTTAACACCAAAAGAGAGCTTAATGAAGTGCGTGGAGTAAATGTGGGTGCAAGAACAATAATAAAAAAAAAGTTAAAAACTAAAACCCAACTACGACAAAAAACGACGCTGAAAAAGTATAAAACAAGATTTTCAGAATACTGAACTGAACAAAGTTGCTAATGTAGTAGCAAGTAAATGGACACAGTAGTAATGTCATACAATACTATTCTGAAGTATGCAATATTCACTATGTAGAGATAAATTTTCATGTTTGGAAAGGCGTAGTCACACGTTACATATACCTACCTACCGTAGCACTTTGACAACGTGTGACTACGCCTTTCCAAACATGAAAATTTATCTCTACATAGTGAATATTGCATACTTCAGAATAGTATTGTATGACATTACTACTGTGTCCATTTACTTGCAACTACATTAGCAACTTTGTTCAGTTCAGTATTCTGAAAATCTTGTTTTATACTTTTTCAGCGTCGTTTTTTGTCGTAGTTGGGTTTTAGTTTTTTAACTTTTTTTTATTTGTACTATTTTGGTGTTAAAGTGTATTTGTGGCGCATATTATTAACAAAAGTTAAACTGATGAACTAAAAACTAGGTACTTGACATATTACATCTACACGCACATATAACAACATAAGCCCGAAGGCATATAGTGCAGAGGCCTTTTTATGGGAGATTTAGCCAGTTATCAAACTGTTTCCGCCTTCACCGCGTGGAGTTACTCCCAGCTTATGTCGTTTTCATTAGTGCATTACATATTCTAATAATGTTCACACTGCTCTACATTGCATAAAGCGATTCACAGTTCCCGTGATCTGCGCTTTACTCTTATCGCTCATATTTAACATCATTAAAGCATTCTTGTAATTATGTACAAGCATAAAGCACTCGTGAAGCTCTTTCACGTGATACCAAACACGGTATATTTATTTTAATTTTATATTAACATAGAACTTTTTGTCCGCTAGAGGGCGCAATACTAAATTTGGTGACAAGCTTTATAGCTCATAACTAACAGAATATCAAGGCCCTTCTAATGGTACTGCAGTGGTCTTATTCTGATAAGTAGTAAAGAAGCTATGAACGAAAAGATGTGAATTATATGCAACCAGCCCATGAATACAGGTAAAGTCACACGCAAATGCTAGCAATATATATATATATTCAAAATGTACAAGTAAAGCGCTTTCAAATGATACCAAACACGGCATATTTATCTTAACTTTATTTTTTTACTCTGTATGTTTTGTCCGCTAGAGGGCGCCACAGTAGATTTTGTGAAACCCCATATAGCCTATAACCAGCGGACAATTAAGACGCTTCTAATGATATATCATTTGTCGAATTCTGATAAGTAGTTTGGAAGTTACGAGGGAACAGATGAACATACATACATACATACATACATACATACATACATACATACATACATACATACATAGTACATACATACATACATACATACATACATACATACATACATAGCCTGTCAAAATCATAACCCTCCTTTTGCTTTGCCGTAGTCGGGTAAAAAGGTTAAAGGAAGCGCATATCACCCTCCAGCAAATGGTCCAAAGTTGTCTGTAGCTCACAGACAAGCTCGCTTAAGATTTGCGCGTGATCACCTAAATTGGACAGAAGAGCAATGGGCCTCCGTATTGTTCACGGACGAGTATAGGACATGTTTATATGGTGCAGATGGTCGCAGAAGAGTCTATCGTCAACGTGGGGAGCGATATGCTCAAAGTTGCATTGAGGAGCGTGTTACTTTTGGAGGCAGTTCGTGTATGGTCTGCGGTGGCATGTCGATGAACGGGCGGACAGAACTTGTGTTCATAGACATGGTCCGTCACAGCGGTAATTTAGGGGGTTTGACTGCACATCGCTACATAACGGAGATCTTAGAAGATCACGTGGTGCCTTACATTGGATTCATAGGCGAAAATTTCACTTTAATGCAGGATAATGCCCGGCCGCACGCTGCTGCACAAGTTCGACAATATTGCCAAGAAGTTAGTATACGTGCAATAAATTGGCCAGCACGCAGCACGGAAGATCCGTGCTGCGTGCTGGCCAATCCAGGCCAATCCCATTGAGCATGTTTGGGACAGTTTAAAAAGAGCTGTATATGTGAAAAATCCTGTGCCCACGACAGTGGCAGCACTAAGAACAGCACTTTCAGAAGAATGGGACAATATTCCGCATAATCCATACTAATATTATAAATGCGAAAGTAACCCTGTCTGTCTGTCTCTCTGCTACGCTTTCCCGCTTAAACCTCTCAACCGATTTTGATGTAATGTGGCACAGACAATCTTTAGACCCTGAGAAAGGACATAGGCTACCTTTTATTGAAAAAAAAATTGATATTCCCGAGGGAAATCTAAAAAACGCGTTATAACCATATTACACGCGGGCGGAAAGCTAGTTAAAACATAAATAAACCCTTGCATAAAGTTTGTGTCTATTATTAAACCCAATTTTTTTAATAAACCAAATTTCTTTTTTCTGATTTTTCTTCAAAAAAGTCTCGAGTACAGTACCCAAACTTAAACTTAAGGATATGACCCTACGCTGTTTTAAAGTTCACGAACCAATCTAGAGGTTTCAATTTAAATCTGTATAGAAAGTTTACATACTTGGTTAAAATATTTATTTCAAAATCGTCTATTACTTTGATGCAGGGAATTGCATGATTGAAGATGTGCGAGGGAATTGCACGATTTAGTTCCCCCATCCCCGTTCCGCCAGCGGACGACCCGTCGTACGGCTAGTTTCTACACTTACGTTGTTGACACCACTACGATTCGGACGAAGCATTTCGCCTCCTCCTTTATACCGCGTACATCGAGGGACTAGAACAATTTGCCAGCGGCGGTGTTTCCGTCGGACTACAATTTGAGTGTCTTCAAGGCTAGAGTGAATAGGCTCTTAATAAACTAGTGCGTTTTACCATCAACGATTGCGTCACTGCTTACCATCAGGCAGCTTTGCGGTCAAGCTCTAGTTTATAATATAAAAAAAAAATGCAGTTTATGAGTCCGTCAGTGTAATTGTGTCTGTTTGTTTGCGTCTTTCAAGGCAAATCGGAGCGACAAAATCGATCTCGGTGGTAGGCCATCACATCGGCTGCCGGCAGAAGTTACCATCCACCAGACAAAGTCTTGCCGCTAAACGATTCGTCGTGTTCCGCCATGATGTCTAGTGAAGTCGTACGAAGGACGGGTCTGAGCAGTTGTGTTGCAATGTGTACCGGGTACGATGCGCAAGATATTGTTGGGGAGGGTAGCGGGATCCGAAGCACGGTGTTCCGCTGGCCGACCGTAGGTAATTGGGGGCCCAAGTGGTGTGCCAGCTATATACGAAAGGCTGCCCCGCCAACTGCGAAAAATTCCAGGGTGGCCCCATCTTGCCGGTTGGTGACCCGATGGCAATCCCTGGGGGGGTTCGGGCGTCCCAGCAGCAATCTCCAGATCTCCCTCTGGCGCAGTATTGGTGGTCGTGTTGTTCACATTGCATCACCTCGCTCAAATACTGCCTTCCTATTCACTCAGCTACCAAACGCCATCTGGCCTGCTGCTAAGAAATAGGTAACCGCGGTATGTAAAGTGACTGGAAAATAAGCTGCACGTATGCTAGGAAGAGTCCTTCTTATGGGATGATGTCAGACATCTTCTATGACAGCAGACAAGTGGGTGATCTAAATACAACGTAAGTGTATCTATGAGGAGTAAGTCTCACGCACCTCACGTTGACAACCTCACTTTCACTCACCGCTTTTCTCATTTTAAAAAAAGGAAATTAAAAGCCCAATTCAGTAAAAAACTTGTATAATAAATTTAAGAACGATAACATCACACGTAGCTTTAAGTATAATAACAGTGAACAACATTGGCATAAACATGCGCCCGCGCATCGGACGCCTCTTGTGTATCAACGGCGCATGCTATAAGCCGATGATTTCGCGCGCTGGATCTTTTTCAGAAGAATCTGGAAAGATAGAAAGATTTCTGTAAATAATTGGAAAAGAATATCAAAGAGTGTTCAATTTTAGACTCGGCAGGACTGCTACTTACTTTTAGGTAAATCTTATTTATATCTTTATTTATTTCATGATCATGATTTAAAATGCTGTAACAGCCTTAAAATAATAATATGTACAGGTATAAAAAGGGGTGGAACAAAGGGTATCAAAAAATCGTAAAGGAAAGATTTGTTGCTGCAATTTATGGTATGGCCATAGCACAGGCTACGAATTGCACCGGCTCTATTCAAGGTGGGACTTGTCCACCAATAGATCTCTCCTTCCCCACAAAAGTTGAGAGGTCTGTAGCTATAATAAGTAAAAGCTACTGCGTAACTTGGATAAGCGGGATCTTAAGGGACATATTTATGTCAGATAAAACGCTAAGCGAAAACGAAGTGAAAGTGCGGGAGGCAAACCGGGGAAGACGATGTGGCAGAGAGAAGGTAGTGTATCTAGCTCATCACTATTTCATCCAGATATCACCCCTTCTGGGTATAGGGAAATAAAATAATAATAATAATCATTTAATTCAAGTATCACTGACTCATAAACAATTAATACACAGACAGTCAATTAATACACATTACACATACAACAATCAAATCGAAAACACACACACATTAAAAAAAAATATTACGATATAAAATCAAAACATTAAATTAAATAAAACAATAAAAAGACATAATTAGTATCACAATTGAGTCATATCAGCCAACCACATGCCGCTTACAACAGTGGGAGATTGGGTTTTTGAGTGGGTGGGTTGTTGACACCACTGCGCCCCGGAACAAGCGTTTCGCTTCCTTTTTTATACCGCGTACATCGAGGGACTGGAACAATTGGCCGGCGACGGTGTTTCCGTCACATTGCAATGTGAGTGTCTTCAAGGCTAGAGAGAATAGACTCTTAATAAACTAGTGCGCTTTACCATCGATGATCGCATCAGTGCTTACCATCAGGCGGGATTGCGGTCAAGCGCTAGTTTATAACTTATAAAAAAAAAAGATGATGGAACAATCAAACCTTTACCTTACCGCAAGCGCGGCTAACAATAATGGGAACAGAATAGCAGAATAAATGTCTTCTGCCATCGTCTTGATGCGTCTCTCATCAAGGTACTTTCCGCAATTTTGACGGCAATGTTATCAACACAGAGCTTTTGGACGGCCTATTGCCTATGTTATCACTGTTATCAGACAATTATTTGGAAAATAAACGTATTATTTGTACAGTTTATTTGGCCACGTATTATTTGTACCTATAGTTTATTTGGCCACCATTTGGCTATTTTTCGGTCACAGCTACTAGCATTTAAGATTATGCGACCCGGACGAAGCGTTTCGCTTCCTCTTTTATACCGCGTACATCGAGGGACTGGAACAATTTGCCAGCGACGGTGTTTCCGTCACATTACAATTTGAGCGTCTTCAAGGCTAGAGTGAATAGGCTCTTAATAAACTAGCGCGCTTTACCATAAATGATCGCATCATTGCTTACCATCAGGCGGGATTGCGGTCAAGCGCTAGTTTATAACTTATAAAAAAAAAGATGATGGAACAATCAAACCTTTACCTTACCGCAAGCGCGGCTAACAATAATGGGAATAGAATAGCAGAATAAATGTCTTCTGCCATCGTCTTGATGCTTCTCTCATCAAGGTATTCTCCGCAATTTTGACGGCAATGTCATCAACACAGAGCTTTTGGACGGCCTATTGCTTATGTTATACAATTAATTGGAAAATAAACGTATTATTTGTAGTTTATTTGGCCACCATTTGGCTATCTTTCGGTGACAACTACTAGCATCGCGCTGATCTGCATTTAAGATTATTGGCCAACAATAAGTATAAACAAATATGAATTTATGCGGAACTTTGACAAAAAATTTCAGTTTACGCTACGTTTTTTATAACTTTTTAATAATGTTATCACTCTGGAAGCAACTTAATTACCATTAAAATAAAGTTTATATTGTTTAACTGGAAATAATGTCAATATGGTATTATTTCAACTTCAAAAACTTCGTTACTAAAGTCTAAAATTTACCCCACGTTCTCAGTTAAACTTAGCGAACTACATGCACATTATACGATTTATTATAAGATTAATATTAAGAGAAATTTTCTCCATTTTTTTTTTACTCAGTTGCCCTCGCAGCGCTTTTATAAGTCATCAATGTATAATGATGGATAAAATATCTTTTTTTTTATGTTTTTAAATAATTATAAACTAGTGCTTGACTGCAATCCCGCCTGGTAAGCAGTGATGTAATCGTTGATGGTAAAGCGCACTAGTTTATTAAGCCTATTCACTTAAAAAACTTAGGAAAAGGAAGGATGACGGCAGTTGAGCGAGGTGATGCAATGTTAAACCCAAGACCAACACGACCAACGATGCTGCGCTAGAGGGAGATTGATCTGGAGACTCTCCACGACCAAACTCCCGACACAACAACATTTGGCGCATCGTACCCGGCACACATCGCAACACAATTGCTCAGACCCGTCCTCCGTACGGCTTCACCAGACCTCATGCCGGAACACGACGAATCGCTTGGCGGCAAGACTTTGTCTGGTGGGTGGTAACTTCTGCCGGCAGCCGATATTATGGCCTACCACCGAGAACATATGCATCTACAATATACATCTGGCTCAAAGGTTTAATTAATTGCTCCAAGTACACAGTACACTACATTATTTCAATGCAAAAATATCGAGACCTCGTTGTAAAAAAGGCAGTAGTAGAGGTTTCTCATATTAATCCCACTTTCCCAGGTTACACAGTTTTAGTGACGACGTGATAGCAGCATGCAAATGAAGTTATGAATGTCCAAACAAAAAAAAACTAAATATTAGAACGTCTGAAGGCATTTTACGATATCACATACTGTTTAGAATGATGGGGGCTGACGGTTAAGCGTCAGTAACGCTTAAATTTCTGCCTTTTCTGAAAATAGAGATGAGCGGATTTAGAACTCCCGAATAGTTAAGAAAGAAAAAATAATGTCTATCAATCTCAAAAAGTTCTTCAGACGCTTTTTTAAACATGTTTTTGTAATCCATTAGAGCATGCGAGCTCTTGAACATCTACCAGGCTTCACCAAGTACCCTAAACGATCGGTAAGACATTCTAAGGAACGCCAGGGACTGTTATGTTCATTTGGGTAATACACATCGATTCAAACTTTATGATAATGTATGGTGTATGGTAAGAAATGCTAAGGAGGATAGAATCATCCACCAAGCTAACAGGTGAATTTAATTATTGCGTGGTGGCCTAGTGGTTAAACGTTAAACCAGCCTCTCAAATATGAGTGTGCGGGTTCGATTCCAATTCAGACAAGTACCAATGTAACTTTTCTAAGTTATATGTACTTTCTAAGTATATCTTGGACACCGATGACAGATTACAAGTTGAAGAAAAACATCTTGAGGAAACATGGACTTGTAAATCTGAAATCGCAAACCCGCAATGAGCAAGCGTGGTGATTATGCTCAATCCTTCTCTGTATGAGAGGAGACCTGTGCCCAGCAGTGGGATGATAAAAAGGTTGATGATGATGATGATGAAGTGACCCGCCTCATATTCCAAGCTGCCAATCAATCAAGTTTAAGGTATAACAAACCTGAAGACCAATTCTCAAAATGTTACGAATTTAGTCGAAATCTCATCTCGGCGCAAATTAGTGAAAAAAAACCGATCTTAAATTTAGGTAAATTAGAGGATTTAAACATAATTATTAAGACAGATTAGAATACAAATGTTCTAAAAAATACAGGAATTGCCCTAATAGTTATGGGTCATACACAAAACGGGTTATAAAAATATACGAAATAAAAAGTCGATGTTTTTTTTAGGGTTCCGTACCTCAAAAGGAAAAAACGGAACCCTTATAGGATCACTTTGTTGTCCGTCTGTCTGTCTGTCTGTCTGTCTGTCACCACCCTTTATCTCAAGAACGCGTGGACGTATCAAGCTGAAATTCACATGAAATACTCGGGTCTATTGTCCCTTTAAGCTGTGAAAATATCAAACTTCTAAGCCAAGCCAATCAAAAGATACAGCCGATTATGTCGATATTTTCAACAAATTTTCGACACTCGCAAAGGAATCAAAACCTACAGGATACTTCCCGTAAACTCAGAATCTTGAAAATTGGCGTGAAGCATTGTCATATAATGCAAATATAGGAAAAATTGCGAAAATCACATTTTTTTAGTTATATAATATAATAAACATATTTTAATAAAATGGAACTTACTACCTTATTTCTCACGAACGAATAAAGTTATCAAATTGAAATTTATACCAAATACCTAGGTCTATTGTCCCTTTATGCTGTGAAAATATCAAACTTCTAAGCCAAGCCAATCAAAAGATAAAGCCGATATGTCGATATTTTCAACAAATTTTCGACACTCGCAAAGGAATCAAAACCTACAGGATACTTCCCGTAAACTCAGAATCTTGAAATTTGGCATGAAGAATTGTCATATAATGCAAATATAGGAAAATTGCGAAAATCACATTTTTTCAGTTATATAATATAATAAACATATTTTAATAAAATGGAACTTACTACCTTATTTCTCACGAACGAATAAAGTTATCAAATTGAAATTTATACCAAATACCTAGGTCTATTGTCCCTTTATGCTGTGAAAATATCAAACTTCTAAGCCAAGCCAATCAAAAGATACAGCCGATATGTCGATATTTTCAACAAATTTTCGACACTCGCAAAGGAATCAAAACCTACAGGATACTTCCCGTAAACTCAGAATCTTGAAATTTGGCATGAAGAATTGTCATATAATGCAAATATAGGAAAAATTGCGAAAATCACATTTTTTCAGTTATATAATATAATAAACATATTTTAATAAAATGGAACTTACTACCTTATTTCTCACAAACTAACAAAGGTATCAAATTGAAATTTATACCAAATACCTAAGTCTATTGTCCCTTTAAGCAGTGAAAAAATCAAACTTCTAAGTTAAAGCGATCAAAAGATACAGCAGTTTATACCGACACCTTAGACGAATTTCCGTCACACGCTAGGGAATCAAAACCTACAAGCAAAGACATTAAAATTATATTTACAATAGACAGGACATCACGAACAAAATCGTAAGCCAATACTTTTATTGACTTGGTTAAAAGTCGCTCAGTCTAGTCTGCGCGTCAGGACGTAATTTGTGTCCACATTTTCTAAGGAAATATGCCATTTTGCGCTTTGTGTTACTGTACATCTCGTTATAGTAAAACGACTGGACCTAACTTCGGAATGTTTTTCTATGAATTATTTATATTTCGTCTGCAATTCAAATTAAAAAAAAATCTTAGTTCTAGAAAATTTTCCATTATTGTAAAAGCGCCCTCTATTGTTGAGTAGTTTTACTATTTTCTTGTAGAAATGTAGTAATGTTGTTTATCGATTTAGTTATCGATAATACTTATTAAGATGAATACATTTTGTTGTATTTTATTGACATTTAAAATATAGCTAAATATACTTAAAATATTACTATATTTCAAGTTTATTTATTATTAACTCTATTTAAACATAATCATATCATATTAATAAACAAAATTGAATGAACAATTACTATAAATTCATTTATCTAGGTTTTTGTTATTTTTGGTTTCCGAATAAAAATAATGTCGTAGGGAAAAAGTGGATACGATTTGTCCAGATAGACCGTAGAAAGGAAAATTGGCTTCCGTCTCATTCGTCGAAATTATGCTCAATGCATTTTAAAAGAGAAGTTATCTACTTTGGAAAGACTTGTCAATCAAATTTAAAAAAAAAAAGAATCGGTACCTTGTATTAGAAATGAAATAGTAAGTTATTAATTTCAGTACTTTTTTACTTAACCGTAAAAATTGGAATAAAATTTACGGTTAAGTGGATAAGTACATAGATTACATAACTTATTTATAATGAAATATATTCATAAAATATGCAGGTGTGATTTTGAGGATTCCGTACCTAAAAGGTAAAACGAACCCTATTCATGAGACTTCTCTGTTCGTCTGTCCGTCTGTCACCAGGTTGTATCTCATAAACCGTAATAGCGAGACAGTTGTAATTTCCAGAGATTGTGTTAGTATTTCTGTTGCCGCTATAACAACAAGTACTAGGAATAAAAATAATAAAATATTTAAGGGGGCTCCCATACAACAAACGTGAATTTTCGCCGTTTTTTGCTCTATATTAATAACGGAAACAGATAGACGCTTAAAATGTTCACAGAATATTTGGTTATATATCCAAATTACAAGTAAATAGTTAAAATAAAATAAATCCTGAAGGCGGGCTCCCATACAATAACCGTGATTTTTTTGCCGTTTTTAAAGATAATGGCGTACGAATCTTGTAAAGGTCTTGCTCCAGCAGACTACCATTTTTGTCGTGATTTGGACAATTATCTACGTGACAAGAAGTTTTCCTTCCAGGAGGCAGTTCTGCTTTCACACAGTTTGTGCAGTCTAGATCCTCAGAGTTCAATCACAAAGGCATAAAAGACCTTCCTATATATTGATTATAAATGAATTATTTAAAAATTAAAAAATAAGCAATTATTTAGATTTTCAGTACTAATCGGCAATTTTAAACTTTAACGCCTATTATATTAAAAGAATTATATAAATAAAAAACTTGTAAACTTGAAATTACCCATAATTATTCTGCTTCCTAATTTTTTGTTTCAAGCTATCATAATGCGAAAAAACATCGTCGTAGTAACTTCTTTGAATATTATCGATAACTTTATATCGAAATGATACAAACCCTACCTAGTTTTTTGCATTGCCATTTAAAAATATTTGCAAACAAACGTGTAAAAAGAATAATTTTGCTAAAAACGAAATGCAAACGAAAATAGCAAAACAAAATGCGCTTTATGGCCTAAAAGGTCTATTACACTCAAAAATCGCAATAAACTGAGCGTTAAATAATTCGTAAGCATAAAACATCTAAAATGCCAATAGACGATGTCACGGTAAATGAATAGTAGCAAATAAAATTCTAAAACAGTTTTTGTTTGTACAAGACAAGTTTCACTTAATTTATTTACTTTTCAATATTTATTTACCCTATTTGAACTATACTAGGGTATTAAATCGGATCTGGCAACATAGACCACACCGGCCACCTACCGGGCAATAGCTGAACATATTTTTTAAAAACTTATTTCATTTTAACTATTTGATGTCTCCAATTGTCGATCTAATTTTGCTATATTGTACTAGATGGCGGAATGAGCCATGGGATGACAGTTTTTCTATGCCATTTTGACACATGCCCTCTCTATATATCTTAAATCTCTTTGCCTACAAGGTACTTCCCGTGAACTCAGAATCTTGAAATTCGGCACGAAGCAACGTTATATTATAGTACAGACAGATAGAGGAAAAATTGTGAAAATGATAAATTTGAAGTTACATAAAATATTAAAATATAATTTTCGCTTACATGACATAAAATATTTTTTTAATAATTATAAACTTACTACCTACCCTTTTTCACATGAACGCGTAGAGATATTAAAGTTGAAATTCATATCAAACACTTCTTAAATCTAATTGCCTCTAAACTGAAAAATTCTAAATCAATGCTAGTATTATAAATGCGAAAATAACTCTGTCTGGCTGTTACGCTTTCCCGCCTAAACCTCTCAACCGATTTTGATGAAGTTTGGCACAGACAATCTTTAGACCCTGAGAAAGAACATAGGCTACCTTTTATCCCCGAAAAATTTGATGTTCCCGAGGGGTATTTAAACAGCGCGATATAACCGAACTCCACGCGGGCGAAGCCGCTGGCGGAAAGCTAGTACATCATAAATTGTAAACTGCTACGTTTGTACGGCGGAACCCTCGGTGTGCGAGTCCGACTCGCATTTGGCCGGTTTTTTTTCAAATCAGTCTCATTTATTAGGTCACCATACAAGTAATTAGAAATTAATCAAAAACCAGATCGTTATTCAAATTTCAGCAAGTTATTCTACTTTAATTTTTTTTTACGTCCACAGAAAAGACCCCTTTCCACAGAAGAGAGGTTAATCACTCTCATATTGATATTTAGTTGCCATTTATACTCGTAATAATTAACAAAAGTTATCTAGCCAATTATAGGAACTTTGAAAAATACAAACAAAAAATAATTGATCAATGAAATGTAATTTTTCAAGGATGCATATATTGAAATTAAACTTAATATTTTTATTATTTTTCATATTAGCCTCTTAGATTGATCAATTAACAAAAAAAAGTTTTCAAAAAATGTTTTCATCACTATCATCATTTTCAAAGTACGAAGGTCGTACTTTAGGTTTTTTTGGTGGTGTAACAGAGTCATTAGAATAGTTATTGTCATAGAGATTCCTCTTTCGCGGAGTACACGGTTGACTAGTTACATTGTTTAAAAGTTCTGGAGAAGGTGTAAACATTATGGGCGAAGGAGTTCTTGGTCCAGTTATCGTTGAGATAGATGCTGTTCTATGAGAAGATGGCGATGAAGATGAAGACGAAGATGAAGAACCTACTTTTGAATCTTCTACAGGATCTGAGACACATTCAATATTAATTTGTCCTATTTCATAATGAGGACAATGAACATGAGTGGCGCATGAAACACAGCTTAATCTCCTGGCGTGCAGTAAATTAGGTTCAGTAGCGTTCCATACAACTTGGTGGATTTGAAAGGTACCTTTAAATGGATGACATTTACTTACATCCGCTATTCTCTATATTTCAGGAACATGGGTATCAACGACAGGAACAATTTCGATACCTTTACAACTGTCCCTTAAACAACTGACAAAACTGGTAATATTTATAATATCTCTTCCATGGGCAACAATATTGTCACACGTCCGTTTCACACAGCCACCAACACCATCAGGTGCCCCCTTACCGTGACCAGTTTCACTAAAATGCCACACGATCCTCTCTGCATTGGAGATTTTACTCACATAGTTTACAATTAAATGGAACATAGTCTTGTTTCGATATTGCGTTGTAGGTCCATCGCTTAGAATATGTAATTTCTTCAAATGTGGAGACAAAATTTTAATTTTCTCAATTATAGGTGTCAGATGTGCGCAAATAAGAACGGGGTCGTGTCTTAAATTTTCGGATACCGAACAGAAAGATGTAGTTTTTACTACGTTTTGTGGCGGTTCTGAATTAGCAGAATAGTAGACGCACGTGTGTAATGAAAGCTGCGATTTCGATCCTCCGAAATGGGCCGATTGAATTTCAGATCCGTACTTGCAAGAATAGTTTTCTGAAAAGTCTATATGTAATAATCCCTCAGATGGCGATAGACTTTGTTTTATGAATTTTATGGCGTTAAACTGATTAATAATATTGGCAAGATGTTGCATGAATATAGGTAGGTTTTTATTTAAAATAATAACAAGCAATTGATGCGATGTCTTTACACTTTCTTTCACAGTTTTCTTACAAATCTTCTCATTGCCTTTAATTATTACAGTACAATTCTTAGTAACCCATCTTTGGTAAATTATTGTATCATTGCCATTTAACAAAGTGTACTTTGGAACTCTTTCAGAACATTGTGAACATTTCCGTTCCAAGCAAGGAACACTGAAAGCATTATTACAGCAAAGAGATTTAGCTAAATCGGTGGCCGAATTATGATTTAATATCTTATTTTGGTGTAAGGCTTGCACAATATAATCATTATTCGTATGAACGGCACACAGGCAAGTATTTCTTGACGCGGCTTTAGGGAACATTACCCAGAATGGACGATGTCGGCGGAATGTTTCGTATGAGACATTCAAACCAGTCGTACTGTTAAATTTTTATGTAGGTTTAGAAGTGTATCATTTAGAAGACGTATTTGCTTTTTGACTTTTCTGCGCGTGATCGTTTCCTTTTTACCAGCTGTTAGTCTACTATTTTCATCATTGATTAAAAATTCTTTTATCCTTTTTCTCAGGCCAATATTTATAATAATCTCCTGTCTTTTACTTTTTTTAATCTTATTATTCTCATTCTATATTTAGCAAGCTTCCGTTCTAAAATATTTAATCTATCCATTAAAAATTGATTATGTGCTTTCAATATCCGGCGATTTCGTAATCGTATTGCTCTACCCACCTCTAGACGTGAGTGTGACGAGCGAAAAGAACTGGGAGAAGGAAGCGGTGTATTTACGCGTACCATTTCTTCCGTTTGTTTTCTTAGTCGATCTCTTTCACGTCTAAGCTTGGCTTTTTCACGCCACATTTTTCGCATCTGTCGCTGCTGTCTCGGTGTAAAATCTTTAATTGTCTTCAATAACCCATTTTGTTTCCTTAGATGATATCTTTCGCGTTCTTTCCTTCGTCTTTCTTCTATGGCAGTAGCATCTAATTTAGATCTAGATCTTCGCATGCTGAGTTTTTTCTGTTCACGACGACGTATTATCTTCTCTTCGTCAGTTAATTGGGTTCTGGACCTACTGGATCGAGGCATTGTACCTGAAACGAACCCAATCATGCTAAGCACCCCACATTTTGCAAAAAAAAAGTCAAGCTCCTTTTTTGAGTACCAATACCAATAATGCAATATTTAAATCAAGCTATCTCAGCCTGCCCGTTTGTTTGACGGACATTGTAGCTTTGTTAGCATAGAAAACCGTTAAAATGTTATTTTTTGTGGACATTTATGTTCACAGGAAAGATGTCCACAGGAGAGATATTTCAAACTAAAATCAAAGCAGCCATTTTATTTTTAAGGTTATAAAAACAACAAAAGGAACTTTGAAAATGCTCCTCAAAAGGCACATCGGCGCAATATTTACTAAAATATAAAATAATAACTTACCAAATTATAACCCAAGCAGGAAAGACGCACTGAACTTTGACAAAAACACTTAATTTAATTTTAAAACTTCGTAAATTAGAAAAAGACACGTAGCTGTACTGAAAAGGACTCCAACAAATGGCGGCTATCCAGTGTTGTCAATTTAAAAAATATTCGAAACATGGTAGCGATATTATAAATTAAATTATGGTTGATTTTTAGGTCCACCAAAAAGACTTAAATACCTATAACAGCGTGTTTATTGGAAATAAAAAAAATATTTTTGTGCAATTATTAACAACTTTCTAATAATAATAATATTCATTATATATTACGTAAATGCGATAATGACGTTTTGATAAACATGTACAAAATAAATAACGGCATCTATCCAAACACTCCTACCCCGAATCTGAACAGTCCACACGAAGAGACTTTTGACACATTTTGATTTTGTTTTTTAATGAAGTAATATCATTTCACAGCTGGAAATATTATGAGTAAACAGAAAAGTAACAATGATTTAACTAAAAATAAACGTCTTCAGTTACTGTTGTAAATGTTTAAGTTATTTTATCCGAACGCCCATATGTGTATGACCCTTATATTCTCTAATAGGTTCAGAAGATAGAACATACACTGCTTACGCTGCATCATCATTGGCCTGATAAGAAAACACTCACCATATTTTCATGATCAATCTTCTTCTGCTGGTTCTTGCGCCACACGGCAGCGGAGGGCACGGGCCTCCGGATCTCCTGTTGCTGCGCCGGAATGGAGCCCTTTGAATTCCTGGCACTCAAGATCTTCGACAGCAGGATATGATTGTGCCTCTCGATTTCTCGAAGACGCTCATTCGTAAAAGACATGTTAACTCGCCGAGTTTTGGAACCGGAAACTGACCTGAAATTCGAAGATAGCATTTTAAATTATAAACTAGTGCTTGATTGCAATCCCGCCTGATGGTCAGCAGTGATGCAATCGTATCATATAATCGTATAATATAATCGTATGATGATGGTAAAGCGCGCTAGTTTATTAAGAGCCTATTCATTTTAGTCTTGAAGACACCTAAATTATTATAGTCAGACAGAAACGCCGCCGCTGGCAAACTGGTCCAGTCCCTCGATGTACGCGGTATAAACGTAGTGGCGAAACGCTTCGTCTTACGAAAAGCTGTTCGAATAGTATCAATCCCTAGCATTGTGGTGCACTGCAAGGATAAAATCCGAAAAAGGAGTCAAGGTGAACGGGCCTGTTTTGGTGATGAATAGACACGCTTGTGTTTTGGCGGCGTTTAATACCACAAGATTGGCTTTGCCCCATTCGGAAGCTACCTGTGTAGTGCAATATTTGTACGCTTTAGCATAGTCTCTCTTTCCGTTAGATACCGGGCACCAGCAGATCGTTAATCTGCAGCAGGAACATAATTGCAGAGAGAGAGCAGACCCCTGAGGAGCCCCGGCATTAGTCGACATGGGGTCCGATGAGCATCCGTCGACAAGAACATGACCTTGCCCCAAGTGAGTGGTATACACTATTAGGTCCCCAGTTGACCGATTGTGGCGAAATCCGTACTGTCGGTCACTAAGGAGATCGTTACCTTCCAGGTATGCCAAGAGGCACGAGTTCAACACACGCTCCATAATCTTGCAGAGTATGGAGGTTATCGAAATCGGCCGATAGTTGGTAGGATCGGCACGTCTACCCTTTTTGGGACCGGGCTGCACGTTGGCAAGCTTCAAGGACTTGGGCACTATACCAGTCCTAAATGAGAGGCGATACAAGCGTGTCAATACAAGACAACTTGGGCGCACAAGCCTTGAGAAGCTTGCTTGAGCCTTGAGCTGGCATGCCGTCTGGTTCACTAGCCTTATTCACGTCCAGACGACACAGTACTCTCAGAACCTCCTTGTTCCTAATACGACTCTCGGGCATTGTAGTGTCGCAATGAGGCAAATTTGGAAATTTTGTGGAGTAGCAGTGCTAGAATCCAAACGCGAATTGTGGGCAAAGAGAGATGCAGAGAGACCAGCTTTCTCTCTCGCCGTAAGAGCCAGTATCCCATCAGGCTTAAGCAGCGGAGGCAGTGTGGTCCGATAGAAGTTCGCTTCGGCCGATTTGGCAAGGTAGCAGAAAGGTCTGCTACCGTATGGCCGGATGGCTACGCAGAGAGCTTGTTGCTAATATGGCTAATGCGGTCGAAGCAAGCCTTCTTAAACACTTTTTTGTAGGACTTGGCAGCACGGTTAAAGGCTCTCTTCTTTGACCTTAGATTCGGAGCTCTGCGGTCGCGAGCGTTAACCAGGTGAGAAATGCCGTGTGCTTACGCTGTTCAGCTTCAACACAATCGACATTTAACCATGGGCGAACTGAGCCACTGATGGGACATCACTATAGGCGATAAAATACTCCATATCTTGACGGACCACATCGGATATAGCGCCCGCACAGTTCGACGATTTTTCAGAAGAGAAGCAAACCTGCTGCGAAGTATAAGGCGCAAAGAAGTGGCGCATCTCATCCCAATCTGCTGGCACTCTACTGTATCACCACATTCGCCTTTCACCGTGTGATTCGCAATCTGGTGGGGAGATAGACAATATAGACTTCACCGGACAGTGATCTGAAGTTCCTAACGGTGAGAATACTCTTACAACATATCTGTTCGGATCAGCGGTCAGCAGAAGATGCAGATAATTGGCGTTATGACCAACTACATCAGGCACCCTAGTCGCTTGTCTCACCAACTGGGAAAGGTAGGCTGTGCGATCGGTAGACACAGGTGTAGACAATTTTGTCCACATCAGTATCATGCAGCAGATATAGCATTTTAGCTGTGCTACAGCTGCTGTACCTACGTAGTTTTCCAGAAATTAACTAGCCGCACCCCGCGGTTTCACCCGCATAAGTTTCTATCCCGTAGGAACATCGGGATGAAAAGTATTCTGTGGCATCCGCATCAGTGTCCTTGGTTATAAGCTATCTGTTTGCCAAATTTATCCAAATCTTCTGAGTAGTTTTGCGTGAAAAAACTTTCGCATTTATTAAATCTGTAGGATATAGCATAAACCTTGCAACATTTATTCATAACATCTAGAAAACTAAAAATGTATTGTTAACAAGGGTAGGTTTTTACAGTTAGGGTAACCAAGTGTACGCAAGTAAAGCTACCCCAAACTGTCAGATATTCCCAATCAACCTTGAGCCTTAATGCTTTAGAGATAAAGTTAAAAATCTGATAAGGAAATCTGACAGATTGTAGTAGCTTGATGTGCTGTCGTATATACAACGCAACAAATACATCTGCGAGTTTAGCGCCACAAAAACGCCCACACACAATTCAGACTTTGCCATTATTATAACGTACCGAGACCGAGAGGTGCTGCATACACAAGCTTGTAAACATGGCTTGTTTGTATTGGGCTGTGGAGGTCAGACAGGCATGTAAAAAACAGCTATTCAGCTGCACCCAATCAGGATTTTTTTTTTTTAAGTGTCAAAGTTGGTAAGAAAAAAGAACCTAAAACTTACCCAAAACTGGTAGATCTCCCGGACATAGAACCCGGTTTACTTATAACAGAAGACTGACTTTTGGATAATTTAACGGAAGACCTTGTAGTAGGTACTCGACTCGTATCAGTCGATTTCGGTATAGACTTCACAGAATCAATAGACTCTTCCTCGTCACTACTCTTAACGTCATCCTCACTTTTATCCTCTTCAAATTCATCAGAATAAGCGTCCTCATCATTGTAAACTTCAGAAACTTCATTTTCGGACTCGGGTCCTTCGTAGACGCACGATTCAACGCATATGTTAGGTTTTTTGACTCCGTCGACTATACAGCCCATTTCGGAGAAGTCTTTCGAGAGCTCATCAATCTCGTTGTTGTTCTCCTCCTTGTAGCGTTTCGATTTCATCTGTTTACAGTCTCCGGATGAAAATTCGGCATCAACGTAATTAAGTTCAATGTTTTTCTCTCGGCGTGCCATTGTGGAAGCGTGCAATTACTGTGGTCTGCTAAAAGAAGGAATCAGCTTACCTACTTGTGCTTATTTGATTACCTACGTGGCGAGGGAAAAATTGTGTGCCTATCTAGAGATACTACCTAATTACTAAATCAACCTTGACGGTCTTAGCCGAGTCCTGACGTAGATACCATGCTAAAGTATAATTTTGCATGGTATAATAATGTTTCGCGTTTGCTAACGTAACAAGACCACAAAGTGAAAAGGAACTGAATAGTTTCAGCAGTAGTGTAGTGTTTTTATGAGTCACGCTCATGTGTGAAAACAGATATTATTCCACTGAATGAAAACTTGTAGACCATGCAAAATTAGGTGGCACTGCATGGTCCACAAAAGCCGACTAAGGCAAAGTCATGAAGTTTATGAGCGTATACCAACTATACCTGACCTATCGGTTAAGTAGTAGCAGTGACGGATTAACCCCTAATCAAATTAAGCAATTGCCTAGGGCATCACGTCTGGGGGGGCACCAGAACAAGCACAAAAAAGTCCATCCTTAGGGCATCACGAATCACGTTTCACTCTCATGTCACCAAAAAAGTTTCTAGGACTAATTTGAAAATTCGCGCATTTTAAGTTGACATAAAGTCCGACCTAGAGTCCCACTACTTGCCCACTGGCTGCCCGCTAGTGCATTCGGCAATTCGAATGTACCGGAATATGCGGTGCGACTTTGATTCTTTGGGCCGTGGAAGAATATAGACTACCGCGGCCCCACGCGCGCTCGTGATAGAAGAGACACCGGGGTTGTTTTAGTCAGTAAGAGTCTGACAGACCCCGTCGCCCGCCCCAGGGCGGCGGACATCCATTGAGGATTTCCACCCCGGAAAAAAAAAGATACACGTAACTGTCAACAACTTCGAGAACAGAGTCTCCAATCTTTATAGGAGTCGGTACAACATGGGCATTAGACATGACTCGTCTTATCCATGTTCATTTTAAGACCGACTCACTCGAAGGCTCTACTGAGGTCATTGTACTCAGGTCCTCCGCGGTCTCAGCCATGGCTACGATATCATCAACAAACCGAAGGTGTGTCATGTACTCGCCATTGATGTTGATGTCCAGTCCTTTCCAGTCAAGTGAAGACATCCTCCAATGCAGCGGTGAACAGTTTCGGGGAGATAACATCTCCCTGTCTGACACCACGCTGCAGAGGTATTGGTTTCGAGGTCTGGTCCTGTATTCGGACTGACATGGTGGCGTTTTCGTACAAACCCTTCAGCGCTTCAATATACCGATAGTCTATTTGGCGCCGCTGGAGAGACTGCAGTACAGCCCAGGTCTCTATCAGATGTATAAAATAATACATGATGATAAAATTGAATCAGCTTTCCCTAATATGGAAACAGCTCCCTGCGTATATTTTTATCGCTTATGATTTCAAATTGTTCAGCGGAGCGTTCTTTTACAAAATTAAAAATATTAAAAAACTGAAAAAAGGACAAAGATGATACAAGAAAGGCACGATAATTTATCGATATTATACATAGAGTCAGATATGATAAAAACATCACATGTTAATACTACTTGCGTGAATTCAATGCCCGAAAAAGCCGCAAGGCGCATTTCAATAAAAAAATAAATTATTTTTATTTTTTTTTATAATTATAATTTATAAACTGCTTCAATTGGTTTTTATTGTTGTCGCGCCTACTCCACTTCTAAGGTACGTTACATTTGGGCACGCCACAATAGCGGCGGTAAGTCCCCTCTTTGAGGAGTGGCTAGAGAGGCGCCACGGCGCCCTCACCTTCCGCCTGACGCAGGTCCTCACCGGACACAGTTGTTTCGGGAGGTTCCTGTTCCGTATTAGGCGGGAGGAAACGCCAGGGTGTCACCATTGTGTGGATCGCCATGAGGACACGGTGGAGCATACGGTGGAGGCCTGCCCGGCTTGGGTGGAGTACCGCCGTGTTCTCGTAGCGGCGATCGGCGGCGATCTCTCGCGCCCGACCCTGGTCCAGGCCATTGTCCGGAGCGAGAGTACATGGCAGGCCGTCACCTCCTTCTGCGAAGCAGTGATGCTGGCAAAGGAGGAGGCGGAGCGCGTGAGACAGCGGGAATCCCAGCGCCCTCACGCCACTAGCCGCCGCAGGAGATGCCCTGGTCGGGAGACCACACCGAACTCTCAGCCACCGTAGGCGCGGGCCTGCGGGCGGTGAGCAGTGGGCAGCTCGCCGCCCGGTAAGGACCAGGCCCGAGTCGACGGCGCGTCGTGTTTCACGTGCGCCTCAAAGAGATGTCAGCACATCGTGACGGGGTCCACGAAGACCGATGCCTCCTGGGTCAGGGTTCTGGGTTAGTTAAACAAGAAACCGTGGCCCTGGCCATCGCACAGGCAAATGAAGAAACGCGGGTGGGTTTTAGTCAGTAAAAATCTGACACGCCCTTCCACTCCGCCCAGAGCGGGAGAAGTCATTTGATGATTTCCCATTCCAACAAAAAAAAAAAAAAGAAAGCATCTCATCATCTTATTTTACAAAAAACTAATGTTTTTAGGCGGTAAATGTTTAAAGACCGATTCTAGTTGACCTTGACGGCTTGACATACGGATAGGGGGGCCCACAGGCGTGGATTGCTTAGGGCATCAAGTAGTCTTAATCCGTCACTGAGTAGTAGTATATATATAACGGAGAGGGTATACAGGGTTATAGGTTTCCATCATTCATCATCGACTGATTGTTAAAAAAAGAAATAAATTTGTGAAAAGTTTTTTAATCTTTGTAAGATATTGTAAAAGAAGTCTATGACAGTTGTGCTGCAGATGTGCTTAAAAATATCTACGGTTCTTCAGCTTTCCGATAAAGTATAATACAATAGGGTATTATTAGATATTTTTAAGCACATCTGCAGCACAACTGTCATGGACTTTTTTTTACAATATCTTACAAAGATTAAAAAACTTTTCACAAATTTATTTCTTTTTTTAACAATCAGTCGTCTAATACGACTCAGTTGGTAGAGTTACTTGCAGTTTTTGTATTTAAGATAATGAAGGAACTATTCTGCTACACAAAAAATACAAAAACAAAAACATTAGAGGTACAAAACAAAAAAATGGGGACAATAGACAAAAAATCTGGATTTTTATAAAAAATCTTCAAAGTCCTATAACTTGAGAACGGTTAAGTTTAGGGGATGGTGTTCCGTGGTCAAATCGGTCAGAAATGTTGGAACTACCACCTCTTAAAGGATTTAGGTCGACTTAACATAAAACCCTGTATAATACATACCAAGGGCACGGCTTCTTTGTATTGAGTTTGAATATCGAAACTCTTTTGTAATGAATCTATGGAACCACCTCCATAGATAAATGGAACCACCTCCATATGGAACTATTATTTAAACAGTAAAAAACGATGTCACATCTTCATAAATATTTAATAATAAATGTAAAGCATCAAAAATATATTAAAATATGTATGCATCTATCTAACTTAATTTTCTACTTTTCTTTAATACTTTTGATGATATCAAAACTTATTTAACATGTTTGTTTAACATGTCTTGTCTTTACATGTTCTGAAGTTATGAGAATTTTTAATACTACCTACGTATATTGATACAAGAATGTGAAATTGTCAAACTGAAATAAACATATTAACCTTTTATCGTGATATTGATTCGCAAAGTAATAATTATGGAAGTTGTTGACCTACATAAAGCGGTGACACGTTTGTAATGGTTTGGATTTATGAAACTAAAAAACCAATTTGGTTATAATTTCATAGATTATTTTAATTTATTTTGAGTTGAAACTATGTACCTATAGTGTTTCTATACCAGCTGTGATCTTTAATGCATAAAAATAGTAATAAGGTGTCTGTTACACATTGGAATTAAAATCAGAATTTCAATCTACTGTTCACCAAATTTATACTGGAATTTTAAAATGCAGAAATAATAACTATGTATACAATAAAACAACGTACCACGTGAGAAACGTGGAACTTTCAATCACAATATCCAACGACGTATCTGCAGCGCCAACCAATAAATTTATAGCAAATAGATTATCTACTAGTTACTGCTCTATTTAACATAAAAGTAAATTTAATCAACAAAACTCTAATTATTTTCAATAGATTGTTTACAACGAAGCGCTAATACGAAATTAATAATTATTGTAAATCAAAATTAAACTCAGAAAACAACAACAAAAGACTTTGTGTCAAAATTATCTTGTTTTAGAATCTTACAAATGTCGTATCAAAGACCATAAACTGCCAGTGTCTTGCTCTCTTTTCTCTCACTAAAACTTTTTCTTGTATTCCCTTTCTCTATATTTGAGAAATAATTCCACAAAATCAAAAGTTTCTAAAAAATCGATTACGCTCTTAGCAACAGCTAAACAAAAGTCGCGCGGTTTGATTGCTGAGTTTGTGTTCCGTTTCCATGGAATGGTTCCTGTGTACGCAGCTAATGTTTTGAATGAAAGCTTGCTAGAATATATTGCAAAACTACTAAACGATATTGTTCAATTCAAATTAATTCAATTCAATGAAAACTTTTGTAAATAATATTATAGATATTTTAGTAATCACGTCTTGAATACTAGAGATCTAGTACAGAGCAGTGGTCGAGAGTATCATCTGTATTCCCTATTATTATTATACTCTTTGTGTATTCCGGTCGATGTTGACATTTCATGTGATTCATTCATTCACTCGTTCACATAAAAAGTACCTTTGGATGTGAGAATTCGTGTGTGCGATAATGATTTTTTGATAAATGCCGTGTTATTTAGTTAGATTATAACAAATTTATCATTAAAAATGGTGACTATAATAAAGAACCAATTACTTAAACATCTGTCGAGGTAAGTGCACCCTTAAATTTTGAAGAATAGGTTTTATGTTCTATAAATTTATTGCTGTGATAATTAATCTAATTAATTTTCAGTGATTAGACCTTACAGGACTCAATTAACATGTACACAAATTAGAATATGCTTTGATTGTATGAAACAAACGTAGGTAATTTACTTGGCACGCATGCATTTCTTTGTTTGATATATTTATGTATTGTTTTCCTATGTATACAAAAATATTTTGTGCAAACGGTAAAATATAATAAAAACACACTGATTAAGTATATTACTTGCTTTATTATTCGCTGTAAATAACTCCAAGTACAATAAAAAAAATAGCTATACACATAGAACATATTCAAATTACAAAGTCAAAATAGATAAAAAAATATTCTTATTAGAATCACGTTGTGAATGCGCGACTCTGACGTGTTATCAGTCGGTCATATACGTTACTTTATGAGTTACCCATAAGCCGTATAGTTAATAAGGCATCTGTTTCAAGGCAAGGTATGCAAGACCTTGGAAATTTCAAACATCTTGTCCACATTATCCTTCAATGCACCTTTCATGTTTCAATTTAATATATTAGTTTTCCTTGTAGAATACTAATTTATTTAAAAATCCTATTTTATTATTTTTTCATAATCCTTAAGAATGTACCATTGAATACTTCTGTATATAGTTCATCAAACCAGTCCGTTTAGTTTACTTTGAATTGAATTATAATAATTTGAGTACAAAAACTTCATCATAGTTCTAGAATAATGCATATTATATTATAAATAAGACTTGTTCTTTTCTAGTTCCAATAACTGAATAATGACAACTATTATAAGCACCCCTCACCCGTGCAATCCATATGGTGAACGAAGTCCATGATAGACTGGACATATTTTCGTCTTCTTTGAGTGAACTCGCAAGAGTTTTACTAAATGTTGTTACTTATATTTAAGAATTAGTGTATATAGGTATATTAAAGTATCAGTGGATAACTGCACTGTCGCATTAGGGTAAGACCTGTAAGGACAGTTGTAAACTGATAAATAAATAAATTATAAAAGAATAGGTAATCATAATTCGTGCAAATTTACTGTAATAGTGGGATTAACCGGAAAACTTGTAAAAAGATATGCAAATCTTCAGCATTGCTTACAATAACAATCATTCATGATCAACACGTTTTGTTTGCTTTGCAATACATGTGGTTCAGTTTATTATCACATAAAATAATATCCTGTATTCATTATTTATTCTACCAATTTACGTAGCATGCTCGGTACAGTTCATTAATAGTATAACTCATAGAAATTTTGGATGTGATTAAAAACATGACTATATTAATGTCAGATGCTGACTATGTCAGTTCTAAAGTAACATTTTTCTTCCGTCATTTTCGTAACAAAATAGGAAGATATTATATTTATAAATTTACTTTAATTTGTGGACAGGAGATTCGAGGCCAGGATCACCATTGGCTTACTGGCTAACCAAAGTTACAACATAAATTAACATGCTGTCTTTTTAGGCTTACCTTTACAACTTATACATGGTGCACTTGAATTGCGTAATATGTTTTCAACCGCAGTCCAAATGATTTTGAAGGATTGATCATAAATAATTCGTCTGCTCAACAAAATTTATGGAATATTGTTGAACTGTCATTGCTGCTGATTAATTATTATTACACAATTACTTTCCTGAAAAGCAGAATTTAGAAAAAAACGATGTTGCAGACAGACAGTATTCCCATACTTCATCCTTGAGATCCAATATAATAATATTAAACCATTCCGTGCCACTAACGGAGAGTCCACATAAACTCTCTGGGCGAGTTGGTAGCACTGAATGTGTTAATAAGAGAAATCAGAATAAATCATCATCAATATTTTCTGGTCCTTATCCTAATTTATTGGATGTTGCCGTAACTTTTCTGCTTCTTCCTTAATTCCAGTATTCCTATTGGAAACAAAGTACCTACTTTAAAGTAGGTCCAACCCATCCTATTTCGAGTCAAGAAATATCAACTTTATTGTGATGACATTTAAGTTGATTTCAGACTGACTTACAATATTGAAAAAGGTATAAAAATATTTGAAGTTACCTGAACTTTATTGCATAGTAATTAAAGATTTTTTATCGTTAATTCATGCCTGTTTCCTGTTTTGGCGATTTTGTTGAATTGAACCGTCAATTAGCAATGATTTTAACATACATGGTGGCCTCTCGGTGGTAGGCCATAACATCGGCTGCCGGCAGAAGTTACCACCCACCAGACAAAGTCTTGCCGCCAAGCGATTCGTCGTGTTCCGGCATGATGTCTGGTGAAGCCGTACGGAGGACGGGTCTGAGCAGTTGTGTTGCGATGTGTGCCGGGTACAATGCGCCAAATGTTGTTGTGTCGGGAGTTTGGTCGTGGAGAGTCTCCAGATCAGTCTCCCTCTAGCGCAGCATTGTTTGGTCGTGTTGGTCTTGGGTTTAACATTGCATCACCTCGCTCAACTGCCGTCATCCTTTCTATTCCTTAGTTTTTTAAGTGAATAGGCTTAATAAACTAGTGCGCTTTACCATCAACGATTGCATCACTGCTTACCATCAGGCGGGATTGCAGTCAAGCACTAGTTTATAAATACTTAAAAAAAATACATAGCTATCAACATTTATTTGACTACCTACATCTAACACCAATGCTGCAAACTTTAACTGTATGTGTACTATACTTCGTATGTGGGCAAGTAACAATCATTTAATGTGCATGAGAATAAATAACAACTTGAAAAACCTATACATAGGCATCAGCATTCCTCAGTCTTTAGTGTTGAATGCTTGAGAGGTTGAGATTGACATAATGGTCACAATCAATCATTACCAAAAAAAACTCCTCCCCAACAGACAAAATGTCATTCATTTTGTTAAACTAAACAGCCTCCGTGGCGTAGCGGTAGCGGACGCGGCCGCTGCGCAAGGTGGCGCGGGTTCGATCCCCGTACAGTGCAAGTATTTGTATGCATGAATATGAATATTTGCGCTGGTCTGGTCGTGCCTCGGAAAGCACGTTAAGCCGTTGGTCCCGGTTGCCATACGAACATCTAGTGGCAGTCGTTACGGGTTGTTGGAGCCCTCAAAAGTCCAACAATTGGTCTAACTGCAATGCTTCGATGTCCCCTTCGGGTTGTGGAAAATGTCGAAGTTTAGCCATATCAGCAGTTGGACTGGTAAAGCGGACCCCAGACTCCAAAGCTAAAAAGGCTTCGGATGCAACTGGGATTAACGCTGGGATGATGATGATGATGATTTTGTTAAACTAAACAAAAGGACATAGCTGTAGATATACCTGCAATATATCATACAAGCGGCCGCCAGCGACTTCGTTCGCGTTTAGTTAGTTATGCTCCGCTCCTATTGGCCGCAGCGTGATGTTATATAGCCTAAAGCCTTCCTGGATTAATTGGCTATCCAACGCAAAAATAACTTTTCAAATCGGACCAGTAATTCCCGAGATTAGCGCGTTCAAAGTCTTCAGCTTTAGATATTACTAGTGACCGCCAGCGACTTCGTTCGCGCGGAGTTAGTTATGCTCCGCTCCTATTGGTCGCAGCGTGATGTTTTATAGCCTAAAGCCTTCCTGGATTAATAGGCTATCCAATGGGAAAAGAATTTTTCAAATCGGACCAGTAGTAGATGAGATTAGCGCGTTCAAACAAACAAACAAACTCTTCAGCTTTCCGAAAACAGCAGGAATATGTTGTATATGCACACAAAAAACTACATGACCGCATTTCTTTATAAAAGAAACAGGTACACAGCCTCAGAATAGGCACTTTGGTTTCTCATTATTCTATATTCATTATAAACTCTATGAATAATAAAACAGGGGGAAGATGAAGTATTAAACTTGAATTATTCATAAATAAAGTTTCCAATGTAATTCTAAGAATATTGAAATTATTTTATAATAATCAGGAAATTCATGTTTAATTTTTTTTTTTTATGTATTTTTTTTTTGACAACATTCGTTTACCTTTACGTATCTATACTTCTATACTAATATTAAAGCTGAAGAGTTTGTTTTTTTTTTAACGTGGTAATATCAGGAACTACTGGTCCGATTTTAAAAATGTATGTTTGTATCCTCCTGCGGGGCCGGATCTTAGCCCACATAGTTACTGCTTGTAATTGAATAATTGTTACTATGTTCTTGGTCTTCTTCTACAATACCTATGAAAAATGTCCGATCCGTGAAGGTATTGTTAGGTATCGATAGCTGATTCTACTAATGCCTACAAAGGTTTTTAAAAAAATACAAAATTTTAGGGAAGTTAGAATTTTCATATTTTATTTGGTCACCTAACCTTTATTATCCACTAGCTTTCGCCCGCGGCTCCGCCCGCGTGGACTAATATTTTTCGTATCCCACGGGAACTGCATATTTTTCCGGGATAAAAAGTAGCCTATGTGTTATTCCAGACTATTATCTACCCCTGTGCCAAATTTCAACCAAATCCATTCAGTAGTTTTTACGTGAAAGAGTAACAAACATCCATACATCCATACTTACAAACTTTCGCCTTTATAATATTAGTAGGATATCGGTCGGACGGGGTTTTCTTCACATATTGGCGCTCATTCTGTTGTTCCCAAACACTAATTTTAAGTTATGTGCATATTTTTCTTTCCATTTCGTTAAGAAAAGGACAAAAGATGAAATGTCAGTTTAGACCTGTCAAATTAGTGCGCTCCTGACGTAAACTGGCGTATTTTTAGTCGCCATGTTTTTAATCGCGTCTAAACTGTCTATGGAGTATCTTAATTTGACAGGATTAAATTAAAATGTTATCTTCTATCCTTTTCTTAACGAAATGGTAAGAAAAAATGCACATAACTTAAAATTAGTGTAGTTTGTGAACAACAGAATCGGCGCCATTGTATAATTTTGTCTATAGAAGATCGCTCTTAGCAAAAAGACCGCCCATTTTGTCACCCTTTATAAAATATTTATATTTATGTTCTGTAATTTATATAGTGTACATAGGTACTTAATAAAGAGTACTCTACTGTATTCTATTCTTAGCCTGTCTGGGAAAAAACCTCCCTCTACTCCATCCATCTTTCCTGAGCTCGAGTGTCCGCGTGACGAATTGGACAAGTTATGTCAAAATAGAAAAGAGTCCAGTTTTGAAGGAAATTATCCAGTTCGTCCCGAAATCTAATTGTGGCATCCACAATAAAGATAAGATTTCTGGTCTAAAACGTAAACCTCGTTTCTTCCCTCAACAGGTTCACAAAGAATCTGTCACCAGAACAGATCTCCCTCTCAGCGTTGCGAGGATCCGGTGAGCTTCAAGACTTGACCTTAGACGAAGAGCTTCTGACTGACCTCCTAGAGCTGCCCGGATGGGTCAGGCTCACTTCTGCCAAGTGCAACCGAGCTTCCTTCAGGATACAATGGACCAAGCTGAAGACTGTCCCCATTGTGCTGGTAAGTTTCATACATCTTTTTAAATTTTCTTGTACCAGGGAACCTGGCACGTCAGTCATTACGAGCACTACTTACGAGTTGTAGCTAATTAGATCGACCCCTCTAGGATAATTGCGTAACACAATCAGTAGCAATAGGTTTCATTTTGACAGTTCAACAGCTTAGATTGCGTTATTTACCTTATTGAGCAGATACATTTTCAATCATAGGGAACAATGGATTGGCAATTTGCTTCGAAATAATTCCAACTGAGTGTTACGCTAGTAGGGTGCTGGTAGCGCTTTAATTTGGGTCGCCATTACCCTCAAAACCACAGAACAGATAATAGTGATTTATGCCACTGTCAAGCAATGATAGCTATTGTAATATGAGTGATAGTTTGCACAATAGATCAGCACGAGTATTACAATAGCTGTTTGCGACAGTGGCATACAAAACATTTTCTACGACCTTGAAATAAAAACAAAAAACCGTCAATGTTGAACTTTATTAGGAATTATTATAGTAATTTACATTGTGGTCTCCATAGCCATTTCTCTCATTTCAGAAGACTTTAAGATATTGTCCATTTTGTTATTATCACTTATATCACTCATTTTCAAAACAATTTTATACATATATAAATGCAGATAAAAGTTAACAATGGCGCGAAAATAGCGAGGCGCGCGTGTGCGGTTTTGTTGTTGTAATCCCACAAATGAAAGGCAAAGGCCATTCATCCATACAGCCTAATAACATGCGATGTTTAGTCGTGACGCAAATACGCGCGCTTTTTGTCATAATCATGTGCTGATTTTTTGATGCAATAGCCATAAAAAAAAGTTTCATTGTAGTACGGTTTACCCGTGTGGAAATGGTCATTGTAACACGACTTAGCAGAAATGAGTACTATTGACATATGACTTATGGTTATGTATTAAGCAAATTACCAAATGGTCGTAGAAAAAAATATATTCCATGCTCAAAACGGTGTAGGACAATATAGTGAGGATACCGGTGACTGCCGCAGGTTCTTCTAAAGAGAGAGGTACCGTGGCCCCGGGCGCACAGGCAAGTGAAGGAAAACGGATGGATTTGATTCAGTAAAAGTCTGACACCTTCCACTCCACCTATAGCGGCAGAGATCATTTGATGATTTCCTATCCAAAAAAAGATACCTCTATGTATATTCTAGAAACAAAACTTTGAAAACATGCAATGGCCTAGATGATGATGATGACAAACTAAATTAAATTTAAGTTCAGTGCATCATTTTCTTTCTAATTCATTAAGAAAAGGACAGAAGATGAAATGTCAGTTTAGACCTGTAATTAGTGCGCTGACGTAAAGTGGCGTATTTTTAGTCGCCATGTTTTTAATCGCGTCTGTCTATGGAGTATCTTAATTTGACAGGATTAAACTGAAATTTTATCTTCTGTCCTTTTCTTAACGAAATGGAAAGAAAAAGATGCACATAACTTAAAATTAGCTTAGTTTGTGAACAACAGAATCGGCGCGAATCCATTAATATAAAGTGCGTATGTTTGTATGTCTGTCTGTATGTATGTGCCCGAAGTTGCTGAGTTCAAAAAAAAACTTTAATTACGAGACTCGATTGTCGATATCAAGCGCGTTTGACTCATCGATTGGCCCGCTTTAAGGTTGTAAGAACTCTTAACCAATGAGAGCGCCAAACGCGCTCAATATCGACGATTGAGTCTCGTAATGAAAACTCATGATAGCTGCACAGGCCTTGGCAAGTCAGATTTTTAGGGTCAAATCATTCTTCCCGGCTATTTTGTCTTATAAAGTACATAACCTGCATGGACCATTAGATATTTGGTATATGTACGTGTAGAGCATATAGACGCAAATGATCTTGGATTAGTCCCCGTTTACACTTTTATTAGTAATTAGGGGAGCTGATACGTATATATGTTCTGCGAGATTTCTGGGGGCAGCTGCCACCTCCTGTCCCCATGGTTTACAGTTCCCTAGTCCTCTTTCTGGCAACAATATAGGCTTTATGCTTAGCCATGATACTGGACCACCTGCCAATCAAACCATTCATTGTTTAGCTAGGTAGTGAAGAGACAAAGAAATCTTACAAATCGATAAATTCTACTGGATTCTGTTAGGAATCGGTCGCAAGCTAAGCCACGCGAATTCGGTTCGCAGATGGGTGACTACAAATTAATTATTACATATCGAAATGTGCTTACTGTTGCTACTACTGTCATTTGTAGATCATTGACAGTCGTTACTTATATTCAAATTTTATTTAAGTTTCACACTAATCTTAAGTATTTCAAGTTAAACAAATATCAACTTTATTGAAATGGCCTTTTTAAGTTCATTTCAGAGTGACTGCTGATAAAAGTTATAAAAAATGAATCTTATTTTGTAAGAATTAAAGTCGTTTTTTTTTCATAAACGTGCATTTGTTTACATTTTCTCGACCGTGTTTTGAGTCCACTAAAACTGATTTAGGAATAAACAAATCTTTCCAGGAAGTAAATAATGAGAACAAAATAAGATTTTGAACGACTTTTTCTTTATAAATCCGTTGATCTGAACTGTTATCGAATTTGTATATTCTTATAAATCAGTAGTAAAGAGGCAACACATGAAGCTACTACAATCTGTCAAATTTCATTATTAGATTTTCAACTTTATCATTAAAGCGTTAAGGCTCAAGTTTGATTGGAAATATTTGATAGTTTTGGGTAGCTTGACCTGCTGTCGTCCGTATAATGTAAAATCTCGATGTATGTATAACTTATGTATAACTCGACCTTCAGGTCCGAGAACTTACACTTGCAACCTACTGCTTCTATGGTCGAGCTATACATTTCATATTAGAAGAAACAACATAAATATTTATGCCACTGTCATCATTCTCCTGCCCTGATTCAAATTTATTTGGAGTCGGCGCAATATGTCTTTTTCTTCCATATTTCTCTATGAGACCTCATATCCGTAGTCACCCCAATTCTGAACCATACAATTCATACATTCCATCTAACGTTTATTTAGTCTTCCCTTACTCATATAGCCATTGACGTAGTTATGCCACTATGTGTAACTTTAATTCATTCACGTTCTTAAAATCGCATATTTTCCTTATATCAAAGATTCCTTTCCGCCAAGGTTTTATCATAAAAATATAAGAAACAAGATTATATCTACTTATTAAAATCATTATCTATATCTATACTAATTATAAAGCTGAAGAGTTCGATTGTATGTTTTATTTGTCTTAATGTACTTATCTCGGGAACTACCAGTCATATTGAAAAAAAAATCTAGCTTAGTGTTTAAAGAAAGCTATAACCGATTAAATCACAATACTACGTTACACGATACCTACATTAAGTTCTTACCGAACCGACCATACTGCCTGGTTATTCGGTTCCCTGTACCATGATTTTATCGCGCATACAAGTTTATGTACGCTATATCTTCAATTCATAATTTTCTATTACAATGTAATTCTCTCTTATCTAATGGGATTATTACAGTGAAATTCCATTTCCTAATGAAAAATCAAATAACACTGTCCGACCTGGGAATCGAACTCACGATCTCTCGCTCAGCAGTTGAGCAACTACGAGACTCATGAGGCAGTACCTCGTAAGTGTACTGTGTTTGCAAATTCAGGAGCTGCGGTGGCCCAGTAACGGTTTAAACTGCGTAAACCGTGGTTTCGAACCCAACATCCACTTTACTTCGTATAAATAATTCATCACCACTGCTCTCAGAAAGGGTGAAGGTAAACATTGGGAGGAAACCATCATGTCCTAGAACCAAAAAATTTGAAGGCGTTTCATCAATCAACTGGGCTTACGTGGTAGATTGTAGGACATTCCTACATGATTGTAGGCACGAGAGGAAGGGGGAGTAAAGTTCACTCATCCTCCATAGAAAAGGGAGGAGCCTCCGACCAGACGGGTGTTAGGTCTGGCGGGCACTTGCCCAATGGTTGAAATTGGAAAGTTGTATGTATGCTAGTTGCACGGCAAACTCTGATTGCGAGATGTAGAATTCGTGTGACGTCAGTACGGCGTTGTTTCTTTGTGGCATTTGTATTTATCTCTACAAGGTTGAAGTTTCAGCAGTGGGAACATTTTTTCAGTAGTTAAAATGTCGGTTTCCCCACAATCGATATTACGTATTTACAAACCGTAAAACGAGACCAACACACGACCGAACTACTACACTATCACTTATCTACGACGTTATTTTTTTTTATGTGAAATCTGAATTCGGTTTGTTCAGAATAAGCAACTGAATCGATTTCAATAATTTTTACAACATGTCCTTCTTCCTTCTTACAAATTATAAACCAGCGCTTGACCGCAATCCTGCCTGATGGTAAGCAGTGACGCAATCGTTGATGGTAAAGCGCACTAGTTTATTAAGAGCCTATTCACTCTAGCCTTGAAGACACTCAAATTGTAGTCCGACGGAAACACCGCCGCGGGCAAATTGTTCCAGTCCCTCGACGTACGCGGTATAAAGGAGGAGGCGAAGCGCTTCGTCCGGATCGTAGTGGTGTTAACAACGTAAGGGTGGAAACCAGCCGTACGACGGGTCGTCCGCTGGTGGAACGGAGATGGGGGAATTAAATCATGCAATTCCCTCGCACACTCCCCGAAATGCATCCTATAGAACACCGAAAGGCTGGCTACTCTACGCCTGTGCTCTAGGCTTTGGAGACCAACTCGAGTTAGATCAGGGTCACTAATCAGCCTCTTTGCACGTCTCTCCACTGAATCCAAAGTGGCCAGGTGACACTTGGCAGCACCAGCCCAAATGTGGCTGCAGTACTCCACACACGAACGGACCTGTGCTTTGTATAACATTAGAAGCTGCCCAGGTGTGAAGTACTGCCGGACCTGACATGTTATATGTTTTCCCAAACACAATTAGCAATGTTGCAGTTTGGTTACCGAGCGCGCACGGTAGATCATAGTACCTACTCCGCGCTCGCGCAACAGCTGACGCCAGAGGTCAAAGCACCGTTCGCCCGCCCGAGCGGAGCGTGGGCCATATTTTTGTTGGGAACAGCCAAGTAGGATAACAAACTCATTCTTTACTTAAAGATACTGGAACCATGTTTCGGGTTTCGCATTTAATATAAAATAATAATAATAAATAAAATAATGTTGTTTAACAAGCAAAAACAACCCAAAACTCTTTCTTTCTGCCATTGATACCACGCTACACAGTCCCGTTAGTATCGTTAATACTAAACATTTATCCATATCCAACATCAAAATGATTCTGTACCTTTGTTGGCAAAGGATTACATTTCGTTCGCTGGAGGCTTATGGGAGGCGTTATTTTTGTATCAAACGTGTTTCCGGACTCTTTTTAATCGGCTATTATCCGTTTATTTAACGGAACTTTTTAGGTTATATTTAAACGAAGAAAGAAATAATTTATAAGTACGTGATATTTTTTTTTGTTATGTGACTTTGAACCCTAGGAAAGAAAATGCTAGTTTACATATGGTTGACTTAATGAAAATGTCATAGACAAGATTGTATGGTTAAAGCTGTTATCATCATCATCATTAACCTATTTATCGTCCCACTTCTGGGTACACGTCTCCTCTCATACAGAGAAGGATTTAGCATAATCACGACGCTTGCTCAATGCGGGTTGGCGATTTCAACTTAAAGTCCAGCCCTCTAATCGGCGAACACATTTTTGTCAAATGATTGCGACTAGTTGGGATCTTTTGGACCGAACGGACCAATGGGCGACCCGAACGATACTAACTGATACCAACTAGTCGCAATCATTTGTCAAAAATGTGTTCGCCGATTAGGGGGCAGGTTTCCTCAAGATGTTTTCCTTCACCTTGTAATCAATCATTGGTGTCCAAGATATACTTAGATAATGTAATTGTCCTATCCCAGGGTTCAAAATTTAAAATTTTGCCATACCAAACTTCAGAAAAGTTCCAGCCGTTTCGGAGACTAGCCGGAACAAATACATATACAAACAGACTGACACATTATAATTTTTTTAACACCCTTGCTCGTAAAGCTGATGTAATTCCACCGGTTTTAAATATGTAAAGCAGGCCATAACAAACGCGTGTATTATCAAAGCAAATAGAAGTTATAGTCCATACAAATTCCATAACAGCATTATTTTCCATTTCAAGTAATTATGGAACTGATCGCCGCCGCACGGCTCGCGCTGCGCGCTGTTCCATATTTGAAATGGCAAATAATAATACTAATGGCGGGAAAGCAACAGTCTGCATTTACAGATTGAGTTTATTTAAAATGAACAAAATATAAAATACTTTTTTTCTGTTTCCTCGCAAGTGTGTTAAAAAACGTCGTACGATATACGTGCGTATTGGTTATAACATGCTCGGCTCAATTACACCCTCGCCTTCGGCTCGGGCTGAAATTCCGCCTCGCATGTTATAACCATCATTACGCACTAATATCGTAATGTACTATTAAAATATACCTGTATAAGTATTTAGTTTAAAAAAAGCTGTTATTTTAACGTTACAAACAAACGCTTCAAGTTTATATATTTGTATAGATAAGAAAAAATACACGCAGTTTACTATGGGTTCCTGGCGATGTTAAAATAATCACGTTATCAAACAAAACTATGGTTGATAAGCATTACATATATGACGTTATTATTTCTCTAAGCGAAATCTGAATATAGTTTGTTCAGTATAAGCAACTTAATCGATTCCAATCATTTTTACACCATGTTATATTTTTTCACAAATACAATTAGGAATTGTTGTAGTGTGGTTACCGAGCGCACAACACAGCTGGCGGTAGATCACAATGAGAATGCCACCTACGCGCCGCGCCGCAGCAGGCGCGGGCGGGCGAACGGTGCGTTGACCATATTTTTTTGAGACAACCAGATAAGATAACAAGCTCATAACTGTGTGATATTTCATGATATCTTTTTGAAATTTTGTACATAAATTCTTTACTTAATAATACTGGACACGTGTTATTTAGGTTTTTGAACAGACACGTTTTCGAACATATAAGCAAGGACCGAGACAAAAACAAAATTCTTTGTTTTTTTTTTTGTGTTTTTTTTTTTAACTCAGCGCATCCAGATCTATATGATTATCTATAGTGGTGAGGGTTTTGAGCAACTTCGGGCACATACATACAGACAGACATACAAACATACGCACTTTATAGAGATGGATGGATTGTCAATTTGCTTCGAAATGATTCCAACTAATGGGAATGGCGCGTTACGTAATTAGGGTGCTGTTTTGTTAATTTTAAGTTGCTTTGTTACACTACGCCCGTGGGCAACGTATGAAAAAATAGTAGTATCTCAGTAGCCGCAACCAATGAGATTTTTCCAATATCCAATATGTAAAGAAAACCCTGTCCGATCCGTGAAGGTATTGTTAGGTATCAATAACTGATTCTACTAATGCCGACAACGCCGGACCAAAGTTAAAAAAAAATGTCCCTAAAAAAATAAATATTATTTTGCAAAAAGAGGCGCGGGTGACGGGGGGCAGGGCACGCGGCGCGTGGTCGTATCGCATAAGCGTACCGTCAAAAAGGTGTTGTCACTTTAAAAATTTCCAAATTTCGAGGAAGTTGGAATTAATTCGCGGGAAAAAAAGATTATTTTAAAATTCATTAGTATTGTTACTATGGTAATCACGTAAAATTTTATATTATATTTGGTCATGTGTTTACCTAACCTTTATTATCCTTATCGGTCGGACAGGGTTTTCTTTACATATTGTATATTAGTGTCATTTTACTTTGGTTCTATCTTTTGGCAATGAAACAAAGCTGAAAAGTTTAAGATACTCTCACATTACCGTAAATTTAATGTCGATATTAATATTCATCATCGTCCAACTCGTACCGGACTACAATACAACACTTAACTATTAATATTTTAATGGATAATATTAACTGCTATCGCAATGACAGCTGGCTACCCTAATGAAACTAATTAGATTATGGCAACCGCATTCACATTCAACTAATACATGATAATATGATTAACTTATAATAATGTTATGGTAATGTTATTACATGACACATTCTGATACCTGATTTCCTTCCTGCACTAAAAACGAAATAGAATAGAAAACTTTACCTCAAAAATAGAATGCAATAGAACAGAATAGAAAACTTTTGAATGACAGGAGTCCATAAGGTTAGTAACAATTTTACTTAACTTCTAGTGTTAATAGGTTACAGACACAGATATACATACATAAAGTGAAAACTTAGCGTGGAGCTGCATCCACCTTTGCAGCATGGGAGAATCCCACCGATGATGGCAGTAAAATCTCCAGTCTATTGTTCAACAAACAGGCAATTTTAATCGCGTCTAATTTTTTTATGGAGTTTTTTAATTTGATAGGACTCAATTATTAATAATATTTTTGACGTGACAACGTCTTATAATTCGATGAAGCCGACTGCACGCATGAAAAAACATGACTCATGCGGCGTTACCCCGTTCTAGGGTTGTAACGGAGGCTTGTTAGCGGAGGCGGAGGCGGATGCGGAGGCGACGAGTCTCACCTCCGCGGATGCGGAGGTTAACGGAGGCGGAGGCGGAGGTGAAAGAACATATAGAAAAAATTGAAATTTATGAATACAAAAACAAAATTTTTATTTTTAATACGTACATTAATAGGTACGTACATTAATGTACGTACATTAATACTTGGTAAAAAAAAATATTACCTTCTTGTAGTGAAAATTAAGGAGAAACAAACTGTACGATTGTCGAGCGTCGCAGCTTGCGCGTTATTTATTTTATAAATACGTAAATAAACCCGCAAAAATTGTGCGGAGGCGGAGGCGGAAGCGAAGATACGATTTCTTGCGGAACTTCCGCAGTAACGGAAGCGGAGGCGAAGCTCCGTTACAACCCTACCCCGTTCCATTTAAGGCTTGCAAGTGCAAGCGCGGAACGAGCGTCAAATAGGCACAACCGGCCTCCGCGTTCGGCAGCGTTCGACATCTGTCTCTCTCCTACTTGAGTAAGCGATGCGTCCGCCTGGACAGCTGCTATACAATAATACATTTGAAAGAAAAAAGAAAAAAAAACGTTTATTTGCAGTACACATGACGCAAGAGTTTACAAAAACATAAAAAAATAAGAAATAGTTCAAGTATGAAGTGCAGTGAAAAGTGAATATGGTGTCAATTGTTTATAGCAACGATAATTGCGGCAATTTTCTTATGACGTTGCCCAGTTCAACTATCATCAGTGAACCGACTTTACAGACAACCGATTTTTCATCTGTCCTTTTTATTCCCGCCTTCTATTCTCTTTTTCTGAAATAGTTCAAATAAAATAATGCACTGAACTTACATTTAGTATTATTTTGTGAACAAATAAATCTGCGCGCTTGTGTAACACACACACACCATCATTCTTTTTGCTAAATTATTCCACTGCAATATTCATGAGTTTCAAACGAGACTCAGGTGAATCTTGAATGTCTTGGTAAGTGTCATGGTTCTGAGGTGACTAATCCGTTCTAATTACGCATCAGTCTCACCTTCGCCGTATTTCAGTTAACCTAGTTCACTTCAGTGAACTTTCAACTAAGTGGGAAGACGTTCGGCTGTTTACGCTGCTTACCTAAACATTTTTGTGAAAATACGTATTTTAGCCAGAAAATGTCTGAAACATCCATATAATAGTGTTTCTTTCCCATTCTTCTTTCCAAGAACCTCTTACGCTTTGGAATAGGCTGTTATCTTCATCGTCCACCTCTTAATAATTCAAAATAGTCTGTAATTGGTTGGATTGAAATAAACGCTGGTTGACATTTGTTTATAATGTTTATTTCATTACGCAAGTTTACTTGGGAAACGGTACATGGACTGTCTTAATGATGTTATGACTGGAAAGGGACTGACTGCCGAGACGACAACTGATAGAAAAGTTTGAAATAAAAAGACGTGTTTTTGTTTATTTTTCCATTTATTTCAGGCATCAAGGCCCATACAAAACTATATTAACATAAAAACTTAAAATACTGTAAATAATTAATTACCTACACCTAATGTACACGATAATTACACATGATAAATATGATTATTATAAATGATAAATACACCAACAATTAATTATACAATATGTAAAGAAAACCCTGTCCGACCCATAAGGCTAATAAAGGTTAGGTAAACACTTGACCAAATAAAATATAAAATTTTACATAATCATCATAGTAACAATAATAATGAATTTTGAAATAATCTTTTTTTCTCGGGAATTAATTCCAATTTCCCCGAAATTTGGTAATTTTTAAAAAACTGACAACACCATTTGTGTCGGAGCGAATAGCGATGCGACCACGTGCCGCATGCCCCGCCCCCCTTCACCCGCGCATGTATGCCTATCGGGTTGCCTGCCGCACATGCATTAAGTTACTTCGCTTTTTCGAAATAACATTTATTTTTTTTGGGGGATTTTTTTTTAAGTTTAGTCCGGCTTTATAGGCATTATTAGAATCAGTTAACGATACCTAACAATACCTTCACGGATCGGACAGGGTTTTCTTTACATATTGTATATACAAGCAATCAACAAAATGTCTTCCGCCACGGCTGGTCCCCGCGGAAGACTTTCCACCTTCTAACAATAATAAAAAACAACAGGAATGAAAACAAGTTATACATAGCAACTCTAAATACCAGAACTTTACGAACACCAAGAATCCTTATCAGAACTTGGAGAAGCATTGAAAAAAATGTTAGAGGAGGCCTTTACCAAGAGGCACACTGAACTCCAGAGATATTTTATAACTAAACAGGCAACCACAATACAAAGAAAGAAGAAAGCAGTTCGGGATAAGAGGCTTATTATATTATTATTGTTATCTAATGTACACGAAGTGTCGACGTCGTGTTTCGCTGGCTGGGTTCACGTAGCTGGCCACGAAACCGACAGTATACAACACCTTTCGGCCAGAACTCATCTTTGAGGAACTTCTCGAGATGATGTATCGGAACGCGCACCACGAACGACTTGAAATTCGTGGTGTGACGTGGCTCGAACCTCTCGACCCTCAAAGTCCAGTTGATCTTGACGCGCAGATAGTCCACGACCTCCTCAATTTTCGTGGAGTGCTGCACTCGGGGCACATACTGCAGCGTCGTCGATACTGCTGGACGCAGCAGCATGTTGGATTTTATTTTTTTATTTTTAGTATTTGTTGATATAGCGGCAACAAAAATACATAATCTCTGAAAATGACAACTATCTAGCTATTACGGTTCATAAGATACAGCCTGGTGACAGACGGATAGCGAAGTCTCATGAATAGGGTTCCGTTTTACCTTTTAGGTGCTGAACCCTAAAAAATAACAAGTTAGAGGTAAACTTGTATCATATCCACGCAAAACAGCCATCGCTCAGCATAATGCTAAGATCATATACAAGACAGACCCAGACGCATTGTGTTCCTTATTCTGTAAAGTTATGCGGAATCTTCCGACAATATAATCTCGTCTTATTAGCAAGCAGTACGTGCCAATGCCAACACGCGCAATTAAAACAATGCTACCTAAACCTAACTACTAACTACAAAAGACTGCGAACAATGTTGCATGATAATAATTTTTAACGTAGTTATTTGAACCAATATATACAGGGAAACTTTTTTTCGAGTGCGCAAAAGCAAATGGGTGGCTCAGAATCAATAACAGAACAAATCTGCATTATTAGTTTAAAAATAAAAAATCATGTTTTTGTCCGCCCTAAAATCAGCAAATGAGAGACACCAATTATTCATATCAATATCGTAGTATTAGCATATGGCTGCGTAGTGAACATGCGGGCAGCGCGGGCGCGCGGGGGTCCTGTGATGTTCCCGCCGTCACCACTCCGCCGAACATGAATGGGGCCGCTTGCGGTGACCATAACATCGATTTCATAATAAACATCTTTCGTTATCAATAACTATTTTTTTGTACTAAAACATACCAAAGTAATTATATTTTTATCTATAAAACTTATTTAGCTATAAGTTGACAAAGTTTGCGCACTGGATAAAATTTTATCCTGTATTTATGGCTACATTCTGTATTATATGTGATGTCTGGGAGTACGATCCAGGGAAAAGTATTTGTAGTATACAACGTTATTTTTTCTTTATAGGAAATCCGAATATAGTTTGTTCAGCATAAGAAACTGAATCAAATTCAATATTTTTTAGAAATTGTTGCAGTGTGTTTACCGAGCGCACAACACATCTGACGGTAGATCATAGTACTAGGCACAGTTAGACAGGTCGCCGCGAGAGTTGACGAACGCGAGCGGTCATGTAATTTACGCGCGTGCTCACAGTCACGCGGCACAGCCCGTACTGCCCCCATGTTATAGTACAGTCAATCTGCAATTTGAGCTCCGAAAAATGACAAACCGGAATTTGACTCGATGAATCGTTAGAGGGGCAAGTAATAAACTTAATGTTAGATTTCCGAAGTCCCTCCTCCTGCTGTTTTTGAGAAAATCCAAAAATATTTTGAAATTGATTTATCTCAGCAACTATAAGGGCTAGCGACCTTTTTTTTTTTTTAAACTGTTAAGGACACTTAGGACTACATTTTCTTTCATTGAAGTGACATCATCCGACTTAAACTGCAAAAGCTAGATGGCGCTAAAGTTTGAAAAAATTGGTTTTTTGCCATTTTCATTATGAAATAACAATTTTTTGCAATAATGTAAATGAGAAAGTTGTTTGTCACAAAATTAGCTACAACTTTTGTTTAAAACATTTTTTCGTAAAACTTACCGTTTCCGAGCTGAAGCTTGTTGAAGTGTACAAATCGTACATTATGTGCCTTGCTGTAGGGTGTTTGTCATACAATTCATGGATAGATCAGTGAATTGAAATGTTTACATAATTTTCAATTTTTAAACTTTTAAAACTTTTTTAAACAATGGATTTTTTTTCAAATAACAAAAAAGCTGTTTTAGTACAGCTTATTGTAAGCGGTTTCACATACAATATGTAACAGTAACAGGATATATAAAATCACATTTTAGTAATGCAAACAATCAAAATTTAAAAATATATAATCAAATTTACAATCAGCTTTCACTTTGACGAATTTGTAAATATTTTTTATTAACTTTTTGATATTTGTTATTGACAAAAACCGGTCCATTAACCGGTCCATTGTCCAAACTATGCCCACGTATTCGGAGAAAGTGACAAAAGAACCGTTGTTCTGCTCACTGCACTTCTTCACCTATACAGCTCGGAAACGGTAAGTTTTACGAAAAAATGTTTTAAACAAAAGTTGTAGCTAATTTTGTAACAAACAACTTTCTCATTTACATTATTGCAAAAAAATTGTTATTTCATAATGAAAATGGCAAAAAACCAATTTTTTCAAACTTTAGCGCCATCTAGCTTTTGCAGTTTAAGTCGGATGATGTCACTTCAATGAAAGAAAATGTAGTCCTAAGTGTCCTTAACAGTTTAAAAAAAAAAAAGGTCGCTAGCCCTTATAGTTGCTGAGATAAATCAATTTCAAAATATTTTTGGATTTTCTCAAAAACAGCAGGAGGAGGGACTTCGGAAATCTAACATTAAGTTTATTACTTGCCCCTCTAACGATTCATCGAGTCAAATTCCGGTTTGTCATTTTTCGGAGCGCACGGCTTTTTTTTCGACATATTGACTGTACTATTATGCCATCCTATATTATGCCAGCGTGTGCGTGAAATCGCGTACCGACACGGCGCACGGCGCGCACCCAAACATTCAAACCGAGAGCGGCTCGTTTGTATGAAGATGTTGTACTGTTCGTCTACTGTGTCATAACTTTGTGATTTTTCATCATACCTGTTTAGAAATTTTGTACATAGATTATTTACTCAAAAATACTACTACTACTTACTAGACACGTCTATAGGCGTTGATGGCGCCCGCTACGGATGGCGGCTGATACCAGTATGCCTAGTATGAGTTTTCATTACAAGACTCGACCGTCGATATCGAGCGCGTTTGACGCTCTCATTGGTTAAGAGTTCTTACAACCTTGAAGCGGGCCCATCGATGAGTCAAACGCGCTCGATATCGACGATCGAGTTTCGTAATTAAAACTCATACTAGGCCTACAGACGGAGGTGCAGCGAATGTAGTAGTATCACCCGTGCCCCTGACACATGATACATGAAGGTATAATGGAATTTTAGTCGTAGGAGCCCGACATAACCTTCCGTTATTCCAGATGGAGGGTATCCATGACCACTATTTTCCCCAGGAAAAAAATGTATAGGCGTGTATTAGCTGACATAATTTGCCTAACCATTTCGCAACTGTATTTGGGAAAAGAAGGGACTCAAATATCTATTACTACTTTTGTCCAAATATATAACTTGGGCAAATTAAATAAAACCGTAAACCGTTAAAAAAGTTTTGATCCTCTCCCCACTCTCAAAATCAAGTCATTTATTCAAATTAGGCTAAGAATCAGCACTTTTTGAACGTCAATATTACATAAGACAGTCCCCCAAAACCTGCGCCCTTCGCCACTTCCTAATGCTTTTTCGCTGGGAAGAATAAGTGGCGGAACAAACTCCCCAGCAACACAGCTATCTGTTCAATTAAAAACACATGACTTTATGCAATATTATGTATAGTAATTAAGACAAGAAAACTCAGAACTTTGAAGTAAATGAGTTGATTTTGAGACGTGCCTTCTAATGACTCACAATTACTTTGGTACTTATTAGTATTTGCCCTTGCATCATTTTCAAAGGCAAATACTAATAACACTACTTGCAATTATTTTGTTCGCCGTGCGTTGCTTTATGTTACATCAGCTGCATATTGACACTGGCCTCAGTTCCCTTGTTCACAAACTAAAGTTAAGTAAACTAATAAAAAACTAATAACTCTTAATAAACTAGCACGCCTTACCATCAACGATCGCATCGCTGCTTACCATCAGGCGGGATTGCGGTCAAGCGCTGGTTTATAAATAATTTAAAAAAAAAAAAGTTCAGTACTCTATTTTTTTTTAACTATTTCATTATAAAATGAACAGAAATGTTGGCTTAGTTTTTTTTTTTTTTTATAAGTCATAAGTTAGTCCTGTCAAATTAAATCGCGCTTGTCGTAAATTTACGTATTTTTGTAGGTACCTACCTAATCATATTTTTAAAAGCGTCTAAAACTGTATATCGATGCTGGAAAGAGATTTTATCGTATCTCGAAAAATGGCAATTTTGTTTTATTGCATAATTCTTTTTTATGATACGACGTTGACTTTTTCTAAACTTTTTTTTCTGAATTAAATTATGCAATAAAACAAAATTGCCCTTGTTTTAGATACGACAAAATCGCTTTCCAGCGACGATATGTACTTAACGCAACTTGATAGATCCAAATTAATATACTATCTTCTGTCCTTTTCTTAATGAACTACAAAGAAAAAAAATGCCCTGAACTTATTTGTTCCGTTTCTGAACAAGAGCAGGGCAGCAGTGACTCCTTTTTTTTTCTTTAGTCAAGAATAAAACAGTCTGCTGTCCATTCAAAATACAGTTTACTGAATCAGGGGACAGGAACCACTACCAGGAGCTCGCGAAATTCAAATTCTCTTACGCAGGTTTTTACTTGCAGGTCAACGTCAGGTTGTATGTTGATGATACATATGATTCGCTGCCGTACCTAAGAGTCTATATAAATAAAAAAATATATATTATCATTAAAATCAGCATACTCCTTGAATTAGAATTGATCTGAAATGTAATGTTTTCGTGAAATAGTCTTTCAATCGGGGTAACATGAACTTAAAAAGCTTTATTCACCTATTTTTATGATACGAAGAAATTTTCTGTAAAAAAAAAAAGAATGTTATGTGCTGTTTCTGTCTAGAGCCCGGAAGATAAAAACACGACTATGTGAATCATATTTAGATCAACATAATACAATCTTCTACAGACCAGGAACGTGCAAAAAAGGTGAAAGAGGGCCACCCTAACGTTTTCACCGCAAAACAGTCGCGCTACACATAACAAATAACCCTTTTATTTCGTGGCTTATTAAATTATACATTTTACTCAAGACAACCACATTACTTCCACGTCGTTATCAGAAAACATGATGTATTTTCAGAAACACTGAACCCTAATAAATAATGAATTATGCATTGAAACCGCTCCGCTTCGCCGGGCTTAGTAACCTTGATCTTACGACCAATGACTACGTTTTTTTGCTTATATCCTGCAGCTGCTAGCTTGTGTTACTTGTTGAATGTAGATTTTAAGGCTTCCAGCCCGAACCAAATTTGATAACGGCTCTGCTACATGCTCTGCAGTACCTACCTCACCCCTCACCCCCTCTGAGAGGTGAATTTTGTTATTTTATCTATTTATAAGAAAGCTCAAGATCACTCAAAGGGCAATAGAGAGGGCTATGCTTGGGGTTTCACTGCGCGATCAAATCAGAAATGAGGACACCCGCAGAAGAACGAGAGTAACCGCCGTAGCCCGAAGAATTGCAACACTTAAGTACCTGTGGGCCGGGCACATTGCCCGTAGGACCGATGCTCGATGGGGCCGACGGGTTCTCAAGTGGCAGCCACGCACTGGAAGGCACAGCGTGGGTAGGCCCCCAAAAAGGTGGACCGACGACCTGGTGAAGGTCGCGGGAAACCACTGGATTGAACGAATCTATTTGAACCGCTTGTTGGATCATCTTCTCGTACCAAGATCCCTACATGCCACTGTAAGCATCTTAAGTCGATGGTCTAAGCTCTCATTCATGGATCATTGATAGTGGTTCATCATCATCATCATCAGCCTCTACTCGTCCACTGCTGGACATAGTCCTCCTCCATGGTACGCTAACAAACTCGATCCTGAGCAGTTCTCCGCCAGCCACTACCAGCCACCTTTTTGATGTCGTCGCTCCATCTCACCCAAGGGCGTCCTAGGCTACGTTTGCCGAGAAGCGGTCTCCATTCGAGGACTCGTTTACCCCAACGGTGGTCGGTCCTGCGGCATATGTGACCAGCCCATTGCCACTTCAGCTTGCTAATCCTCTCAGCTATGTCGGTCGGATAGTCGTTACGGATCGTCGAAAGCCCGAATATCTGACAACCAGTACCGGACTGTTACCAAGGGATATCGTATTACCTAATACATGGGTTGTGGAGGTCAGTCGTCAGTACTCGTCAGATAGGCAGTTGCTCCATGTAATATACTGCTATTCAGCATTCAGCTGAATCAGCCCCCTAATTGAATAACACGCTACTATCAGTTGGAATCATTTTGAAGCATATTGCTTATTCATTGCTCCATATGTTTGAAATGTGTCTGATCAACTACGAAAATAACGCAATGAACGCAGTTAAACTGTCAAAATAATACCCATTGCTACTAATAGTACGTTACGCAATTACCCTATTGGTTAGACTGAAAGCCGGTCCTAACTCAGCATACTACTATGCTGAGTTCAGAAAAAGTTACGCAGGAAGCATGGTAGCTCTCCGATCTTACAGTCTATCGCCTAAATCCTTACTAATATTATAACTCTGAAAGTGAGTTTGTTCCGCTTTTACGCCGTAACTACTGAACCGATTGCTTTGAAATTTTTTAGACGTAAAGTAAGAAGTCCGGAATAAATAATAGGGTACTTTTTATTCCGGAAAAATTTGATATTCCCGAGGGAAAACAAAAATACCGAATTCCACGCGGGCGGAAAGCTTGTTATAAATAAACCTGTTACACAGGGGAGAGGTGTGTCCATTACTGTGTGCATCAGCAAATTGTGAGATTTATTTTCGAACGATATTTGCAACAATTCAACCTTCAAGTTTTGGATTTTTTTTAGTAAGATCATTGAATTTGGCCAGAACTGATGTAGGTATGTTCCATACAATTCTATCATTTCTATCCCAACCAAATGGTGAAGATGCGAAAGGTTTGTTGAAATTCATGGCTCACATGTTGCCAAAATGAAATTGTTTGGTACGCTATGCGTAAAAGTCCCTATAAACCAATAAAGCAAAAAAACCTTCAAGTTAGAATTAAAGTAATTTAAAGGACGGGAAACAACACATCGGAAGTAGTAGTACGTAAACCGTCAAATAGTTATATTATCCAATCTGTGGTCTTGGCCTACATTACATAATCTAGTATCCGTAGGTGATGCGGAGCAGAAATCAATCGTAACATCGGGCAAAGCAATGGATTTCGAACTTAGAGCACTGAATAAATTAGTACACCTACTGATAAATTCCTTGGCCTTCGATTCGATTGAGACTTGGGCGGTGCTACAGTCTCTCCAGCGGTGCCAAATTGACCATCGATACATTGAGGTGATAAAGTGTTTGTACAAAAACGCCACCATGTCAGTCCGTCTCCAGGATCAGGACTCGAAACCGATCTAACTGCAGCGTGGAGTGAGACAAGGAGATGTCATATCTCCTAAATTGTTCACTGCTGCGTTGGAAGGTGTCTTCAAGCTCCTGGACTGGAAAGGACTTGGCATCAACATCAACGGCGAATATATCACTAATCTCCGTTTCGCAGATGATATCGTGGTCATGGCTGAGACCCTGGAAGATTTGGGCAAAATGCTCAATGACCTCAGCAGAGCTTCCCAACAAGTGGGTCTAAAAATGAACATGGATAAGACGAAGATCATGTCGAACTCTCATGTCGCACCCACTCCAATTGTAGTTGGTTGCTCTGCACTCGATGTTGTTGACGAGTATATATACCTGGGACAGACAGTCCAACTAGGTAGGTCCAACTTCGAGAAAGAGGTGTCTCGGCGAATCCAGCTCGGTTGGGCAGCGTTCGGGAAGCTACGCTACATCTTCTCGTCGTCCAAGATACCACAGTGTCTCAAGACTAAAGTCTTTGACCAGTGTGTGTTGCCAGTGATGACTTACGGAACTGAAACGTGGTCGCTCACAATGGGCCTCATACGAAGGCCCAGAGTCACACAAAGGGCAATGGAAAGAGCTATGCTAGGAGTTTCTCTGCGTGATCGAATCAGAAATGAGGAGATCCGCAGAAGAACCAAAGTCACCGACATAGCTCTGCGAGTCGCTAAACTTAAGTGGCAGTGGGCGGGGCACATTGCTCGTAGAACCGATGGCCGATGGGGCAGCAAGGTTCTGGAGTGGCGGCCACGTGCTGGAAGACGCAGCGTAGGGAGACCCCCAACAAGGTGGACCGATGACCTGATGAAGGTCGCGGGAAGCCAATGGATGCGGGCAGCACAAGACCGGTCATCGTGGAAAGCCTTGGGGGAGGCCTTTGTCCAGCAGTGGACATCTATAGGCTGAGGAAGGAAGGAAGACTGATATACTAACTAGTTGAGTACGGGTCGACGTTCTACATTATAAACGAAGCATTGATTGTATAGGATTTTAGCAGGTGGTATTTTTTGGTTTCTAGGCAGGTAAATACTATCATCATTTTGTGGGTTTGTACCACCGTCCGGCTTATTACATTAAGATTCTGAGAAAAATATTAATAGGAACCACATAAGAAATCGTTGTTAAGTTTATTACTTAGATATGTATGTATACGTCTGTTTTCCATTCTACTCTTAAATCTTATATCAAATACTTGCGTCATCGACGTTACAAGACACGTGGAATGTAGTCTTCGATTCGCTATAGTTGGGGAATCCCCGGATTTTATCGAACCGAATTGTGCGTGTTTTTTGGTTGAAAATGCCGTTTGTTCTAATCGGTGAACTTGCAAATGAATAATGTTTGGCTAAAGATATCTGAAATGCTTATGATACTTAAAAAATAACACACTTGAAACAAGCTCAATGTTACCAACTCATTTTATGTTTACCTACTCATTTATTTTACACACTTACAGTACTAACTTTACTTTAAAAGGCATCTTTGTTATCTATGTATACTAATAAGCTGAAGAGTTTGTTTGTTTAAACGCGCTAATCTCTGGAACTACAGGTCCGATTTAAAAAATTATTTTGCGTTGGATAGCCCATTAATCTAGGAAGGCTTTAGGCTATATAACATCACGCTGCCACCAATAGGAGCGGAGCATAACAAACTCTACGCGAACGAAGTCGATGGCAGCCGCTAGTCCTTCATAAAAAATTCTACATTCGCCATAAGTAGGTACCTACATGTTGCGCTGAACCCAAATATATGATGGGATAAGGGTAGGAATCATGAATAATTATGACTGATGTATAACCATAACGTGATTATTTCAATAGATGTAGGTAATGTACAGCCGCCAACACCACCCATCAAGATTCTAATTTAATTCTCTATTATTATGTAATTTAATTCTCTATTATTATGTACTTGTCCAAATTCGTCAATAGATTTTCATCTTTATTGCTATAGTATTAAGGTTCTAGGTAACTGGGAAAATTAGACAGTTTCGTGGACCTACTGACTTTAGTACTAGCCTATTATTGCCATACCTACTGCTAGGCTTATGACCTCTTGTCATACAGAGAAGACAAGAGCATTGATCACTGACTGTTTGGCCGATTTCAAACATTCTTTTCTATAAGCCAAGGTTTTCTCAAAACAAATAGCTACACTCTTCTTTCAATTCTACAGCGATCGGGAAATATCATAATTCATATTTGACTTCATCCTAACAATTGTTGTTATCTACGTTCGTACGACTACACATCAAGCAATAAACACGTAAGCAGCTTACTTCTGATTGTACGGACGACAGCATGTCAACCTACCCGAAACTGTCAAAAATTCCTAATCATCATTGAGCCTTAACGCTTTACGGATACAGTGAAATTGACAGATTGTAGTAGCTTGGTGTGCTGCCGTTTGTACGAAAACCCTATACAAATCAAATCAAAGCATTTATTTCAAATAAACCAGTTACAGGCACTTTTGAATTGTCAGAAGGTCGGTCAGTCAATAAGATGAAAAAGAAAGCATTAAGGTTCAAGATAGGTTGTGATAATTTGACAGTTTTGGGTATTTTGATCTACGAAAGACTGGGTTACCGTCACGCTTCATCTATATCTATACTAATATTATAAATCGGAAAGTGAGTTTGTTTGTTTTTTTGTTCCGCTTTCACGCCGTAACTACTGAACCGATTGCTTTGAAATTTTCACACATAAAGTTAGAAGTTGGGATTAAATAATAGGGTAATTTTTATACCGGAAAAATTTGATATTCCCGAGGGAAATCTAAAAAGCGCGATATACCTAACCGAATTCCACGCGGGCGAAACCGCGGGCGGAAAGCTACTGAATAATAATTGACTACCTACTTGATTAATATTTTTATAATATTCCTTTTTTGCAGAACCTGGATGAAGTGCACATAGCTTTAGAAGTATGCCAGGAGCCGCGTATGATGAATCCGGGTGCAGCCGGAGCCATCCCAGCGCCGGGAAAGTACAGCTATATACACAAGGTATACAATCATCAGCATCATCAACCTTTTTATCGTTCCACTGCCGGGCACAGGTCTCCTCTCATACAGAGAAGGATTGAGCGTAATCACCACGCTTGCTCAATGCGGGTTGGCGATTTCAGACTTAAAGTGCAGGTTTCCTCTAGATGTTTTCTTTCATCTTCAGTCATTGGTGTCCAAGATATACTTTGAAAGTACATATAACTTAGAAAAGTTACATTGGTACTTGCCTAACCAGGAATCGAACCCGTAAAGTCATACTTGAGAGGCTGTTTTAACCACTAGGCCACCACGACTATCAAAACTTACATAGTTCGCAAAAGTGTAGCATCTTTCATAGTTCTTTATATCATTATACCGCATAGGTCGCGAAAGTTTTCTTAAAATGTGACACGGGGTAAAGGCAGATTTAAACATTTATTTATTTATAGTTAGCTAAAACGGTACAAAACCAATTATATTAACTAACATAGAGACAAACATTTACATTAATTAACTTAAAACTACTCCTAAAACTAACATGGAAAGGTGGACTCTCTCGCATACTTTCTTTCACAGAAGACCAAACATACACGCATAAGGTTCTTCCATTCATCCGCAAACACATCACATTCAGGGTTGGCCATCAGAAGGGCATTCAGCACTTTTTGGGTACGACAGACCGGGGATTCAGCTCTGGCTACCGTTTTTGCGGGCAGTTGCGCAAAAAGATTGTGCCTGCGGCTTTGACGATGACCGACATATTTGTCAGGCACAATTAGTCGGCAGAATCATGATGTTATGTATTTTGTTATTTCAGGTTATAGATGGAATCTCAGTGGCTGTGAACCACGTGCAAATAGACTTTAATTGTGAAGCTTTCACCAGCAGTGTTCAGGTAAGAAACCAATATGGCGGCAACGCGCCTACCATGAAAGATTTCAAACAAGATTGGTGTGTGTATTTTAACCACTAATCCACCACGACTTCTGCTTTTACTAAACTCATAATAACAAGTATAGCTGTGTAGCTACCATGAGTTTTCATTACGTGACTCGATCGTCGATATCGAGCTCGTTTGGCGCTCTCATTGGTTGAGAGTTCTTACAACTTTGAAGCGGGCCAATCGATGAGTCAAACGCGGTCGATATCCACGATCGAGTCTCGTAATGTAAACTCATGGTAGTTACACAGATTGTGGCGTTACTTGACGTGGGTACTGTTCCTTAAATGTATCTTACTTAAGAGGGGACTCTAGAGGCGTTTTCTCCATACAAACGTATTCCGCTGTTTTCATCGTGGAGGATAACGCTTTTAGAGCAATGATTTTTTTTACAGTTTTACACCTTGATTATACACGCCCCTATTATTTGATTTTTTCGAAAACTTAATTAATAAAAGAAATATGATGTTTCAAAATCCCGGAAAATAACCCATTTTTACCGCGATGTTCAGACGACTATTACACAAATGTGATAAGTTTTTGACAAAAAAAAGAAAATAACAGAGGCATAGGGATACTCATCCTCTAAATTTTGATCTAAAAATAATTGAGATCTGTCGTGTTTTGAAAAAGAAAACAGCTGAATACGAAACATCTTTGGTCAACGTTATTATAGGCTAAATCAGCCTGAGTTGCAACTGTTCCTTTCGCACTTTACGGGAAAAAGGTTGAAAGCAGCGCGACCACAATAGTTTCTTCAAATACCTATTTCTCAAATTCCTCGACACTAGAGTCCCCTCTTAACTTCATCAATAACGCCTTCTACTACACCTGATAACATAATATTTTATGTTACTTCCAGATCTCAAGAGTGACAGTAGAGTCGCGAACGCCTGACGGTCGCAAGGGAGACCTAAGACTGACTAGAATCAAATCCCCAGACACTGGACAGCTGCTTATTTTTAAGGTAATCTATAATGAACCTTATAGTGCTCGCGATAAGGTTTATTACTCAAAAATTCTATTGTTGCTTTACCAATTTTTTTACAGCTGGAAATAATTATAAACTTTATTCCCTTCCAACAGGAATTAGAATGGCAAAGCGCGCGCATAGAAGCCAGAGCCCACGGGGCAGCCAACGCCAATCTTCCACCATTACGACTTCTCTTAGGGAATACGCACTGTCGAATTGTTATCAAGAAGAGATTGTCAGGTATGTGCAATATTCAACCTTGTTTCGAAGGCTTTTTTTATAAGTTATAAACTAGCGCTTGACCGCAATCCCGCCTGATGGTAAGCAGTGATGCGATCGTTGATGTTAAAGCGCGCTTGTTTATTAAGAGCCTATTCACTCTAGCCTTGAAGACACTCAAATTGTAGTGTGACGGAAACACCGCGGCTGGCAAACTGTTGCAGTTGCAGGATACTTTGAATATTAAAACAGCAGCCATTGCTGTGTTGCTCAAAATGATGAAGTAAAACATTGTGAGGAAACCAGCATATCCTCGATCAAAAAATTCGAAGACGCGACATTAATCTGCGACGCTTATAGTCTACTGCAGCCCACTCCCAATCGGAGAAAAAAGGCCTATATCCCAGCAGTATATTACTTACTGATTATGCTTATGCGATGAACACAATTTGAGAGGCATGTACGGACTACAGCAAGTCAAGCTACCCCAAACTGTCAAATATTCCCAATCAAACTTGAGCCTTAATGCTTTGGTGATAAAGTTGAAAATCAAATATGGAAATCTGACAGATTATAGTAGCTTGATGTGCTGTCGTCTGTACTACACTGAAATGATCTGAATGATTGTCCTGTCATCCCCGGTTCGATCCCCGCACAGTGCAAGTATTTGTATGCATGAATATGAATATTTGCACTGGTCTGGTCGTGCCTCGGAAAGCACGTTAAGCCGTTGGTCCCGGTTGCCATACGAACATCTAGTGGCCGTCGCTACGAGTTGTTGGAGCCCTCAAAAGTCCAACAATTGGTTTAACTGCAATGCTTCGATGTCGCCTTCGGGTTGTGGAGGTCAGACGGCAGTCGCTTCACGGAAAATGTCGAAGTTTAGCCATATCAGCAGTTGGACTGGTAAAAGCGGACCCCAGACTCCAAAGCTGAAAAGGCTTCGGATGCGACTGGGATTAACGCTGGGATGATAATGATTGTCCTGTCATCGATTGACTGCTATTTGGTTACAACGTACAATGCTTGTAACATAAAACACCAGCCTCTCAAGTATGAGTGTGCGGGTTCGATTCTAGGTCAGGCAAGAACCAATGTAACTTTTCTAAGTTATATGTAGGTACTTTCTAAGTGTATCTTGGATACTGATGACTGATTACAGGGTGAAGGAAATCATCTTGAAGAAACCTGGGCTTGGTCTGAAATCGCTAACCCGCATTGAGCAAGCGTGGTGATTACGCTCAATCCTTCTCTGTATGAGAGGAGACCTGTGCCCAGCAGTGGGACGATAAAAAAGGAGCTAGTTGATGATGATGACAATGCTTGATTGTCTTTTTAGAGGTCTGAAGCACATGGTGTAAAGTTAATCCATCCTCCATAGAAAAGTGAGGACACCACCGACCAGAAGGGGTTTTCTTTCTGGCGGGAACTTGCCCGACAGTTGATGTCGGGAAGTTGTATCTATGCTAGTTGCATGGTAAATTCTGCTTGCGAGATGTAGGAACTGCGTGACGTCAGTATGACGCCTTGTTTGCATGTGGTTCCAACTATCTGTCATCCTCCGTGGCACAGCGGTCAACACGCCTGCCTGCGACGTGAAGGCCCCGGGTTCGATCCCCGGCCAGGTCATGATGGAAAACGATGTTTTCCTGATTGGCCTGGGTCTTGGATGTTTATCTATATGTGTGTCTATTATAAAATATAGTATCGATCGTTGAGTTAGTATCCCATAACACAAGTCTCGAATTTACTTTCGGGCTAGCGCAATCTGTGTGATTTGTCCGTATATACAATATGTAAAGAAAACCCTGTCCGATCCGTGAAGGTATTGTTAGGCATCGATAACTGATTCTACAAATGCCCACAAAGACAGGCTAAACTTAAAAAAAAAATCTCCCTAAAAAATATAAATATTATTTCGCAAAAAGAGGTAAATACATGTGCGGTTAGCACCCCCTTCCTCGGGCGGCGGGGGGCAGGGCACGCGGCACCTGTGACGTGGTCGCGTCGCTATTCACTTATAATAATACCGGTGTTGTCACTTTTTTAAAAATTACCAAACTTCAGGGAAATTAATTCCCGGGAAAAAAGGATTATTTCAAAATTCATTAGTTACTGTGATGATTATGTAAAATTTTATATTATATTTGGTGTTTACCTAACCTTTATTATCCTTATGGGTCGGACAGGGTTTTCTTTACATATTGTATATATATATATTCATTTATTTATTTATCTCTAATTTACTTCTGCTTCCAGACTGCGCTGTGATAGGATCTCGTCTTGCTATATGTCCGGAGCCTCTCGCGTGGGCTCTGACGGACGGACAACTGCGTGCCATGTTAGCATGTGCCGTAGCGCTCGCTAAACCCGTGCAGAAGGCTACTGCTGCTGCCACAAGAATCAAGGCTTTGAGGAAGGTATGAGAACTTCCCCGACCAGATTCCTGAACTCCCATTGACTATGTTCTCTTTGCCCATGACAAATCAGCATCGAAATTTTATGAATAGATCTTAAGACTCTAGTACCGAGGAATTTGAGAAATAGGTATTTGAAGAAACTATTGCCGTCGCGCCGCTTTCAACCTTTCCCCGTAAAGTGCGAAAGGGACAGTTGCAACTCAGCCTGATTTTACCTACAAAATCGTTGACCAAAAGATGTTTCTTATTCCGCTGTTTTCTTTTTAAAACACGACAGATCTCAGTTATTTTTATATCAAAATCTAGAGGATGAAAATACATATGCCTGTATTATTTTCGTTTTTTTTTTTTTTCAAAAACTTATCAAAATTTGTGTAATAGCCGTTTTAACATCTCGGTAAAAATGGGTTATTTTTCGGGATTTTGAAACATCATATTTCTTTTATTAAGTTTTCGAAAAAATCAAATAATAGGGGCGCGTGTAATCAAGGTGTGAAATTGTAGAAAAGAAATCATTGCTCTAAAAGCAAACAGCGGAATACGTTTGTATGGAGAAAACGCGAACTAGAGTCCCCTCTTAATGATGAGTGGAAAGATTTTTTTTTTTTTTGTTCTGGATGTAAAATCATCAAATGACCTCTCCCGCTCTGGGCCATGTCTTTTCACTTGCCTGTGCGCCAGGTCTACGGTCTCTTGTGAAAAGGATCTCAAGTTCCAAAAGTGACGATTCTCAATTTGACGTGAATTATTGTATTTTTTATTCTTTTTCGAGCTTTGCTTGAAAAACACCAATTTAAAATTTTTATACATATTTTCAGATTGAAGAACCTCGGGAACAGATATCCAGCAGACCAGCCACTGGCGAGCGTGATATCCTAGCACGAATGTTCGCCAAACACGACGTCAGAGAGACTTCGTATCACCTGCTTGCGCCCAGGATAGACCTTCATCTGTGTGATGATCCAGGATGTAAGTGAAAAGCCTCTAAAACAGATAAGAAGAAAGAAGAAGACCGCTCTTAGCGATAAGACCACCCATTGTGTCATCCTTTTTAAAATCTTTCAATTTCATCATTATCATCTCAGCGCTAATCCCAGTCGCAAGCGAAGCTTTTTCATCTTTGGAGTCTGGGGTCCGCTATACCAGTCTAACTGCTGGTTTTGGCTATACTTCAATATTTTCTGTGAAGCGACTGCCGTCTGACCTCCACAACCCGAAGGCGACATCGAAGCATTGCAGTTAGACCAATTGTTGAACTTTTGAGGGCTCCAACCACCCGTAAAGACTGCTAGCCATTAAATGTTCGTATGGCAACCGGGACCAACGGCTTAACTTGCTTTCCGACGCACGACCAGACCAGTACAAATATTCATATTCATGCATACAAATATTTGCACTGCGAGGGGATCGAACCCTCGCCTACTTGCGCGGCGGTCGCGTTCGCTACCGCTACGCCACGGAGGCTATCAAACATCTTTCTTTTTATGTTCTATAATTTATATGGTACTAGCGACCCATCTCGGCTTCGCACGGGTGCAATGCTGATACTAAATCCATTACTTACAGAAAAACTGAACGTAGTATAAAAAAATAAATGAATTATTATTATTATAAAAAACCGCGGCCCGCCGCTCCCGGTCGGCCCGGACGAAACGCCTCGCAATTTTTAAATCTATAATATCTTTGAAAGATTCATTTAAATCATATGCTGTAAAGGGCGATATAAATCTATATTAAAGCAACAATGTATTAAATTGTTTAAGGATTTTTTTTTATTTTAATAATTGTAAACTAGTGCTTGACTGCAATCCCGCCTGATGGTAAGCAGTGATGCAATCGTTGATGGTAAAGCGCGCTGGTTTATTAAGCCTATTCACTTAAAAACTTAGGAATAGGAAGGATGACGGCAGTTGAGCGAAGTGATGCAATGTTAAACCCAAGACCAACACGACCAAAAGATGCTGCGCTAGAGGGAGATTGATCTGCCCCTATAGCCAATGTAACATCGCTTCATAGCGAAGCGAAATCGAATACCAAACCAACCAATGGCGGGAACGATAGACCACGCGACGCGATTAATCACGTGGTCAATCGTTCCCGCCATTGGTTGGTTTGGTATTCGATTTCGCTTCGCTACGTAGCGATGTTACATTGGCTACAGGCCCTGGAGACTCTCCACGACCAAACTCTCGACTCAGCAACATTTGGCGCATCGTAACATACGGCTTCACCAGACATCATGCCGGAACATGACAAATCGCTTGGCAGCAAGACTTTGTCTGGTGGGTGGTAACTTCTGCCGGCAGCCGATGTTATAGCCTACCACCGAGAGAATAATACTATATTGATTAAAATCGCTTGAAAAATAAGCCGGTATTAGCCGTAAAAAGTAAATGACAAAAAAAAAATACTATGGGATATCCATAAGAGATAGACATATACCATCGCGGACTTTTCTGTAGACCTTTTCAATGTGTACAATATTTTGTACATTCTTTTGATAAATCTCGTAGGGTTCAAGCCTATATTTCACTGCAAACGCGGAGAAAATGTAATTATTTACGACATCACATTAGAAACCTCAAATATTATTAGTATTGCTACACAATTTAATGGATGTATAATAACATCCATTAAATTGTGTAGCAATACTAATAATTAGCTGACTCCTCCCAACGCATCGGTCTCCGGATGAACTTAGACAAGACCAAAATTATGTTCAATGAACGGGTCACTCCGAGACCGGTTGCCGTAAATGGAATGCCGCTCGAAGTTGTTTCAGAGTATGTATACCTCGGGCAAACGTTACAATTAGGGAAAAACAACTTCGAGAAGGAGGCAAATAGACGGATCCAGCTGGGATGGGCAGCATTTGGTAAACTTCGTCGGGTATTTTCGTCGCCCATACCCCAATGTTTGAAGACCAAAATCTTCAACCAGTGCGTCCTACCCATCATGACTTACGGAGCCGAGACGTGGACACTAACGGTCAGACTAGTCCATAAGTTTAAAGTCGCTCAGCGAGCTATGGAGCGGGCTATGCTGGGCGTCTCTCTGAAGGACCGCATCAGAAATGAGGTGATCCGACAGAGGACCAGAGTTACCGACATAGCTGAGAGGATTAGCAAGCTGAAGTGGCAATGGGCTGGTCACATATGCCGCAGGACCGACAACCATTGGGGTAAACGAGTCCTTGAGTGGAGACCGCGTCTCGGCAAACGTAGCGTGGGACGCCCTTGGGCGAGATGGAGCGACGACATCAAAAAGGTGGCTGGTAGTGGCTGGCGGAGAACTGCTCAGGATCGAGCTCGTTGGCGTGCCATAAAAGAGGCCTATGTCCAGCAGTGGACGAGTAAAGGCTGATGATGATGATACATATAAACCTTTCTCTTTAATCACTCTTATCTATTAAAAAAAAAAAAAACGCATCAAAATCCGGTGCGAAGAGTTAAAGATTTAATCATACAAAGAGACATAGGGAAAGAAAAAGTGACTTTGTTTTACAATATGTAGTGATACATAATAAAGAGTATTCTATTATATTTTAAACAATTGCGTGAAATGTATTTTGAAGCAGAGTAGAACCCCTCTAATCCGTCACCTACAGGACGGGGAAGGAACGAAAAAAGGTCGAATTATGCGAAAATCTAGTAACTTATACAATATGTAAAGAAAACCCTGTCCGATCCGTGAAGGTATTGTTAGGTATCGTTAACTGATTCTAATAATGCCTACAAAGCCGGGCTAAACTTAAAAAAAAATCCCCCAAAAAAAAAAATATTATTTCGAAACAGCGAGGTTACTTAATGCATGTGCGGTAGGCAACCTGATAGCCCCGCCCCCCTTCACCCGCGCATGTATGCGCTGGTGAAGGGGGGCGGGGCCATGCGGCACGTGGTCGCATCGCTATTCGCTCCGTCACAAATGGTGTTGTCAGTTTTTTAAAAATTACCAAATTTCGGGGAAATTGGAATTAATAGCCGGGAAAAAAAGATTATTTCAAAATTCATTATTATTGTTACTGTGATGATTATGTAAAATTTTATATTATATTTGGTTAAGTGTTTACCTAACCTTTATTATCCTTATGGGTCGGACAGGGTTTTCTTTACATATTGTATAATGCCATTTAGTATTATAAAATTTAATATAATTATACTATATTCTCATATATTAACTTGGTTCACAGTGGGTCGATCAGAGAAGCCGTCCCTCACAAACGGAGGTGCGCTTCAAGTGACACTGGTCAGCATGCAAGCAGACCTGTTCCCTTACCATAAGGCGTCTGATGATAGAAGACATTGGAGAGGATATAGGTAAGATAATATTCTTTTGGCTTTTTAAATGTGAATTCGGATTGCGAACAATGATGGCCAGTATCTTAGTTTCGAAGCTGGATAAAAAAATCTTTGACGTATTATCATTGAAGGTTTTTTTTTTAATGTTCGTAATAAGTAATACATTATCTCCTTTATTACTAAACAAGGATTTTGTTTAGACCATATTTAAACTACCTAAATAGTTCTTGAATTATGAATCTAACCGTTATAGAAATGCAGTTCTTTATATAAAAACTAGCCTTCCGCCTACGGCTTCGCCCGCGTGGTTCGGTTATGTCGCGCTTTTTAGATTTCCCTCTGGAATATCAGTTTTTCCGGGATGACCCTATTATTTAATCTGGACTTCTAACTTTACGTCTGTATAATTTCAAAGCAATCGGTTCAGTAGTTACGGCGTGAAAGCAGAAAAAAAAAATAAACCTATGTTATAAGCCCCGCACGATGATATTGCGATTGGCGGCCATCTTGGTGACGTAGTCGAACTCGCACCGTCGGTACCGTTCGCAAGTTCAGTCCGCGCTTACCCACTTACGCACATCGAATATTTTCGTTAGCTTTTTGTTTTTGTTATCCTGTTTTATTGTTGTTCTTAAGTTTTTTTTGTTTAGTTTTGTTAGCTGTTACTCGTTAAAATGAGTAAGAAATTAATTAATAGTCGTGCTCGTGAAATTATAATTAAAGTGGACAATTATTTTGTTAAAGAGAAAGAGGACTGTAAGTTAGTTCTTGAAAGTATAAACCGTGCTTTAAAAAGTGCTTCGGACATTTTAATACCGAAGCAACTGCTTACAGTTATTAAAAATATTTTGCAAAATTCTATCAAAGTCACGGAGTGTGTGGCATGTGCTACAGGCGTTGCAAAAAATACTGTGACGAAATTGAGACGAGAGCATGAGTCAGCAACAGCCAGTGGCAGCAAAATGAGAACTCCTACTAAAGGAAAAAGACAAAAGAAGAAATATTTCGACGGGTTTTCCTTTAAGAAATATTATAGATTCAATGTATACGGTGAGGAGAGAAATACCCACAATGCGCAAAATCTTGGCGGCTTCAAAAGTAGACCTTAATTATACTGGTAGTGAAACTACATTAAGAAATATAATTAAATGTGATTTAGGCTACCAATTTAAACGATGCTACCAAAAAAGACTGGCCCTAATTGAAAGACCCCAAATTCAAGCGTGGAGGGCTAAATATTTACGATGTATGAAATAAAATTACTCGCTTGGTGAAAAATAAAAGACAAAAGACCCGTTATTTATCTCGACGAAACGTGGATACACGCACACTACACGGTAGAAAAATGTTGGCAAACAGTAACCAATGGAGTGAGACGGAACGACAGCCCCGGCTGCCGATGGATAAAGAAGTTAAAGCGGTTTTGTTGACAATGCCCTTTTAATGTTTAAAGCAGACACCAAAACGAAGGAACACTATGATCAAATGAATGCTGAGAATTTCACCAAGTGGCTTACAGAAAAATTAGTACCCAACAAACCACGCAACTCCAAAATTGTGATGGACAACGCCCCTTATCACAGTAGGGATGAGAATAGGCCACCAAGTATAAACAATAAAAAATAGTTGATTGTTGAGTGGCTACAAGCTCACAACATCGAATTTCCCAACGACAGTACAAAACCTGAACTGTATTTATTAATTAAACGGCACAGACCGCCGAAAAATTATAAAATTGACAATTTATTAGCTGGCAATGGCCATGAAGTCGTTAGATTACCACCTTACAACTGCGACCTCAACCCTATTGAGTACATCTGGAACCTGATAAAGATGAGGGTGTCAGAAAAGAATGTGGAGCAGTTGGAAAGTCGCATTGAAGCTCTGACGTTGGAGGCGTCGGCGTCAATAACTCCAGATGACTGGCGAAAGGAAGTCAATCATGTTAAACGGCTTGAAGAGGAATATTGGAATAAAGATCGAATAACTGACGAGTTATTTGTCATAAATACGGCGATGACAGTGAATTGGAAACGACAACACAGAAAGCAGTTCTGATTCGGAAGACTATATACATTTTTTTTACATATTATCCTGTTTTTATTTTTAAGCTGATAGATGTAGGTAGTAATTAAAACATGACTACTACATACACAGTGGACTCTGGTTCAATTCCCGCTCGCAAATTAACAGAAAGGAAATTAGTTAGAAAAAAATAGTATACATGTAAGAAAGATATACGAATAAGTATATTTTTTTTACGTCTACAAAACATATTTCCTTGAAAATTTTAATAATGAAAGTTTATTTGTCAGAATATGGGTGAGTAGGTATAGGTATACCTACGAAAGAATGTTAAATGCAAAATTAATATTAGATTTAATAATATTAGAATGATATTAGATTAATTTTATTACACTCTTTATAAAGAGTGTATGTATAATAAAATTATAAAATACAAATAAACCCTTAACCCTAATATTATTATTTTTTTTTTATTATATTATAAACTAGCGCTTGACCGCAATCCTGCCTGATGGTAAGCAGTGACGCAGTCGTTGATGGTAAAGCGCACTAGTTTATTAAGAGCCTATTCACTCTAGCCTTGAAGACACTCAAATTGTAGTTCGACGGAAACACCGCCGCTGGCAAACTATTCCAGTCCCTCAATGTACGCGGTATAATATTAATTTATACATACACTCTTTATAAAGAGTGTAATAAAATTATAAAATACAAATAAACCCATTGCCCTAATATTAATTTGCCATTTAACATTCTTTTGCTAGCTGTCCTTTTGTGTGACAGGTGACGTCACAACGCTGTTATTGTGACAAGGTTCCATCGCAATATCATCGTGCGGGGCTTATAGTACTTAATAACTAAAACCGATTTTGTACGGTCCGCTAATGCCCACACAAGTGGACTATCTGCCCGGGCCGCTATCGAGTGCAGAATGATGTTGGGACTGTCGCTCGCGAAGTAACGAGGCAGATTTCTTGCGCCATACTGCGTCAAAGCTGTCAACGTGTGCGTCAGCGAACATCGCCGACGCACTACAGAAGCGCGGCATTTATAATATTAGTAAGGATGACAGCTTAATTCGGTAATAAGTTGTCATTTTAGTATTAATAATTTTGCATAAATCTAAATAAAGTTCGAAATACAAATACTGTCTCAAAGGTTAAGGCTGGAACTAAGATCAGATTTCGTTTTATAATAAGACGGTAGGCTAGATGTTGTTTTTAATGAATACGATATACTTAGAACTGGAATTTTCTTTCTTTTCTTTCAATGTTCCTTCATTTTTCAAAACATCACGTACGTAGTGTTTTCTTCAATGGACAAACAATATATTTAAGACTAGCGGCCGCCAGCGACTTCGTTCGCGTGGAATTAGTTATGCTCAGCTCCTATTGGTCGCAGCGTTAAGGCCCAAGGTTGCTTGGGGATATTTGACACTTTGGAGTAGCTTGACCTGCTGTCGTCCGTACAAATAAGTTTCCGCCGTTTTTTGAGCATGCGGACGAGCATTATCATGTAGGAGAATAATTTTATCATATCTGGGCCTGTAGCCAATGTAACATCGCTTCATAGCGAAGCGAAATCGAACACCAAACCAACCAATGGCGGGAACGATTGACCACGCGACGCGACAAATCACGTGGTCAATCGTTCCCGCCATTGGTTGGTTTGGTATTCGATTTCGCTTCGCTACGAAGCGATGTTACATTGGCTAGGGCCGCTGGAGTAGTAATGAGCGCGTTTTCCCTCTTCCTTCTATCTTCCTCCAATAATACTTGCAATTCCGCGCTTTCGTACGATTTCAGTTTTCCACTGCGTTCTTTGAGTTCCACATCAAAATCACAGTTTCTAAAGTTTTGAAACCATTTACGACAACTTCTCTCGCTTAAAGCAGCTTCACCATAAGCTTCTACAAGCAATTTATGGGCCTCAGCTGCAGATTTCATCAAATTAAAGAAGTAAATCAAAAGTTCCCACAAATGACGCTTATTCGGCACGAAACTTGACATTTTTTCACAAAAAAATATGTGATACTGACACAGAGTCACTAATACTCTAAGTGGATGTTATTTTCAGATGTCCGAACTTACGATATCACATTTTACATCTGACAATGTAACCGGAAACTTATTTGTACACCTATTATTACGCAGAGAAGCAGCAACGCCGCACAGTCAGTGGCTGTCACAGGCGTTGTCATCATTTTGTACCACGCTACTTGAGAATCTAGATCCGAGGCCGCTCACCCCAAGTATTAAGGTATGGATATAAAAGTTAAAAAAGAAAAAAGATTTTGGCCAGTATTTTGAAGTAAAGAATCTATGTACAAAATTTCAAAAAGATATCATGTGACACACAAAGTTATGAGCTTGTTATCCTACTTGGCTGTACCAACAAAAATATGGTCTACGCTCCGGACGAGCGGTGCATTTACCTCTGGCGTCAGCTGTTGCGCGGGCGACGATCTACCGTAAGCTACGTTTAGCGCTCGGTAAACGCAACAATTTCTAAATGTATTTTGGAATACATATAACATAGTGTAAAAATGATTGGGGTCGATTCAGTTGCTTATTCTGGACAAACTATATTCAGGTGTCGCATAAACAAAAAATAACTTTTGTATATTTTTTTAAATATTTTCACTCATTTTATTAACTGATTTTTGCAGACAAGCCAACCCGAGAAACCTGATGAGCCAGTATCTAACGGTATCAAACACAAGCAAACAACCACACAATCAAGTGCTTCCAATGCTCCGTCCACTAACTCTACTACTTCACAAGGTAAGTATTCTATACAGGCAAAAATTCCAACTAGTTTAAATAAAAATTGTGTACTGAATTCATGGTTAAATATACGACAGACGTGAATAATATTGAAAATGTTGTTGGAACAATGTAATCATAAGTGATTTAAAATAAAAAGTGTTGTGTTTAGTAGGAAAAAGTAATACTATCCAGCGTAGGTACTACGCTTAGATATCACTAAGTCGTAAAAACTTAGGTTCAAAGTTGAGGGCTGTGTCTATGCGCTGAATAATGCGTCCTGGTTTAGTGGAAAATGTTCAGAACAGCTCCTCATAGTACTGGAATGCGCATTTATGAACTGTAGGAATGAATGAAATATAAGTATCAGAACAAATATTAAGTATGAGTATATATTTATGTACGGACGACAGCAGGTCAAGCTACCCGAAACTGTCAGATATTCCCAATCAACCTTGAGCCTATAATACTACAATATTCGGCCACCAGAGTGCAGTACTAGCGCATACAGTATTGATTTTTTGAAAGGGTTTTTTTTTTCGGAAACTATTGAGTTAAATAATATTAAAAATTAGCACATTTCAGTTTTATTATTTTTATTGTCGTACCTTTCCACCAAATCCTTACTTTTCCCCTTCAAACTCGAACTGCATTTGCGAAGCAATTTCTTTAGTCCCTTTTGAATGACCGTAGGATGCCAGAAGATATAAAGTTATTTTTTTGTATATACGAAACCTGATTTTTTTAAGAGTGTCCATGGAGTTTCTTGCACGTTCTCCTCCATAGAGATCTACGCTTTGGAACTTGCAATTTAGCTTCACTTTTCTTGGACTGACCGACATTGACTATTCAAAAGTACCAAGTGAACAATTTTGATTTGATTTGAAACACGTTTTCAGTATTTTTAAGTAAATAATCTATATACAAAATTTCAAGAAGATATCGTGAAAAATCACAAAGTTATGAGCTTTTTCCATCCCACGTGCAGGCTTTGGACTGTCGCAAAGGTCAGATGTAGGTAGGTACTTTACTCGTAAATGCAGTCGTAAAGGATAAAATGAAATGTATAATTTACTTAAAACACATTAATTTTACTTAGAACGTATTACACCCCTGCACAGAGTTATCTAGTACTCTGTCGTGAACTGTGTTGTGCGCACGCTAACCACACTGTAACGTTTTCTAAATGTATTTGATACAAAATATAACATGATGTAAAAATAATTGGAATCGATTCAATTGCTTATTCTGAACAAACTGTATTCAGGTTTCGAATAAAGAGAAAAAAAAGTAGTAAAAATAAAAAAGGAAAGAAGAAATTGATATATCTTCACAGAATAGTGAATACCCAGTTGTTACATTTAAATAACTCAGTACGTCAATTAAACTAGATAGTGCAATATGGCGGTTTATTTACTGCGTGTGTTTGTAGCGCCCTCTACGCCAAGTTTACTGTAAAGTTCTCTTTTAACTTATAACTCGCGCGAGTTAACTGTGCACCTCGCTGGAATGCGACCTCTCTGCCGCTTCCCCTAGCGGCGCTCCGCATTCGCCGTAAGCGCTGAGTAGCGTTAGCATCTTTGTTACAATAGGCTATTTGATAGTATGATTTTTTTTTGTGATTATTTGCTTTAGTTGCAAAATAAAATGAGGGATCTTTATGTCATTTACATGAGTTTTAATAAAAATAATAACAATTAATATATCCAAACACACAAAAATATATTTGGCTTTTTGTATCTCGCGCCACATATTGTGAAACGATCCGGATTGGCTAATGTCACGATGACGTCATACGCGCATCAAAACTTATTTTCGTTCTGTGTTCTCAGGTGTTTTAGCGTTTTTTAGAAGGTTTTTAACGATTTATTTGTACAAGCCGATACAGCACACCAATTGTAAACCATTTTATTAGATAAACAACAACAAATAACAAATAAACACAAACACCACTGCTGGACCGAAAACCGCTTGTGACGTCACTTACAAAGCGCGACGCCATATTGCTGAATAAATCGTTTTCGCGGCTTATTTGAATTTTGAATTTTTATTTGCATATTTCTTACGAAATATATATTTAAAATTTAAAAAAGTACTTTCGATGAACTTCTTAACCGCAACCATGTAATTCAAGATAAAAATTATAAATTTGTCAAATAGCCTGTATCAATAAATAAATAGCAATGTATCAATTTAATTGCAATACGTCATGAGTAAAATAAATCTAGTATTATGTCGCTTTGTCATCAAAACGACCTTTTGTTAACATAAACAAATTTGTTTTGGTTTTCGGGTGCTGTTGGGGTTGCCTAGGTATTGCAGTGAGTCGGGCATGTTCGCTTTGGCGCGAGTGGATGATTTTTATGCCATCATGAGAAAGAAGGCGGCCTCGTTGCTCGGTAGAACTAGGACCAGCGCTAACAGCATCCTACAAACCATGGCCGACAAGCTTGATGCGCCAGTGCTAAGACACTGGTTAGCATTGCTTGTGCGGCAGTCTTGATTAGTTTTTTAAGTATTACTAACCCTTAGTAGATAAGTTACTAACCATTGGACCTTTGCTGTCATTTAATAAATTAAATTATTATTTCTTTTATTTACCTTACTTACATATAATTTACATTTTTAAATATTTGTATAAAAAAAAACAAAAACATTTAAAAATATAAAAAATAGTAGCCCACCGGTATCGGGAACAGGGTCCAAGCTACCGGCGGTCAGGGCTTCAGAGAGAGGAACTTCCTGACGATGCGAGCCGTGTCCAGCAGTACCGCTTTCTTAATCAAGCCTTTGATCCAGCCGCCTAACGAGAGCCTCCTGAGGTGTTGGTCGAGGCTCTTGGCTATTAAGCCATTGGCTGTCATGACTATCGGTACAATGATTGCTGAATCCACTTCCCACATGTCGACAACCTCGTGAGCCAAATCAAGGTACTTGATTTGTTTATCTTTCTCGGCTTTCACGAGGTTCTCATCATGCGGGATGGTTATGTCAACAATCATTGCACGCCGCTCTGATCGATCCACCATCACTATATCAGGCTTATTGGCAACAATAGTCCTGTCGGTGATGATGGATCGATCCCAGTACAATGTGATATGGCCATTTTCGAGAACTGGGTCGGGCATATACCTGTAGTACGGCACCTCCGATTCCACAAGGTTGTATTTCAGAGCAAGTTGTTGATGAATTATCCTGGCTACAAGGTTGTGTCTATGCAAGTACTCTCCGTTAGCTAGACGAGAACACCCGGAAATAATGTGTCTAATTGATTCTCCCGGCCGGTGACATGCCCGACAGATGTCAACTGTGCCGTCTTTCACAATGAATCTCCGGTAATTGTTCGTCATCATAACTTCGTCCATATTAATTGCAAAGACAAACCCTTCGGTTTCCCCAAAGAGGTCACCGAAACGTAGCCAGGCTACGGACGCTTGAAAATCTACATCGGGCCCGTGCAGGGCTCGGAAGAAGCATCCGTGAAGCTCTTTGCTCTTCCATACCTCCAAGCGCTCATTTGTGTCAAGCACTACTGGTTTGCGCCAGTTCTCTTTAGCCAAGGAGAGCGGAGTGAGTCCCTTGTCAATCGCGACCACATCTCGATGCATTCCCACGTCAGTTTTCAGGAAATATTCCCCGAGACTGCATATCTCGCGATTGTGGAGTGTCTTAGCGTTTAAAAAGCCTCGACCTCCACATTTTCGCGGGATATACAGTCTCATAACCGATGACCGTGGGTGATGCAATCGATTTGCAGTCAATAACGTACAGACCCTCTGATCCAGGGCGTCAAGTTCGGTCTGAGTCCATTTGAGTATGCCGAAAGAGTACATCAATACCGGCATGACCCAACCGTTGAAAGCGCGCACCTTATTTCCGCCTGATAGAAGACTATTAAGTACTTTTTTCAGGCGGCTTTCCTTCAACGATTGCTTCATGTCAGTAACATTGATACCCAACGCTTCCGACATACCCAAATACTTATAGGTTTCGGATGCAGAGAGGGATCTAAGGTTTATGGAACCAGTGAGTTGGGTTCCCACGGATTCCACAATATCTCCTCGCTGTACATGCATGACCGCACATTTGTCCACACCGAATTCCATCCTGATGGCGCTACTGAAAGTTTCGGTAATTTTCAGTAGCTCCTTCAGTTGTGAATTGGTGTGAGCAAAAAGTTTCAGGTCATCCATGTAGAGGAGGTGCGATATAACCACCTCTCCTCAATTGATAGCCTAGACCAGCCCCCTAATCGGCGAACACATTTTTGTCAAATGATTGCGACTAGTTGGGATCGTTTGGACCGAACTGACCAATGGGCGATCCGAATGATCCCAATTGATCCCAATTAGTCGCAATCATTTGACAAAAATGTGTTCGCCGATTAGGGGGCTGAATCCTCCAATAGTGTGCTTAGAGGATTCAGTGCCAAGCAAAACCAAAGTGGACTCAAACTATCTAATTATTATTATTATAAAAAAAAATGAAATTTATATATGTATTTTTAACATAATTCTCATTTTTTACAAACGGTACCGTTCCAATGACGTCACAGAGCGAGGTGCACAGTTAACTCGCGTGAGTTGTATTATGTATATGAAATATTGACTCTATTTACAGCATCGCCGACTAGAACACGCATCTTGCAGCAACTCGGCAAGCTGATGACCACGTGTCTAGTACTTAGGATAGATGACTTCACTGTTTATAAGGTAGATATCTTTCTATACTCCATAGGTAAATAATTATAAGTTAAACGTTATATTGTGGTGTAAAACTGTTTTACATCCGTCACCTCGCATCACGTTCAGTATGCCTAGTATGAGTTTTCATTACGAGACTCGATCGTCTCATTGGTTGAGAGTTCTTACAACCTTGAAGCGGGTCAATCGATCAGTCAAACGCGCTCGATATCGACGATCGAGTTTCGTAATGAAAAGTCATACTAGGCCTACAGTTGAAAATCAGCGTCAGGCAGTAGTTTCTGGCATTTTTGCTAAACTGAACCTTTTGGGTACAGCCGCGAGGCACATTTTGCTGATACATCAGGGTTTTTTACTGTTGCTGCCTGATGTATGTTTATTATAAATGTGTTGTGTCTTTAAGTCTTTGCAAAAAAACAAATAATAGCTCTTTTCAAATCTCTATAGTAAATATCTGTGAAGGTTGCAAGAAGCCTGTGGATGCGGGCAGCACAAGACCGGTCATTGTGGAAAGCCTTGGGGAGGCCTTTGTCCAGCAGTGGACGTCTATAGGCTAAGAAGAGGAAAAAGTAGTGTCTATCTAGATTCATGTCAATACAGTTATTAACTAATTAATGGATACCATTTAGTCAATCGACATCTCATTTGATTATTTGACGGCCATTTCTCTAGTATTCTTTAAATGTCATATTGAATAATAATATTTATTTTCTCACCACAATATCCTTATAAAATAATAACAAAAGAAAAACAATGTTGTCCAGTATGGGCTTGTACAAAAATATTGTGGGAGACTGGTGCCTAAGCTAAGCCGAAGCCTGCATTTCAGGCCACCAGATCTCAACCCCAGATATACATTTTATCATAGCTTCCCGTATACTACAACAAATTAATGGAAAATCATAGTAGTGCTTCGCATGTGGGAGATATTAGGTTAGCTACATATTCCTATGGCAGGTCTTAAACGACAACGTGGCGCCTCCCAAAAAATGCATAGTGTGGGGCAACGATTTAAAAAATATATAAAAATGACATTGACGAGAAGCTCCTTCCTTAGCGGAACCCGCTCCTACATACATTTTGCGAGATCATAGAGTTGCTGTCAATATGTTTGTTAATTATAGCTTTCAAAATGGATATAAGAACTTTATGAAACCTCGGTAAACAAGTGATCATCTTTATCAACTTTTTTTAACGTCCCACTGCTGGACACAGGTCTCCACTTATACAGAGCAGGATTGAGCGTAAACACCACGCTTGCTCAATGCGGGTTGGCGATTTCAGACTTAAAGTCCAGGTTTCCTCAAGATGTTTTCTTTCATCTTCAGTCATTGATGTCCAAGATATACTTTGAAAGTACATATAACTTAGAAAAGTTACATTGGTACTTGCCTGACTTGGAATCGAACCTGCGCACTCATACTTGAGAGGCTGGTGTTTTAACCACTAGGCCACCACGACTAAAAACGTGTTTTATTGAATTTGTATGTAGGAATCACGCGCACAGGATCATAACGCCTGACATTATGAGGACCGTCTAAAATACCAGCAACGTTCTTCAAAACTAATAACTAAAATACATTTTGGAGCTCAAGGAAACATAATTTGCTGGTAAATCAAGGTTTGCGATGAACATGAATTCGTATATTACAGGTATCAACAGGCTCCCGATCCCGCGAGGCGCTTCGTCCTCTAGTAAGCGCTGAGAAGGCCACACTGCCGGGCGACGCCGGCTTATTGCACGCTGAACTAACCTTCTTCTACTATCCTGGAGATGTGTGCTTTCCTGGTTAGTGGTTCATAATCAACTAGCTTCAGCTAACAAGTTCAGACAAAGTCTCGCCGCCATGCGATTCGTCGTGTTCGTAGATAGAGCTTTGTACCAATTTTTTTTTTTTTTTTTTTTTAATTTTTACTTCTATTTGCTTAGAATAAATTTTTAGTTAGATAGTTAGATAAATACTGAATAAAAAATATTTAATATAATATGCTCCTCATTACGCTCACCAATAGGAAGGCCTAAATCTTGTAAACTCGTTATAAAAAACAAGAAAATTCTTAACAAAAATGACCTAGAAATAACGGCGCGTGTGCAAAGGATAAGGTTGTAATTAAACACAGAGTTATACAATATGTAAGTAAAGAAAACCCTGTCTGATCTCTGAAGTTATTTGTTAGGTATCGATAACTGATCCTACTAATGCCTACAACGCCGGCCTAAACTTTAAAAAAATCATCATAAAAAATAAATATTATTTCGCAAAAGGAGGTAAATTGATACATGTGCGGTATGCAATAAAAGCGCGGGCGAAAGGGGTCAGGGCACGCGGTCGCATCGCTATTCGTTCATAATAATACCATCAAGTGATGTTGTCACTTATTAAAAAAAATACCAAATTTTGGGGAAGACATTATTTCAAAATTCATTAGTATTGTTACTATGATGATTGTAAAATTTCATATTTTATTTGATCATGTGTTTACCTAACCTTTATTATCCTTATTATGACAGGGTTTTCTTTACAGACCCTTTTAATACTTATTACTTATGGTTTATACAGAGTGGTGCTGACCATACGACAATAAATGAAAACACGAACAATACTGTTTCATAGGAATAATCCTAAACCATAGAAAAAAAACCTAGCATCAGAAATACAAAAATGAAAATTTCAAACAAACTAAATCGCATAAAATTGCAAACGGAATAAAACATCCTTTAAAAATATAGGTTCATAGACCTCCGATCGCCGACAGCGCGATCCTGTATCGACTTGCTTTTTTCGCGCCATTATTAATAAAATTTGGTACCGCAGGAAGCGGCGGTCATTAACCTGCAAGCGCTTCCTTATCAATATGTACATCATGCAGAAAATGTGAAAAATGAAAAATAATTTTCTGTGACTAAACTCGCTAAACTTAAGTGGCAGTGGGCAGGGCACATTGCTCGTAGAAATGATGGCCGATGGGGCAGTAAGGTTCTGGAGTGGCGGCCACGTACTGGAAGACGCAGCGTAGGGAGGCCCCCAACAAGGTGGACCGATGACCTGGTGAAGGTCGCGGGAACCCGGTGGATGCGGGCAGCACAGGACCGGTCAACGTGGAAAGCCTTGGGGGAGGCCTTTGTCCAGCAGTGGACATCTATAGGCTGAAGAAGAAACTAATGGACATATTTATATGATTTTTTTTGGGTAGACTGAGAATGTGTTGAGGTACACGATGTTTAATTTATTGTCGTATTGTTAGCACCACTCTGTATTTTCAACACCGACGTGATATAACCAAACTATGTTGTGTACTTGACATCATACCAAACTTATAGCACTTTCTTACCTATCCTATAATAAAGATTCGATAAATATCAACATGTTATTGGCAGCATTACTCTAATGAATCATATAAAAAAGTTATAAATAACTACCATAACAAATGCTAATATTGAATATAATAGATAAGATAGTGTAACAACAGACCACGATCCATACAAACTTACCCATTGATTTTTATTCCTTTCCATCGTCTCACAGTACCACCTCCAAAGCTGTACGTCCAGCTAAGTCCAGTGCTGGTGTCAGTGGACGTGAACAGTTTGGTGTGGCTGGGCGCCTTCCTGCCGCACGTGGTGCCGCGAGACAGTGAGACACGCGACAGTATGGAGCAAGCGCCGCCTGCCTACATGGACGTCAGGATGGAAGCCATCATGCCTAAGGTACAGATATCCTAAAGAAAGTTCACGCTTCCTCCCAGTTATATCTTACACACGATCCTTTTTCTTTCTTTATTAGGCTTTTTTATCATTATAGCTCCAGTTTAATCCATACTAATATTATAAATGCGAAAGTAACTCTGTCTGTCTGTCTGTTACGCTTTCCCGCCTAAACCTCTCAACCGATTTTGATGAAATTTGGCACAGACAATCTTTGGACCCTGAGAAAAAACATAGGCTACCTGTTATCCCGGAAAAAATTTGATATTCCCGAGGAAAATCTAAAAAGCGCGATATAACCGAACACCACGCGGGCGAAGACGCGGGCGGAAAGCACACAATCTTTAGACCCTGAGAAAGGACATAGGCTACCTTTTATCCCGGAAAAATTTGATGTTCGCGAGGGAAATCTAAAAAGCGCGATATAACCGAAATTTACGCGGGCGAAGCCGCGGGCGGAAAGCTAGTATAGTATATTTCTGTTGTTCACAGGTGGTGTTAGAAGCGGGTTCAGAGCATGTTTCCCAGCAGCGTGACCGTCCCAAAGAACTGCAGATCTGTACTGCCAGAGCTACACTTACCAACGTGCGAGAATCTCCTAGAGCCAGTTAGTGTTATATCTTAGACAACGTTCTGTGTTGCTACCATGAGTTTTCATTACGAGACTCTATCATACGCATCGAGCGCGTTTGGCGCCCTCATTGGTTGAGAGTTCTTACAATCTTGAAGCGGGCCAATCGATGCGTCAAACGCGCTCGATATCGATGTGTTTCTCATTCATCTACCTTTTCCCAACTAGAGTATTTTACATGACACCCAGCTGATCTCCACAATCAAGTTACCAATATGATACTGCTTGGTAAAGTTGGTGGTCAGACTTTAGGTCTATTGTCGACCCGTAACGACTGTCAAAGATCTTAACGTGCTTTCCAAGGCACCGGAGGGGATTCGGTATGTGAAGATGGTCGCCCATCATCGATCACTTTAATACACTAGATACAGTCTTGAACAAAACTCTTATCAAAAATGGCGTCAAGTATTAAGCAGTCTATAATAGTCAAAATAAATATATGACGGCGCGTGACTGGTTAATTTTGAATATTGTGATCTGTTTTATCGTATCCGTATCAATTGACCGTAAATTACTTTACTATTTTTTGAAGTTGATTAATCGGTCGGTATTCGGATAAATTATGATTTTTATTAAGTGCGGGAAACACCATAGAGCGAATGGTAACACCGACTGGAGTTGCGTTTGACATAGCGATCAACCGTTGGCGCTGGGCATTCTTTGCTCAAGCTACGATCGAGTGGGTTGGTCATACTCAAATTCAGTGGCTCTTATCGGTTTTAATCTGAGATTATCATTGTAATCCCTTAATATTAAAGTGATCTAAGTGTCTGTACAGTTAAAATAATAAGAATCGAACATCATACTATAGTTACTGTCCAACGTTTTCGCGAAATACCGCCCACAACGGATGCTCATGCAATGAGAAGACAACCCAACTATCTGGAACTTCGGCCCCGCCTTCTTGACGTTCTCCCCCGTCATATACATTAATTTAAAACCAGCCTCAAGTGCCGTGTATAAACTTCTTATCACAAAGCAGCACAAAAGGCCATTATTTTTTACGACCTAGTCTGACATCAAGCCAAATTCAACCTTACACGTATGCATTAAAGTCAGAATTAAAAAGTAAGCACTAAATGAAAGAAGCACTCAAGTGCTGCGTTGTGCGCTAAATAAGAGATCTGGAACCGGAGGATGCAAAAAAAAAAAACAATTTTCTTAAAACTATTTATTATAAAAATTAATTAAAATCTAAGTAGGTGATAGTCGGTCGATGCTTGTACCAAGAATGACAATATTTTATTACTTGGTGCAGAATTACAATGATTAACTTATTGTGAAATAAAAGTAGCTCGATGGGAGTGCATGTTTCGCTGAGTCGGCGCCTCGTGGTGGCCACGGTTGCGATGCGCAGTAGTGATGTCATCCATCGTCAGCGATTCGTATGTTGTACCATCGCGTAACACGCTTGTTCAGTTCAACCATTTTTTTTACGCTGATTGTGAATCTAGTGTATAAGTGATCGATGTCGCCCATCCGTCGACATCACCATCGACCGACATGGGCGGCTTTATTATTGAGCTAGAGTCTCTTGGTGCTTGATGGTATAAGTTCCAGCCTAAATACCGATAGGCTATAGGCCATGTTTGTTGCAGACTCCGCGGGCACTCGCGCCGACCTGGCCGCCATCCTGTCGGCCCTGCGCCGCTCCGCGCCTCCCGCGGGACAGTTCCCGTGCTCGCCCGACGACATGGACCCCATACACGACCAGTTCATATTGCACGCTGACAGTACGTATTTTAATGTATCCTAACATTGCCACTTACTGTCAAAGTCAGTAAAGTGGTCTAAATTCTCATACAAAAAAGAATCACTTTGTTTCCAATGGAAAATTTATGTGTGTGTATGAGAATTCAGACCACTTTTATATTAGTATTCTTTAAAAAAGAAGATATTTAAGTTTGTCGAGTGGTTCCATTTTGAGAGACGACAGCGCTCAATGCGGTAAACTTGGCGGCTCAATCATAGCGCCGAACGCCCCTGGCTGGACCCGCTGGAGGCTTTAAATTTAAGGCAACCACAGGATAGCCCGGTTAAGTAGTCACGACCTCTCAAGGTCAACTACGAGATGCCACAGTCAAAAAACAAAAAAAAAAAAACAGCGCCGAACTTCATACACAACTCAATCGCGTAAACTTAAAATAAACTCGCACTAGGCCCTGTGTGTGGCTACCATGAGTTTTAATTTTTTTGTTTTTTCTTTTTTTTTTTTTTTATTTATTATAAACCAGCGCTTGACCGCAATCCTGCCTGATGGTAAGCAGTGACGCAATCGTTGATGGTAAAGCGCACTAGTTTATTAAGAGCCTATTCACTCTAGCCTTGAAGACACTCAAATTGTAGTCCGACGGAAACACCGCCGCTGGCAAATTATTCCAGTCCCTCGATGTACGCGGTATAAAGGAGGAGGCGAAACGCTTCGTCCGGATCGTAGAGGTGTTAACAACGTTTTTTTTCAAGTTTTCAAGTGTTTTTTCATTACAAATGCTCGATCATCGATATCGACCACGTTTGACTCATCGATTGGCCCGCTTCAAGGTTGTAAGAACTCTCAACCAATGAGGGCGTCAAACGCCCTCCTTACCTGTACCTTAACTTTGGGCGGTTCATTGACTCCAAGGCCAAGGTGGCTGCCAGGAAACTCGGCGTTATCACAAAGGTCCGGCAGTACTTCACACCTGGGCAGCTTCTAATGTTGTACAAAGCACAGGTCCGTTCGTGTGTGGAGTACTGCAGCCACATTTGGGCGGGTGCTGCTAAGTGTCACCTGGCCACTCTGGATTCGGTGGAGAGGCGTGCGAAGAGGCTGATTGGTGACCTGATTTAACTCGAGATGTTCTCCAAAGCCTAGAGCATAGGCGTAGAGTAGCCAGCCTTTCGGTATTCTGTAGGATGCATTTTGGGGAGTGTTTTTTTTTATACATATTATAAACCAGCGCTTGACCGCAATCCTGCCTGATGGTAAGCAGTGACGCAATCGTTGATGGTAAAGCGCCTCCTCCTTTATACCGCGTACATCGCGGGACTGGAACAATTTGCCAGCGGCGGTGTTTCCGTCGAACTACAATTTGAGTGTCTTCCAGGCTAGAGTGAATAGGCTCTTAATAAACTAGTGCGCTTTACCATCAACGATTGCGTCACTGCTTACCATCAGGCGGGATTGCGGTCAAGCGCTAGTTTATAGCTTGTAAAAAAAAAGACGATGGCGAATGAACGCAGTCGATGCGTAGACCGAGTCTCGTAATGAAAACTCATGGTAGCCACACAGGAGTCGAAATCATCACTCACTTGAATAATTCACTCACCCAAAGTGAAGTTTTCTAATAATACATGATAGTAACAAAAAGTTGAACAAGTCAACAGTTGAAAATAAAACTGGACTATTATTGAATATAATATGTAGAAATTTATGATTTCCACTGTTGGACATCGTTGGTGTGTAAGGTTTAAGTGTAACGAAAGACGAAGGAATGAGTGAAGAAAGAAACGTCAAAATTAATGATTAAAAACAAAGTGTATTAAAAATTACAAAGTATGGGCTACAGTAATCCATAAAGCGTGGCACGGGTACGAGGACGACTAGCGTCCCTTGGGATGCGCGTGCGCCGCTCGGTGTCCGTAGGCCGCTGACATCACATCGCATGTTCGATCACCTTTTTTTAGTCCGACGCAAAATCATGGCGAAAGTGATTATCTCCGATTTCTATGTTGGTGGTCTTGTTTCTTCCACCACAAGTATATTACTAAAAAAAATAGATTTCATAAAGGTATGATTAGCGACACATTTGTCAAAAATGTTAATAAATGTGTGTTTTGTTAAAAATTTACTTTCATTCCTACAGTATAGAGTTCAGTTTCCGCTGCACCTTCACTTTTAAACGCTAAATAACTCGTTATTTCATCCTTAGATTTGGATGACATAGATCGTGGAACTGCAATTAGTCCAGAGTTGTTATGGCGCGAAAACAGATCAGTATGGTGCGCAAGAGTGGAGCCACTGTGGGCCGACTTTTGTGGCGCTAGAGCCACGAACAACAAACCTGCTCCTTTGCTAGATGCTACGCCCCTTACAGCTTGGGTAAGTGGATCTTAGAGCCATATTTTTTTGTCAACATTTATGGCATCATCATCTTAACTAATTGGCGCCGATTCTTTTGTTCACAATAGTTATTTATGCCACTGTCAAGCAATGATAGCTATTGTAACATGAGTGATAGTTTGTAGCACTATAGATCAGCACTAATATTACAAAGCTGTTTGCGACAGTAGCATGCAAACACTTTTTCTACGACCTTGAAATAAATGCAGGTAAAAATTAACAATGGCGCGAAAATAGCGCGGCCCGCGCAATGTTATTTTGTTGTTATAATCCCACAAATGAAAGGCAAGGGCCAATTCATCCATACAGCCTAATAACATGCGATGTTTAGTCGTGACGCAAATACACGCGCTTTTTGGCATAATCATATTATGTTGATTTTTTGACGCCGTAGCAATAATAAAAAAAAGTTTCATTGTAGTACGGTTTACCCGTTTGGAAATGGTCATTGTAACACGACTTGGAGGTCACGGTTGGCGTAGTGGTTAAATGTTTGACTGCTGTGCTGCATGTCGCGGGTTCGATTCCCGCACGAAACAAATAATTGTATGGCCTACAATTAGTTGTTCCGAGTCTGGCTGTTTGTGTAAGTTTATATGTTTGTAAACGCACCCACGATACAGGAGAAAATCCTAGTGTGGGGCAACGTATTTTTTTTTTTTTTAAATATTGACATTACAACCGTGCTGATTCTCAGCCTAATTAGAATAAATGACTTTTATTATCCGTGTGCTACAAAGATAGGTAATGTATACTTGTCAGTTATTAGAATTGTTCCCTTGTTAATTGTAAAAAGATTCTATCTTTACCAGTGGCAGTTTATTTCTAATGTAACACAAAAATTCTCATCCCACCACAGCTTTGTTTCGATGACAACTTCTCCCGCATCTGGGTAGTGGCCCGCACCTGTGGGCTGGCAGGTCTTCAACTGAACCACTACCAGATGTTGTTCCTCATGAGACAGCTGGAGAGGATCTCGGAGATGACGGCCTGGTTAGCACATGATGCTGAGAGGCAGCCGGATGCTGAAGAAGGGTAAGATTTAAGAAATATTTGTATTCTCAACTGGCCCAAACACTTATGTATTTCACAGTGAATCATTTTCATTTTCGCAGTCAATCATCACCTATCATAGGTGATGATTTACCGAACTCTGTGCGCCTAAAAGGGGCCAAGAGAGGTTGAACTGGTTTATGCGGATATCTCGATGGTACACTAAACCTAAAAGAATTAAGGAGCTGTGGACAGTTTATTTGATCTCGAAGTATTTAAAAAGAAAGACAAGATCCAAGATGTCTCTGCGCTTTGAGAGGGTCTGCATCCCGAATAACTAACATTTCACCTTCTGTCCGTGTCTTAATGAAATAGAAAAGAAAAAGATGGACTGAACTTAAATTTAATTTAGTTTATGAACAAGGGAATGGATTCCCTGTCATTAATTATTGTTGAGTAGTCCGGGAAATAAATGCAGGTTTTCTTGCCAAAATATACAGTATGTTAAATAACAGAGGGCGTTCCCTTAAACTCGTTAAAATATATCATTAATAGATTAAAATAAAAATATCAGCATAGAAAAACAAGCATAAAATAATCCGAATAAAAAGAAATTATAATTGAAAATAAATTTGAAACCTCCTGTTTTAAATCAAAATAGTAGCGCGGAATAGTATCTACCTAACGTTGCATTGCCCAACACACATCAATCAATTAGATCTTAGATCGCCGCCGCATACGCGGCTCGTCATTCATAAATAAATTGCGACGTTGCCGTCTTTCATGTTCGCGTGTACAGTGTGTTTCTTTTACATGTCAATTTAAAATTTTTATTGAATATTTTCATATTTAAAAAATTTTAAAACATTTTGTTTTCGAATGGAAATATTTGTTTTTAGCATGTATGTATGCTATACTATTTCGGGTTAACGGGAACGCCCTCTGTTAGATAATATACTGTATATTAAATAAGGTGTACGAGTGAACTTTATACAAAGATAATCGCGCGCGTCTGTCGTCTGGTAGGTTTCTTGATCGAATGTGCGAGGCGGCCGCGCGGCTGGGCGCGGCGGGCGATTGTCGGGACTTCGGGAGCGGTCGTAATATCCCCCTCAGCCCGCAGGCCGCTGGCGCAGACAGTTATAGTAATAGGCTTACTACAAATAAGTACATTGCTTTCTAGATGAAAGAGGTGACGGGTACGATGCGCCAAATGTTGTTCTATCGGGAGTTTGGTCGTGTTGGTCTTGGGTTTAACATTGCATCGCCTCGCTCAACTGATGTCATCCTTCCTATTCCTAAGTTTTTTAAGTGAATAGACTTAATAAACTGGTGCGCTTTACTATCAACGATTGCATCACTGCTTACCATCACGCGGGATTGCAGTCAAACACTAGTTTATAATTATTTAAAAAAAGAGGTATCTTAAGGTGAAATTAGATAAGGTGAAATAGGATGGCGTCTGCGGCACCTCCTTCACTCGACCATACCTTTCCCGTGTCTTCCTTCTGTCCCTTAGAAAACTAATTCTATTTATATTGACATAGGCAAATATACCATAACTTGACACAAGAAATCCTTCCCTTAGAACAATAGTAGCAGGCATAGTGGTACCGGCAGTGGAGTTAACGTTCGTGCTTCCATCCAACTGCCCAGGACAGGAGTCTTCCAGAGACTTGGACAGCGTGCCTCTCGACTCCTCCAGCTTACAGGACTTGAAGTTGGGTGAGTCAAGTTTTCTAATCATAAATGCGTAACATACTAATGCTATCAATTGGAATCATTTCGAAGCATATTGCTAATACATTACTCCCGACGTTCGATAACGTGTCTGCTCAACAATGAAAATAAAGCAATGAATTGCCAAAATGAAACCCATTGCTACTGATAGTGTTTTACGCAATTACCCTGCAGGTTAGCGGTTTGCAAATAAATGTGGACCATATTATTGGGTATTAAAGAATTGAACTTAAAAGAGTATGTTTAATCTGCATTTTTGAAACATTTCCCAAAAACATAAACAAATTAATACGAGTTTATGGAAAAATAACTTTAATTCCTACACAATAAAGTTCAACTTACGCTACAACCTTAAAACCTTTTTATAACTTTTTTCAATATTGACAGTCAGTCTAAAATCAGCTGATGGCAGGATGTTGTATTTATTATATTATTGTTGCGCGGCAAACTCTGCTTGCACAATGCAGGATTTGGGAGCCATCATTGTGATGCGTCATTCGTATGTCTCTCTCTCAATTAACATAAACACAGTGTTTCCAGTTTTCCACTGAGACGGAGGCGGTTGAAATCTGAGCTTTAGATTCCGCCGTTATGATTGGTTGATATTACGCCGTTTATGATTAGTTGACTTCCGCATGCCTCCGATTCACTAGAAACTCAATACCTAATTCTATTCACAAACTCTTTATTAAACTCTGGCTTCCTTCTCTTTACTATTTACAACATTCTGTTATTTTTTCTTTTAATTATGTTACTTCTTATTTATTCCTGTATTTATTTCCACGTCTTTCTCTGGGCAGAGCACCAAACTGTCTCTACATTAGGCGCTTCTACGCCGCTTGAGGAGAACTGCAGTAAGTTTTTGAGTTTATAGATATTGATTTTGCAGTTCCTATGTTATATGTCTATCAGTACTTGTCACTAACAAAGTATATTAGATGAAAAAGTAAAAACACTGTACTAACATGAATACAGAATAGTTTTGGGCTTCGGCTTCGGTAATCTTCGTGTTTCCGAATCATTACGAACGTCACGCCAAACAACCATCCACAGAAGCAATACTGAGTTTTATACCTCTGCTCTTTATCGTAATTGCGCATTTTTATGAAGCCTTAAGGCTCAATTCACACGTACCACAACGACGCGATGTGGTCGGGCGTATATTTTGTATTGAGAATGAATATCACAATTCACACGTACCACATTTTGCCGTTGTTATCGACCACCTGTGTAATACGACTACATCGCAACCACAACACGACGGCAACGCCACCACCGACGGCGGCACCGCGGCCACATCGCCACGACATGACGTCATCAAAAGCGCGCGCCCTGCACATGACCACGCGGTTACCACAGCGACAACGCAACCACATCGACATTTTGTCGCTACCACAACGCAACTGCAAAAAGCCGCTGCGATTCTATTCACACGTAACCACAGCTTGACCACATTCTGTCGCTGCGACGTAGTGTGGTTGTGGTACGTGTGAATTGACGCTTACTTTTTCATGTCACAGAAAAATCTTGAAAAGTTATTTGGAACTGCATAGGGTTGTTAATCGCAAAATTTGTAACCATGTTAATACAAAATTGTTTAGTACTCTCAATGTTGCAACAGCTCTATATTGAACTATTAAGGATCTCATAAACACGAGTATATTTTCGACAATAGACGATGATTGCCGAAGCGCATATTTTTGCTAGGATATGTAGATTTAGGTATTTATTTAATCAAGTATTTTAACTCACTTTGCTCGCACATTTAAAACAGCAATTTTTTTTTGGTGTGCCCGAAATTTTAGAATATGTCATACCATGCTTACGCCAAAACAGTTATGTGTTGCCCTTTCTTTAACTTTTTATTTTTTATTTCTTCACTCACTTGCACAACTTTTTTCCAAAATCAATAACATGTACACATTGATGTAATTTTAGTGTTATTTTAATTTTGCCTAATTTTTCATCAGTCAGATATTTTTAATGAGGTATAAATGAGGTGAGGCATAAGTGTGTCGCTACCATGAGTTTTCATTACGAGACTCGATCATACGCATCGAGCGCGTTTGGCGCTCTCATTGGTTAATAGTTCTTACAACCTTGAAGCGGGCCAATCGATGAGACAAACGCAGTCGATATCTATGATCGAGTTTTCGTAATGAAAAGTCATGATAGCCACACAGCTCTCAAAACTGTGATTGAAACCGGCATGTCCTAGAACCAGAGATTCAGACATGTGGCATCTACGAACTGCGACATTTTAGGCTGATTATGTAAATCAGCCCCTAATCGGCGAACACATTTTAGTCAAATATTTGCGACTAGTTGGGATCGTTTGGACCAATGGGCGGTCCAAGCAATCCCAACTAGTCGCAATCATCAAAAATGTGTTCGCTTATTAGGGGGCAGATTATTATTAAAGAGAACATTGTAATAATTCTAAGTCTATCCAATCTTGGGCTACTATCAAACCTTCCTGCCTTCACCCCTACAAAACCGTCTCTAGTAATTTGTTTAACTCCCAGTAGGTTCCGAAGCTACGATGGCGCCATCGATGATGGACCGGGACAGCGGTGTGTTAGCCACTACATCGATAGACGTCTACCAGCCCATCGTCATTGAGGAACCGCCCCCACCTAGCCCGGGAATAAGTTTTGGAGGTATGTATAGAGATTTAAGAAGTAGTTTAAAGCCATATTTGGGCTGGTGCTGCCAAGTGTCACCTGGCCACTTTGGATTCAGTGGAGAGACGTGCAAAAAGGCTGATTGGTGACCCTGATCTAACTCGAGTTGGTCTCCAATGCCTAGAGCACAGGCGTAGAGTAGCCAGCCTTTCGGTGTTCTATAGGATGCATTTCGGGGAGTGTGCGAGGGAATTGCATGATTTAATTCCCCCATCTCCGTTCCACCAGCCGACGACCCGTCGTACTGCTGGCTTCCACCCTTACGTTGTTAACACCACTACGATCCGGACGAAGCGTTTCGCCTCCTCCTTTATACCGCGTACATCAAGGGACTGGAACAATTTGCCAGCGGTGGTGTTTCAAGGCTAGAGTGAATAGGCTCTTAATAAACTAGTGCGCTTTACCATGAACGATTGCGTCACTGCTTACCATCAGGCAGGATTGCGGTCAAGCGCTAGTTTATAATATATAAAAAAAAAAAGTTTGTTAGCTGCAAATGTAGCCGGCACTCCCAAAAGACAGAATTGTATGAAAAAGGGAGAGTTGTGTGGAAAAGAGAAAAGAAGGTATTTGAATTGTGTGAATAGAGAAAGGGAGGCATTTAAATTGTGCGGAAAAGAGATCGGGAGATATTTCAATTGTGTGCAAAAGAGAATGGGTGGTATATGAATTGTGTGGAAAGGGAGAAGGAGGTCTTTGTATTGTGTAGTAAAGGGTGAGAGAGGTCTTTGAATTGAGTGTAAAGGGAGTGGGAGGGAGGTCTTGGAATTGCAGTGGGGCAGTACAGGGAAGTTAGTTAACTGTAGCTGTTTATAATAATGAAAATATCAAAAACGTCATGAATTGTATAAGACTTATCATCAGTTCAAATAATATTGTTAGCTTTTGATTTATAACTGGTGAGATGTCTTCTCAGACGAGCTTTAAGAATTCACACTATAACATTGTGAAGACCTTTTTTTGTCTGTCACATGCAATACTCATGAACCGTGATAGCTAGGCAGTTACAATTTTCATACTATACTAGGTCCGGTTAGACCAGAATCCAAACTTAACATACAAGTTTGGAAAAGGCCAGCTAGACAGATGAAGAATCCAAAAAAGAAATGTCGCCCACGTACAGACGACAGTACATCAAGCTACAACAATCAGATTACTTTATTCGATTTTCAACTTTATCTTTAAAGCATTAAGGCTCAAGGTTGATTGGGAAAATTTGACAGTTTAGTCCGTACAATAAAGCCCAATCCCCATCTCCGTTCCACCATCGGACGACCCGTTGTACCGCGAATTTCCACCATTCCGTTGTTAACACCACTACGATACGGACGAAGCGTTTCGCCTCCTCTTTTATACCGCGTACATCGAGGGACTGGAACAATTTGCCAGCGGCAGTCTTTTCATCGGACTACAGTTTAAATGTCTTCAAGGCGAGAGTGAATAGGGTCTTAATAAACTAGTGCGCTTTACCATCAACGATTACGTCACTGCTTACCATCAGGCGGGATTGCGGTCAAGCGCTTGTTTATAATTTATATTAAAAAAAAACATTGAAAACTCATTACCTTTTAGGCTTCTCCTCAATGCGGCGCGGTCTTACATCTTTAGTGACGTCGATTGATAGCGCGCTTACACGCGATGATGCAAGAAGCGACGCAGCTTCTACTGCAAGCTCTGACAGCGACAGATATGTCGTGGTCGGACTGGCTGCGGAGTCACCCGACGATGCTGATATAGCATTCAGGTATGTAATAATCAAAACAAGTCGGGGTGACCTAATGGTTAAAGCACCAGCCTCTCAAGTACAAGTGTGCGGGTTCAATTCCAGGTCAGGCAAGTACCAATATTACTTTTCTAAGTTATATGTACTTTCTAAGTATATCTTGCCAAGATATATACAATGTGTAACAAAAAGGGTATATACATACCACGGGCAAGGCATCTTTAGATGATATCAAACGATATCGGAAGGGTTTCAACTCAAAATAAAATACTCAAAAAATTGGTACCAAATTTTCGGTTTCGTGTGTTTCTTAAAATCAAATCATAACAAACGTGGCAGCACACTACATACGTTAATAACTACTCGTTACCCGTCACGTTACTTGCCAAAATCTGACAAATGTCTTCAATATCTCTGTGCGACTAGTATGATAGTAGCTTATCACAGGCAGTGTTTTTCCTCATAACTTCCTAACATAAAGAGATAGGATTAAAAAACCCTTCCAATATTGTATGATATCATGTAAAGATGCCATGCCTTTGTTATGTATATACCCATTATGTTACACGTTATATAATCAGTCTTTGGTCTCCAAGATAATCTTCTACACCAAAGACTGATTACTAGGTGAAGGAAAACGTCTTGATGAAACCAGCCCCCTAATTGGCGAACATATTTTTGTCAAATGATTGCGACTCAGGAGACTCGGCGGTCCAAATGATCCCAACTAGTCGACTCTGGTCCAGGTTTACTTCACAGTTAATTCACGGGAGTTGTAATTCTTTAATTCATCACACAGAGAGTTCGAGCACGGTCGTGCGTCAAGTGGAGTCAGTGGCGTGGAAGTGGCAGCCGAGGTGGTGGAACGATCCTCATCACCCAGCGACCACTCCGTCACTAGTTCCTGTAGGAGGAGAGATGTCGTATGTTTTTTTTATATAAATGAAACCATTTTAGGTATTCAATAAATATGCCTTGGAAGCTCAAAAGGCCTAGATTTGGCCTTTGTGATCTCACTGACTGCCTGGTAGAACCAGTAGTTGTAAGCTTGACTACTGAACGTGAGGTTTGATCTCTAAGTTTTTCTTTAGCACTCGTTGCTTGAATCTGTTCAAGCATAATGACACTAACTTTGGTGCTTAATTCATGGGCCTTGTAAAGGTTTATTGTGTCTGTAACTTCTCTGGCTTCATTGGGGAATACGGCACATCAAGCTTCTACAATCTGACAAAAGTCTTCCAATCTCTAGTAGTAGTCTTTCAAGATTTCCAATTTTTTCGCTAAAGCATTACGATCCAAGATTGATTGGGACATTTTAACTGTTTTGGATAGTTTGACTTGCAGGCGATCCTAATTTTATTATATGTATGTAAATTAACATGCCGCAACGTTTTAATTTTATAAAATAGTGTAATAATATTTTGGTTCTGATTTATTACAAAGTAAAAGAAGCCTTATTCTTCATCGTCAAATACCATTTTCCTAAGATATCGACCAGTACTTGGCGTCTAAACAACATCCACATAGTCCACCAGAGCGGCGGCGGTAGGACTGCCTTAAGACTTGCGGCCGACGATCTTAAAACCGACGAGTGTAACGCTATACCGTGGGATGAGTTCCAGGTGAGTTTGCTGTTGGTGATGTCAGTGTATGGGGAGGGGGGGAGGGAGCTGGTGTTAATGTTTGGATCTGTTTGAGTTTGGCTGTGAGGTCAAAAGTTTAGACTAATATCTGTAGCAATTGGTCATAACTTGCGTAATGGATCTTCAATGAGAATCATAGAAAAATTACGCAAAGCATCGTCGCAAAACTATTATAAAGGGTGTATCTGACATCAACGCACAAACGAGTACCATGGATCCAGTACATGATTCTGAACGGGTGGTTGAATTTATCGTCGGCATATTCCTGATTTTTTTTAATACGCAGTTTTTTTTTTTTACTTTTGACCGTTCATAATTGCTATACTTTTATAACCCAATAAGATTTTAAAATAAAAATTAATTAGTTCGCTAATTACACAAAAAGCGCAATGTGAATAAAACTCGAGAAACTATCCTATCAGCTATTGAGTCCACTTCAGGGGTCAACGTCATATCTAAAAACACGCACGACGGCACTCTTGCAACGTTCAAAAGCCGAGGCCAATTGACATAAATGGCTATCATAATTTTATTAGTGGCATTAGCCCAGCCTTTTCGCGAAGTTTGCGTTATAATGTCAGATACACCCTGTATAAAAACAACTCAATAGCCAAACTAAACTATTTACGCTTATGACGTATGTGAGCTCATTTGCTTGTTGACCGATTTATTACGTCATAATCAAATATTTTTAAAACAACTCTATGTCAACTCTAAACAGTTTCAAACAAACAACTCTATGTGCCTAATCAAGAAATTGTACTAAAAATGAACCCAAGACCTTACTTTTAAAGTAGATTTGATATACATATTTAGTTCCACAAGAATATTGGTAATTTTTGGTACATTTTATATTTTCCAAAAATCATACATACACATTCACTTGATTTTACATCTTTTCCACACCTGTGTTTTACAATATTGATTTTTCTTACTATAATATAACAAATATATTCACATTATTCAACATCCTTTCCAATACCTAAAATTAATCATTTCTAACCTAAAACAAACATTGATTTAATGATTTCAAAGTATGAAAACAAGACTCACTGAACACAATATTTTGAAAACTTGAAGCGGAGTTACTTACAACAATGTTTAAAAGCATGTATCGATATTTAAAAGGCCGTATTATCTTTTATTTTCTGACCTTACCCTAATGATAGTCTTTATAGGCACAGGCAGTGTCATTGTCATTTATGAATAAATTACTATAATCTTAGTTCATCACAGTCGTCTCACGGAAAATATCGAAGTTTAGCCAAAATCAGCAGTTAGACTGGTAAAGCGGACCCCAGACTCCAAAGCTGAAAAGCTTCGGATGCGACTGGGATTAACGCTGAGATGATTATGAATCGTAGTGCATCACAAACTCTTTCTGAGAATCGTAATAACTTGCGGTATGTTTGAAGAATATCTGCCACAGTCGCTAAAGCTGAAGAGTTTATTTGTATGTTTGTTTGTTCGCGCTAATCTCGGGAACTACTGGTTCGATTTGAAAAAATCTTTTTGCGTTGGATAGCCCATTAAGCCAGGAAGGCTTTAGGTTATATAACATCACGCTGCGACCAATAGGAGCGGAGCATAACTAAACCACGCGAACGAAGTCGCTGGCGGCCGCTAGTAGGGAATATAACGCAAAATTCGGCACAGAGGGCGCCTTAACCACAAACAGTAAACAAACCGCCATATTGCACAATCACGTAACCTTGTTGTAGTGATATTTTTAGAAGGCTTGGTAGAAAGGAAAATAAAAATAAATATCTGAATTGTCGTATTTTTTTTTTTTTTTTTTTTTGAAGGTATAGCGCGCTAGTTCATCAAGAGCCTATTTACTCAAAAAAAAACTGATTGAATAGGAAGGAAGACGACAGTTGAGCGAGGTGATATGTGAAAAATATTTTACTGTACTGCATTTTAGTGGCCGAATATTGCATTATTATCTACTAGCTTTCCGCCCGCGGCTTCGCCCGCGTGGAGTTCGGTTTTATCGCGGTTTTATCGCGCTTTTTAGATTTCTCAGTGTTTCTCTACTATATTATGCATTTATTATACATACAAACCTTCCTTAAGAATCATTCTATCTATTAAAAAAAACCGCGTCAAAATCCGTTGCGTAGTTTTAAAGATCTAAGCATACATACGGACATACAGCGAAAGCGACTTTGTTTTATACTATGTATTGATTGATTGGATGTCAAACTACCCTGCCTGTGTGGCTACCATGAGTTTTCATTACGAGACTCGTTCATACGCATCGACCGTGTTTGGTGCTCTCATTGGTTGAGAGTTCTTACAACCTTGAAGCGGGCCTATCGATGAGTCAAACGCGCTCGATATCGATGATTGAGTCTTCGTAATTAATGAAAACTCATAGTAGCCACACTGATACCAACTTCAAACTACCATAGCAAGGCCATTTTCGTTTTGCATTTTGTGTTTCGATCTCAGCTTAATGAATCTATTAAAAGATCCCGTAAAGTGGCAATAAATAGTTTAAAGAAGGACGGAATGAGCAGTTTTCCCATAGGTTAGTTTCAAAAGTCATCAAGAGATAACGCCACAATAACTTTAGTTTTTTTTATTATTTGATTTGTTCGTTTTATTTAGTCTATGGCAAGAAAGAACTGACAGTGACAGAATCTCATAAGTCATATTTCGATTGATTTAGACTAACAAAAAAGTGCAAACAACACCAAAAGTGCCATCTAGCAAGTCATAAGAAATCTCCTGGAAAACTGCTCATTGAGGGGTCAGAACAATAAATTCTCTAGACCTTTTATAGAGCCGATAAGCGCCTGTGATGACTTTTACAGAATATGATAGTTTTCAATGACACTGCCTCGTCAGATGTGCATGACCGTATCATCACAATCATTGTATTTCGTACCCAGTAAGGTGTATCGCTGTAATACTGAACTATGTTGACAAGGCTTCGGGTTTAGGAGCGAGCGATAGTAGAACGACTGTTTTGTTGCATAGCTTTGACATTTAATCATGTAAAATAATAGTGTAAAATTATTATTATTATTTTTTCCTATAAAAATATCCATCGGTTCCTTATGTCAAAAATCATTTAGCCTAACGCCATAGTTGCCCAACAGTCGCCCGACCATCGCTCGATTCAAAACCCGTCCTCAAACTGGAATGCATCCATTTTATCTCTAACTATATGTGTCTATGTGTGTTTTTTCCTCTATGGCAATTCCCGCCCGCTCGGCTATCGTGAACCGAAAGAACCGTCTCAAGGTATTTAACATGCGATCTATAGATCTATGATCTATAGACCATTTGACACGATGTAGTGGTATCATTATGTTGAGTGCCCATAGAAGTAGAGGTTATGTGTCGTAGCCAAGGGGGTTTGTCTGTGTATGAGTGAGTGAGACGAAAGATGTTTCTGTCTCTTGTTTTATGTTCTAGTGCTTGTGTTTGATTGAGAATGGTATTTAAACATAAACATGCTTTATTAAAACAATGGAATCAAAAAATGATTTTTTCACGGCATTTACAAAGGATGACTTTAAAGTAATGATTTTTTTTAACATTCTTAATTCAAAGACAAGCAATTTCTTTTTACAAAAATCGTTCGACCAGAAACATCTTTACAAATGCTTCATTGCTATCTGTTACATGTCCGCCATTTTAGCTTCGCCAGCGCCATCTGAGGGCTCAGGTAGGATGCATTTCGCAGCCTATATTGTTCCCCAATTGTATATTATGCCAACCTTCGGTTGAGGAGACAACTGCCGTTATTCAAAATTATCCATTTTATATGCATGGTTATAATTCCGTGTTTTAAATAACATTTTAAAGTTATGTGAACCCATCAAAGGAAAAAAAGAGTAAAAAAACACATTCTAATCAAATATGTTTTTTATTGGAAGTGTATATTCTTAAATATTAAACATACAACAAAACAAAACACTTTTTATCAAAGATATACATATAATCTCGTCTACGCTTCTGCATGTTACATATACTATGTCGTTCTAAAGAGAACTGCACCAAATACAAACAAGTCCGTTTTAAATATAACAGCACTTAGGATAAAACTAAGCACATTCCCCTCTATTTATAAACATTGCTTAGAGTTAACTAGTGATTAGCGGCTGTTTAACCATATATTTTGACGTTTTAACGTCATTAATATAATCATCGTTTATTAATAAACACTATTGTGTTTAAGGGGGAGTAGTGGCTTAATGAAGTCGTGGTGGCCTAGTGGTTAAAACACCAGCCTCTCAAGTATCAGTGTGCTGGTTCGATTCCAGATCAGGCAAGTACCAATGTAACTTTCCTAAGTTATATGTACTTTCTAAGTATATCTTGGACACCAATGACTGATTACAAGGTGAAGGAGAACATCTTGAGGAAACCTGGACTTTAAGTCTGAAATCGTCAACCCGCATTGAGCAGGCCGCTCAATCCTTCTCTGTATAGGAGGAGACCTGTATCTCTCTCTCTTTCTATCGTGCGGCGAAAGTTAATATTCAGGTTTTCATTTCCGCCGGCACTTCCGGAGTGCATGTACAACCCTTTGTTTTTTTTATATGGGTCTGCAAAAATTGATCACTCTTAATTTTTTCCTCAGCCTTCTAATTTGTTAATTATTTAGTAAAACTTAAAACAATGCAAAGTATAAGTGGTGCAGTTCTTTTTCAGATGAGTGTTTTCTAAATGTTGCATGTCCTGCACTACCCTTTCATCTCCATCCACACAGTGTTGTAAACGTGTTCGTAACGTGATATCCGCTTATTTGTGATTGTTCTAATATGTCTGTTTGTTGCTGATACTTTTGAACGCGACTTGAACCTTCTAACAAGCGAAATATCTTCAGAAGTTTGGTATTTCTAAGATGCGATTGAGGTCTTAGATACTTTCTAAGATCTGACTGTGTCAGATACATCTTCAGATAAATAATGTAGCCATGATGAAAAAACTGATAGAAAAAAAAAAACTAAAGACGTAAGGGCTTTGCGTCATCTAAAGGCTATTTACGTTCTTTTTTTGAACTTGTCCATGTTCCAAATTTAAAAACCGTTCAACAGTATCGGCCTTTACCCCTCAAACCTTTTGCCGTCACCCCCCCTTCCTCCCGTAACGAGTCCCTCTGAACGCAGAACAAGTTCTCGATGCGGGCGCGTGCGTGGTCGGAGCCGGCCTTCACAGAGAGCGACGAGCTGGTACCAAGAGAAGAGCCCCTCGTCGCAGCACGACTTGTCAGGGCACAGTTGCCAAGAGAACCAGAGGCAAAGGTATGTTCATACTGGAATAGGAACCATTTTTTATACGCAGTGAGGATGATCAAACTGGATAACTATTTGTAACCTCGTTTTCTTGATGTGACATAAGAACTTCCTTCCGAAAATTACCAGTATTTCGTCAATTTTTGAGGTGTCTACTATCTATAAAACCTTGGTACGATTTTAAATAAGCAAAATCAAAAACACGAATTCAATACACTTTTGAGGGCCTCATGGGTAAGTAAGAAAGAAAAAAAGTTTCTTTTCGATAAACATGACGCAAGAGTTTACACAACCACAAAAAATAAGAAATAGTTGAGTGAACATGCGACACATCCACGCAAAACGGCTGTCGCTCATAACGCTGAGCTGCGACTCTATGCAAAACAGAGCCTAGCACTCACTTTCAAAATAAAGTATAGCAATATAAAGTATAGTATTCAAATTCGAAAGCAAGTAGGTCGAAAAACTTAAGCTCTTTTAAGTTTTTATAACAACTATGACACTCGTTCAAGACGTAATCAATAACTTTTTAAAAGTTTTAAAATAATAGTTTTAAAATTTATTTGTGTGTACATACTATACTACTTTTTATTAAAACAACCTTTCTTTTGAGTTAAACCAAAATCGCAAACACAGAGTTTTATATTTTTCCTCAAAACTTAACGTAGAATATTCATATATTATATGCATATTCTAGAAAGAAAAAATGTATCCAAACTCAGTAAATGAACATTCAATTCCACTTAAAACAACCAACATATTTATATTACCAAATACACCAATATCGAAACAATATAAGCTGATAAAATAAAAAGGTATTTGAACGAGCAACAATGATGCTATATTTGTCAACTTCTTCAATCGGTCGGTTAGGATTAGAAGCAAAGCTTACATCGCCTTGTAAACTCAAAGAAATTACATGCACACGTACGCAAAGTTAACGCACACAATCAAATCACAGACAGGACTACACACGCGAAAGAATAATCACATTTAGTTTGTGCCTTCGCCGCTAGCCAGCGCTGGCGCTGGTAACGCAAGCGGCTAAGCGGTTCGCGTAGTTCTCTCTAGCCTCAATAGATGGCAGTGTTACCAATATGTAACTTTGTTTTTATATAAATTAATTAATACGATTCGGATATTCCGAATTTGAAAATTATTAGGGTATGCAGTGCTTATATGCCTATATGGAGCGCATGCGCCTGATGGTAAGCAATGATCCAATAGTTGATAGTAAAGCGCGCTAGTTTATTAAGAGCCTATTTATTCACTCTAGCCTTAAAGATACTTAAATTGTAGACAAATACCGCCGCAGGCAAATTATTCTAGTCCCTCGATGTACGCGGTATAAAAGACGAGGCGAAACGCGCACAAGTGCCCGTCGGTAATTGAATTTCAAAGCTTGTGTCGATTCTAACAAGAGTTACCCGCTGTCCATATTTGCACGTACTTTATCCATAGTTATCATCTTTATCCCCAGGGTCTAGCTCCATATGAAGAATTACTGGAGGCTCGGCTACATGATCTGAGCATAACTCTCAACATGAGCACTGCCTTAGCACTCGCCGAGTTGATTGAAGATGAAGTTGTCGTGCCGCCTATGCCGCTTGAGGTAAGAGACACTATTTTTATTTTAATCTCATTTATACACACTATTCTTGTTTTTGCCGCATGGTGGCCTAGTGGTTAGAACACCAGCCTCTCAAATATAAGTGCGCGGGTTCGATTCCAGATCAGGCAAGTACCAATGTATCTTTTCTAAAGTTTTCATTATCACGATATAGTTAGGCGTTTATTTTAATTTGAAAAGTTCCGCTTCGATTTTCAATTTACTAAAAATTCTCATACTCATGAAATCCTCATACCTAATATGATGTAGCTAGATAGGATTAAAAAATCCTTCCAATATTGTTTGATGTCATCCAAAGAAGCCGTTCCCTTCGTTTGTTATGAACGAAGGATATCAGGTCAAGGTACCCGAAACTGTCAAATATTCCCAATGAACAACTACATACAACAACCTTGAGCCTCAATGCTTTAGAGATAAAGTTAAAAATCTAATAAAGAAATCCGACAGATTGTAGTAGCTTGATGGGATGTCGTCTGACTCTATACATAGGTATACCTTTTCCGTTATAGGTTGTGTATAGTGTCAAGCACAGAGCAAATACAGAGGTGTCAAGACTCCAAAAACAAGAATCATGGGGAGTTTTGGCGGGAAGCTAAGATGAGTGCCACGCTCATTTTTCATTGGACTTTTAAAATATTTATAGTGTCGTTTACTAAATAAAAACGCGTGATTTATGTAGTAAAAAGTGCATTCAGTGAATAATTCATAAAGAACAGTGAAATATTGTAGCATAGTGGCCATATCATGGCTTTGTACCAAATCCTTCTCCGTGTTCGGTCCGCGCGGCCGTCTTTTTCGACATGAATAATTCATTACGTGACATTGGCTAAATGCACAAACCGTTCGAAGCCATAAGAGAAAGAAAGAAGAACTTTTGAAGATTTTTATTTTACTTGACATTGGCACAAAGTCATAACTAGTGCCACACTGTCTTTTTCGACATGAATAATTCATTACGTGACATTGGCTAAATGCACAAACCGTGCGAAGCCATAAGAGAAAGAAAGAAGAACTTTTGAAGATTTTTATTTTACTTGACATTGGCACAAAGTCATAACTAGTGCCACACTGTCTTTTCGACATGAATAATTCATTACGTGACATTGGCTAAATGCACAAACCGTGCGAAGCCATAAGAGAAAGAAAGAAGAACTTTTGAAGATTTTTATTTTACTTGACATTGGCACAAAGTCATAACTAGTGCCACACTGTCTTTTCGACATGAATAATTCATTACGTGACATTGGCTAAATGCACAAACCGTGCGAAGCCATAAGAGAAAAAGAAGAACTTTTGAAGATTTTTATTTTACTTGACATTGGCACAAAGTCATAACTAATGCCATACTACAAAAAAAAAAAAAGAATCATCATCATCATTAACCTTTATCGCCCTACGCTGGGCACAGGTCTCCTCTCATACAGAGAAGGATTGAGCGTAATCACCACGCTTGCTCAATGCGGGTTGGCGATTTCAGACTTTCAAGTCCAGGTTTCCTCAAGATGTTTTCCTTCATCTTCAGTCATTGGTGTCCAAGATATACTTAGAAAGTACATATAACTTAGAAAAGTTACATTGGTACTTGTAAACATTTTTACTATGATTTTAATATTTTCAGGTACTGATACAAAATGTAAAACTCCACCTAATAGAAGACCGTCCGAATCGCTCAATTTCCTCCCCCCCACCACAACCCCTAGACATAGACCTGACAACCCTTCGTTTGACGAGGGACTTAGCCGGGGTGGTACGACTTGGCCCCCCTATTTCGACCCCCTCTACAGTCGCCTCACCGGCCACGCCACAGCCACAACCAGAGTTAGACGAAGCCAGAGACAAGATCGATAGGCTGAATAAAGAAAATGAGGAGTTGAGGAAAAGGCTGGTCACACTGGCGAGAATAGCGGAGGATAATCGGGAGTTAAGAGCGTAAGTAAATGATTTTTATATGTTTTTGTAAAACAATTGGGATTTAATTTTTATTTTTTTATTTTTATACGAGTGAAAATGCGTTACGCACCGTACCCGCCGCTAGCTAGGCGACAGGCGTGTGTGGGACTCGCCCGGCCGGAGCCGGGAATATCCACTAAAAACACTCGGTTCCCTCGAGCCCTGCGTTGAGAGTCACCCGGGCTCGGCCCGAAGGTCTGACTCCGGGCTACTCTCAGGGCTTACCGGCCTAATTTAGGCCGGTTTCCGCGCCTAGGGAGGATTACCCGGGAACGGATAATCCCCAGACGTGGTAACCAGTGCAATGCGCGTGCGGGAGCTACCCACACACGCTGGTCACACTCGGGGGCTAAAGGAGACGGGGTTTCGTCCCCCGCCTTCTTCGCCCCGCCCGTCTACGCCAGATGGGAGCAGCAAGAGCATTCTCTTCCCGCTCCCTCTCCGCTGCCTCCTTCTGCAAGAGGACGGTCTCGCAGAAGGAGGCGGCAGCCTCCTATGCACTCTCTCTTTCAACCATGGCTCGCACCATGGTTGCCAGGGAGAGGCGGTGTCACGTTGACACGGTGTCGATGCACCTGGGACAGAACCAGGGCATCGACCTCCCACGGGAGCGTGCCCGCGAGCACGCAGGTAGCCCCATGGCTGACCGTGCGGTGCGCCCGCACGGTCCGCGTCGCGATGACCCTCTGCGGCTTCCGCAGCAGGGCCACTGTGCGCCGGGAAAGGCACTCCGCCCACACCGGGGCTCCGTAGAGTGCCATCGACCGCACCACCCCATGGTACAGCCGACGGCACGCCGAATTCGGCCCCCCCAAATTGAGGAGGAGCCGTCCGAGGGCGGCTGCGACAGAACACAGCCGCGGGGCGAGGAGCCTAAAGTGCTCCTCGAAATCCCAACGGGGATCCAGGATCAGGCCGAGGTACTTGATGTGCACCTCGACGGGAACCTGGACCCCCTTCACCCGGATACAGTTTATTTACAGATGCGTTAGAAAAGGTGGTAGGGCTTAATATTGGCTGCTGGCAGAAGTTACCACCCACCAGACAAAGTCTTGCCGCCAAGCGATTCGTCGTGTTCCGGCATGATTTCTGGTGAAGCCGTACGGAGGACGGGTCTGAGCAGTTAGTTGTGTTGCAATGTGTGCCGGATAGGATGCGCCAAAGGTTGTTGTGTCGGAAGTTTGGTCGTGGAGAGTCTCCAGATCAATCTCCTTCTGGCGCAGCATCGTTGGTCGTGTTGTTGGGTTTAACATCGCATCATCTCGCTCAACTACAGTCTTCCTTCCTATTCACTAACATTTTTATGTGATTGGGCTTAATAAACTAGCGCGCTTTGCCATCAACGATTGCATCACTGCTTACCATCAGGCGGGATTGCACTAGTTTATAATTACTAAAAAAAACAAGGAAATTTTGACATAAAACAGATTTTGTTCCTTTCCTTAAGTTTACGGTCTCGTTCAGCTCTCTTAGTGATTAGTTCATCACGTCGTGGAGAAGTCTAGATCTAGTCTAAAAATAGGTATCTTGAGGAGTGAGGTGTATGACTCTACGAGAGGCGCGCGTGGAACACTTCGCACCGTTACTTCAAGTCCTGATGTTTGGGGGCTACAGATGTTTTCGAACAACCCCTTTTTTTTTAACGCTGTGGAAATGCATTTACGCACCATACTCCGAAGTGCGTGTGTCGGACTCGCCCCGCCGAAGCCGGGAATACTCGCTAAAACCTCAGCGGCTCATCGACATCGCCTGAGTGGCGGGATTATGGGAAATGGCAGAGCCTGTCTACCAATCCCCTGCCGGCGATTCCCGCCTGAAAGGCGCGCCCACAGTGGTCCCCCCAAACGGAGGGGCCGGGCTGGGTACATCTTCTTGTGCGAGAAGACGCAGCAGCCAAGGGTTTTTTAGCGAGGTGTCCTTCCTCTTAGCCCCACTCGTTTGCCCGGAAGCAGACGAGGCCCCCAGCTCCTCTTAGTGAGAAGACCGGGTTGCCCGACGGTGACCCGGAGTTCGGGTCACGTGAGCCATCTGGAGTGTTGGCCGACCCGCCGCACATGTGACCCCGCCGAAGCGGTCCCCGCGTCTGGTCCGTGCCGGTAAACCGGTAACCCCCATATCTGAGGGCCATTCCCCTATCCGCCACCTGGGGATGCGTCCGATTGCAGGCCAGAAACTGCACACGGATTTCGAACAACCCCTAGCCCAAGCTTAACTCTCTAAAATAACATTTCAGGAAAGTTGAAGAAGCATCAGTGTTACGACAGTGTGTGCACGCAGCGCAACAAGAAGCGGCCACCTTATTAGCTGACAAACAGGAGCTTTTAGAAGCGATGCGAATGTTACAGGTAACTATCATACTTTATCCAAGTAAAGTCCTTTTACAAACCTTTTTTTTTTTTGTAACCAGGGAAAGTGTCAGCCGGGATTACGGTCAAGCTCTAGTTGTGTTAAATCAATGCCACTAATGACAATTTACGTGATACATACACACGTAAAGGCTAAAACTATGTAATTTTTTTTCATAATTTTTTAACTTTTGGTTCAAAAATTGGCACATATTTTTTCTTTTGGAGCGTTTCTTTCCGAAAATATTAACCATAACAAAAAATGATTTCATTAAGCCCCAATTTATTTTTAAATACCTTTCCAATAATATATCACACCTTAGGGTAAAATAAAAAGTGAAAGTTAATAAAATCTCTTCCCACTTTACGTATTGGGTAGGGTAAAGGGGGTACGGAGTACACGTAAACCGGGAAGTGATTTTTTTAACCCTAATAAAATATTTACTTCCACTTTTTATTTTACCACTTTGTCGGCGTGGTTGGTATATCGATGCCAAATTTTAGCTTTCTAGTCCCTAACCGCCACTCAGATTATCCGCGAACCAACAGACTGACAGACTTGGCGAAACTATTAGGGTTCCTAGTTAACTACGGAACCCTAATAAAAACGAACAACGAGGAAGAATATGGACACAAATAGAAGAACAGTATCCATCGGCGCCGATTCCCTTCTTCACAAAGTAAACTAATTTTAAGTTCAGTGCGTCTTTTTCTTTCAGCAAAGACAAGAAAAGGACAGAAGATAAATATTAATTTGGCCCTGTAAACAATCACAGTCATTAAAATTATGAAAAAAGGACAAATATCTTCACTAAACACTCCCCGAAAAAAAAACCGTCCGATCATAATCGATTAAGTTTGCAATATTTACTACAGTCCATATTTCTTTAAACGCATCAAATAAGATCGTTTATTATTTAATTTATTTATTTTATTTTACCACTAGCTTTCCGCCCGCGCCTTCGCCCGCGTAGAGTTCGGTTATATCGCGCTTTTTAGATTTCCCTCGGGAACATAATTTTTTTCCGGGATAAAAGGTAGCCTATGTTTTTTCTCAGGATCTAAAGATTGTCTGTGCCAAATTTCATCAAAATCGGTTGAGAGGTTTAAGCGGGAAAGCGTAACAGACAGACACAGAGTTACTTTCGCATTTATAATATTAAGTATGTATTTATGTACACACACATACATATACAACGTTATTTTTTGTTTATGTGAAACCTAAATATAGTTTGTTCAAAATAAGAAGAGTGCGCGCACGCAGCTTACTATAGATCATAGCACTTGCGCACGCGACAGCTGACGCCAGAGGTCAACGCACCGCGCTCGCCCGCCCGAGCGGAGCTTAAACCATATTTTTGTTGGGACAACCAAGTAGAATAGCAAGCTCATAACTTTGTGGTTTTTCATTATACGTTTTTGAAATTTTGTACATAGATTCTTTTCTTAAACATACTGCACACGTGTTTCGGGTTTCGCGTAAATAAAAAATACTGTTGTTTAAACAGAAAAAAAGGTACAAAGGCGATGCATCCATACTAATATTATAAATGCGAAAGTAACTCTGTCTGTCTGTCTGTCTGTCTGTTACGCTTTCCCGCTTAAACCTCTGAACCGATTTTGATGAAATTTGGCACAGACAATCTTTAGACCCTGAGAAAGAACATAGGCTACCTTTTATCCCGGAAAATTTGATATTCCCGAGGGAAATCTAAAAAGCGCGATATAACCGAACTCCACGCGGGCGAAGCCGCGGGCGGAAAGCTAGTATTTCATAAAAAAAAAATCTCTTCCATCGTACCTGCAATAGGACAATAAGTACAGAAATTTAGACAAATTAATAAACGGTAAAAAAACTAACGCGTAAATAATGCATCAATTTTCCAGGAGCAGGTATCTGGCGGCTGCCGCGGCAAAAGATAGCGGTCGCGAGGCGGTCCCCCGCAGGGCTGCCTCGACTGTACAGCGTGCTGTGGCGACCAGCGAACCTAGCTGCCGGACCCTGAAAATCAACCTAGTTAGGACTTAAGTCCGAAGAAAAATCATAAATGTACCAAGTAAGGTCAAGCGAAAGGTTGTCCCACCTGTATATGTATGTACTGAGTATGGACTTCTGTCCAAAGGAGGATATGAATACCGATCCCTGTAAATGTACCAAGTTAGGAATGATATCGAATGATTAGTGGTCTGTACAATACCTGTATTATGTATATACCAAGGAAGAACTATGTTTAGAAGAAACATGTTCTGTACAAATTCTGTATATGATATGTACCATGTACGAACTAAGGTCAGAATAATATTGTAGAAAATCACCAGCTAGTAGACTTCTTGTGTGGATTTTCTAACATGGATTTATCCTTTACAGTTGGGTAATTGCATAACGCACATATTCAGACTCATAATAGTAGATTAGTAGCCAAGGGCTGTAAGGCTTCAATTGCAGCCCGAGATATTTAGGGAGGGCGCCTATAGTTCGAGGGTGCAATTGATACTTACACCCGAGCTAACTACTCTGCTTTACATCTCGATTGTGAGGTAAGTAGAAAAAAACCGGCATTACAAGAATAAAATATTGTTCATTGCTGCTTCAGCTTCCATTTTCAATGAATCGGGAGAGCAGCTTATGACTTCATCACTTGCAGAACTCATGTTTTTTCCTTTTTAGCACGTAATTATAAAAAAAAAACCAATAACAAACAATATTTAAAGTAAAAGTTTTCTATTCCCGCCTATTTTCATCTTTTTTTTTTTCATATGTTTTTCAAGGACTAAATTGGGCTTCGCCGTTCGATATTTAAAATTGAAGCCTATTATACTCATAAAAAGAAAAGACTGAATTGCAAAGCGATCTCTTTTGTCATTGGGCTGAATGCATGATGTCTATTGCCAGTATGATGATTATATTAGATGTACGCGAACTTTATGAAAAAGTGAAGTTTTTTTTAATTACTTACCGCCCTAGGGCTTTTGTAGCTACATTATTACCCTAGGGCGCTAATTGGTCACTTACAAGCCCCATTTGGGGGTAATAAGGACCTACTTACCGAATATGAGAGATGTAAAATGACTTCGTTCATTGTGTACTTTAAATCATCGGGCAGACGAATTTTTCAAATTTATGAGTCAATGGATAGGAAATCCTTTCAAAACCAGATCGAAAGTGTGTTACGCAATTAAAGTGCTAGACTGTTATGTAACAGTATTGACCTAGATCAATCGAAATATATATATATAGGTAGGTCATTCCATCAAATGAGCCCTGTACATTACCAAGTGATTAAGAATTTAGTTCGAAAGAACATTATGGAATATGACCAGCCAAAATAGACCGTCTGAGCCTTTGTTAAAGCTTGATTTGCCATAACACGTGCCAAGTTAGAACTTGGACAAACATTATGATCATTGTAATGTAAATTAGAAGAACTAGGAACTGAAGAAAATTGGGTCGTCACGGTTGTTTCTGTAATTTGAGGCGGGGAGAGGAGACTAAAATAAAGCATGAAAACTGCAGATATCATGGAGCCTCACAAATGAGAAATTAATATTAGCGCCGATTCTCTGGTTCACAAACGAAACTAAAAGGACTAAAAAAATATTAGTTTAGTCCGCGTCTAATGTAAATTGACGTATGTTTAGTCGCCTAGTTATTAATCGAGTCTAAACTGTCATCTGCAAACGAACGAACGAGTGTTGCACTGCAGGCGGTCTCCGAATGGGGCAATGCCAATCTTGTAGCATTCAATGCCGCCAAAACTCAGGCGTGTCTTTTCACCGCCAAAAGGAGCCCGTTCACCTTAGCCCCTACTTTTCGGAATGTGTCCTTGGAGTGTTCCGACCGCCTTCAGCTTTTGGGAGTTGAGATTTCCTCGAACCTTAACTTTGGGCGGTTCATTGAGTCCAAGGCCAAGGTGGCTGCCAGGAAACTTGGCGTTATCGCAAAGGTCCGGCAGTACTTCACACCTGGGCAGCTTCTAATGTTATACAAAGCACAGGTCCGTTCGTGTGTGGAGTACTGCAGCCACATTTGGGCTGGTGCTGCCAAGTGTCACCTGGCCACTTTGGATTCAGTGGAGAGACGTGCAAAGAGGCTGATTGGTGACCCTGATCTAACTGGAGTTGGTCTCCAAAGCCTAGAGCACAGGCGTAGAGTAGCCAGCCTTTCGGTGTTCTATAGGATGCATTTCGGGGAGTGTGCGAGGGAATTGCATGATTTAATTCCCCCATCTCCGTTCCACCAGCGGACGACCCGTCGTACGGCTGGTTTCCACCCTTACGTTGTTAACACCACTACGATCCGGACGAAGCGTTTCGCCTCCTCCTTTATACCGCGTACATCGAGGGACTGGAATAATTTGCCAGCGGCGGTGTTTCCGTCGGACTACAATTTGAGTGTCTTCAAGGCTAGAGTGAATAGGCTCTTAATAAACTAGTGCGCTTTACCATCAACGATTGCGTCACTGCTTACCATCAGGCAGGATTGCGGTCAAGCGCTGGTTTATAACATAAAAAAAAAAAAAACTTAATTTGACAGGGCATATTACTTTATTATATGATCTTCTCCTGTCCTTTTAATAACGAAATAGAAAGAAATAGGTGCACTGACCTTGAAATTAGATTAGTTTGTAAACCAGAGAATCAGAGCCAAGGTTTCACAATGAAGAGGTTTTTGAGTACTTACAACAGCATTTATTATTTATATAAGAAATAATTTATAAAGCGCTTTGTTATTTTGAACTAGCAGCTGTTCCTGCTGGATATTCCAAACAAGGCAGTCGGAACTGACCGACGGAAGTGAAAACTGAAATCATTATTATGTTAACAAAAAAAAGTACAAAGAAGTTAAAGCGGTGGCACAATCTACAATATGTAAAGAAAACCCTGTCCAATCCATGAAGGTATCATTATTATGTTAACAAAAAAAAGTACAAAGAAGTTAAAGCGGTGGCACAATCTACAATATGTAAAGAAAACCCTGTCCAATCCATGAAGGTATTGTTAGGTATCGATAACCGATTCTTCTAAAGCCTACAAAGCCAGGGTAAACTTAAAAAAAAAATCCCCCAAAAATATTTATATTATTTCGCAAAAAGAGGTAACTTAAAACATGTGCGGTAGGCCATACATGCGCGGGCGAAGGGGGCCAGGGCACGCGGCACGCGGTCGCATCGCTACTCGCTCAGAATTACACCGTCAAAAATGGTGTTGTCACTTTTTTAAAATTACCAAATTTTGGGGAAGTTTGAATTAATACGCGGGAAAAAAAGATTATTTCAAAATTTATTAGTACTGATGATTATGCAAAATTTCATATTTTATTTGGTCATGTGTTTACCTAACCTTTATTATCCTTATGGGTCGAACGGGGTTCTCTTAACATATTGTATACCATTATTGCACTATACATACACAGTATACGAATAGCGAATTCATTCAAATAATATTTTCTGAGAATAAGGTTTTATCTTAATTTTTTACGCGGGTGAAACCTCGGGGCGCAGCTAGTAATTCTATAAATCTGGCTATAACTTAATGATTTTATTAATCCAAAATCATGTGTATAATAAATATACCTACCATAAATCGTCTAATAATCACAACTTAATTGGCCATATATTCATTCATTCTCCTGCCCTTATCCCAATTTATTTGGGGTCGGCGCAGCATGTCTTTTTCTTCCATACATCCCTATCAGAAGCCATCCCGGCAGTCACCCCCTTCTCAGCCATATCATCCTTCACACATTCCATCCATCGTTTCTTTGGTCTTCCCCTACTCTTATAGCCATCAACATTCATAATTAAAACTCTCCTCACGACATTCTCCTCATTTCTCTTTATTATGTATATTTTAGTGTAAATTAACTATGTATATGTAGGTATGTCAATACTATTGTGAAAAACCACTATCAAGTATAAAATAAATATCCCTGGAATACATAAGAATTTCAAAATATTACCTAATGATAATGTAAAATGTTCTGAAATGTTATTACCTCAGTATGAAATTAATTGTCAATATCAATATTGAATTCCTATTTTCATTCACAATAGAGACATGTTAGCAAGGAAAGAAAGTTGTTAAAAAAATGGTGGAATGAATTTAAGGTCTGTAAATTTTCTAAATTTCATTTTGTAAAATTATACACTCAGCGGCACGGAGTTTTGGCCAAGCACTTAAGTATCTCGCAAATTCAGACTATTTGCGTTTTCAGTGATGAGAATTATTTTCTTATGAGGGTAGGTAAAAAAATGTTTAAGTTCAAGAGGGTAATTCATTATGTTTGTCGGACAAAAAACATGGAGTTATTGTCTATCTGACCTCTACATCTTAGTCAATAAACCTTGGCAAGTCATCGCCATACTTTCATATATTTCTTACCCCTAGAACATGTATTGGACAAGAAACCCATATCTAATGAGGACCCATAAGAATTTGTACAATATGTAGGTGTTTTTTGTGATCTTCACAGGGAAGTGTAGTAACACTATGAAAGAATTGGTAAGTATAATGAACCGATTGGGCTGCTTATGTATAGTTATATGTATTTATGTATGTTTGTAACAAGCACTAAGAGGCTTTTGATGTACATTATCCTATTATAACCTACATATATATTGTAATGTAATCGTTCAATATTATTTTGGTGCCAAAAGCGCAGACTGTTTAAAATGTTTAACTATAGATTTTGTTCTTTGGCAAGCTGTTGCGTCTTCCATTTTCTTTCGAGCAATATTCATAAAAGACGTTCCAAATTCAAACACCTTACATATCTATCAAACCATAGTCCAAAGAACTTTGTCTATACTTGTACATGTCGATTTTAAAAAAGGTTGTACATAAAAGTTTTATATATTTTTTTTAAATGATGTGATGATTTCTTCTGTGTAATTTTAAAGTATTGTACATAATTTTAGGTGGTGACGTAATGTAGCTATTTTTTCAGATCTTTTGACTGTTTATTGATAGTGTTTTCCATTTGGGTAAGTTGTGTTAAGGCGTGTTTACAAGGATTTAAATCTTCATTTGCATGGGAACAATTTCAACTCCGGTCCTTGAAAAAGCTTCTATACTATCTTTGAAGTATTCTTGTAGTCTCAGTATCTAAATCCCTGTAAACAGGTCTAATAATGAATTGAATATATAATATAGATTCAAAAGTTCAGTGAGAATATTTTAGAAGTAAACTTTTGATAGTATTTAGGTATTTACATGTCGTTTAGATTGTTAGCCCATTTGATATTGATTCGCAGTGCATGTGTCTACTAAAATCGTGTTGCGTTGGTGACTTTTATGATAGTGACGCTAAATGGTGGTAATATGTTAGTTTAGTAAGCTCAAAAACATATTTAAAATTGTGTTTTAAATTTGATGTTGATAGTGAATTGATTTGCGGCCCTTAAATGGGGTTTCCATACGTCCGGAATTTTCCGGACATTTTCGGGTTCTTTGTGTAGAATGCGTGGGGAATCCTAAGCAGGAATTTCTACACTTTAAGTAAAAACCTTAACAAATCAAACAAATTTATGAATCAAGGTTGATGCTAAAATTTGTTTCGATCTGGGAACCTTAGATATCTCATGGTTTATTGAAGTGCTGACATGCACTCAAGGACCAGCAGGGTAATTACAGATAAACTTTCCTTTATGGACCTCTAAAGTGGGCGACGAAACTTCAAGGGCTGAAAGACCTTGGCCTAAGACACCTCTGTGTAAAATTTCGAGTGATGAAAACTTATAGTTTCTGAGAAATTAATTCACAAAAATCATGTTAAATTCACAATTTTATAGTTATGAATCGGGTCTTTTTGCTGATATTGCGTTTTGTTACGAAGACCTGTTAAATTATTTATCTGAAATTATTATTTATTATTTTTGTCTTAATAGTAATAATTAGTTAAAATTATATTATTTCAACAAAAACGTGTGAAACATTAAATTATTAACAATTATTATTTCATCGGAAACCATAGACAATATCATTGTGCACAACGAAACGCAAAAGGACGCCATCTTAGACGCCATTTTGTCATACATATTTACATCAGAGGTCAGACACGTCAGTCATCGTTTGTCCACCCATAGGTTAGGTTAGAACTGTAAGCAAAAGGGCGCGCGAGCCGAGCGAGCGAAGCAAGCGTGCCGCGGTAGCGGGCCGCAAAGCGCCAGGAAAACAAAATGTTTGTTTTTTATTTCTTATTAAATACTGAAAAACGTTAAAATATTACCACCAATTACTGGCTTATATATCACTTGTTAAAATGCAATGTATTACAATTCGGGGTAGTTCATTATGTCTAATACATTTATCTCTTTTACTCAGTGTTAGGATAACAAAACTTGTGCCTGTAATATTTAGGTACATAATATATCCGCTTTATGGTCGTTGCTGCCTTTTTATACTCTTATCTATTTAATCGATGTAACTTTTAAGAACTATATTATCCTATATTCTGTCTTTCTGTATCAGTATACTATATGATTCAAATGACATTTAGTTACCATGAATGACATTGACATATGACTCTGCTGTCAAATGGAATAAGTATTTAAAAACTGCACAAGTGCGAGTCGGATTCGCGCAAGAAGTTGGATGTTTGGCACACAGGCAGTTTATTATCAGGAGTAAAACTTCGGAAATTGTATCCCGATATATCCACGGGTTCGAAATATGTATATGCAGGTGAAGCCGTGGGGCGCAGCTACTATAAATAATGTAAAAAAATTTAAAAAATATATATTTATTTTATTCTGTTTTTAGTATTTGTTGTTATAGCGGGAACAGACACATCAAATGTTACGATTCATGCGATACCGCGTGGTGACAAACAGACAGACAGTGGAGTCTTAGTAATAGAACCCCGTTTTTATCCTTTGAATATGGAATCCTGAAAAAGGCAAGGCAATTCATGAAGGCTACGTATTTATTTTTAATTTGAAGTAACTGAACGTCATTTAAAATCGTGTTTTTTTTTTTTTAATGTTTTGTAAAGGTCGGTACTGGTACTCTGTCCAAGGTATGCTGTTTCTTCGTTAGTTTCGTCGAGCAATCCGACTATTGAAATGTACCATAAAGTTGTTGCGATTTATTTAGTTATGAAGGAATTGTTAAAATTAAATTCGATATTCTATAGCTGGTTGTTTGATTTTAACCCATTCAACGCAGAGGCCGGCCATGGGCGATTTGTGTTTAAACTGCAACAACTTTCGGAAATAAATAACGTCAGAAAGTGAGATGATTTGTTTCATTATAATTTATTGTTAGCTCAAATGGCCTTTGAAGTTTGGAAAAAAGCCAATTTTCAGCTGTCATGCCAAACCCCCCTTTGAGCGGGTAAGATTTAATTTCGGAAGTCTCTAACCTTTTGTAAGTTTTAGTACGATAAGTATAGTAGCTGTAATTTGATTTCTTGCATATTATTGTCACTTTTAATGTCTGAAAAAAGAAAGCAATATTTATTTTGATACATAAAGATACGACAAAATTAAGATCTGAGTACAAAGGTGCTGCTTATTTCTTCCCGCAGACCTGCGAAAGGAGAAGTAAAACATATATTATATATAGTAATTTTACTATATTTCGTTATCTACATAAAATTAAACCCTTATAAAAAATCTTTTAAATGTACCATTTTTTTTTACTAATTTAATGCAGTAGGTATACAAAAAAGTTGCGAACACCTGACTTTATTACAAGTCCATAAATGCACAGTTTTAAATATGGTTTGGATATTTTAAAACAAAATTAGCTAAATTACTCAGGTTTGCATGATTTCGTTTCATCTTAAACCATGAACTGAAAGTTATGACTTCCTCTCAGGCTATACGTACCTACATGTAAACCGAACATATCAAACGGTTCAGAATCTTTAGTTTCATGCCGAGAATGGGCGGGCAAGAAGATCAACCCATTATTCTGGCTAACTGCAGCTCCTGAATCTAAATTCGATAGAAAGAAAAGAATAAATTATGTGAAATTGTTAGCTGTTTTATTTATACATGCTCCATCGGACATCGGTTTATATAGTTAAAGGTAAGCAAAGAAAAAAAAAACTTTCTTCATTTGTCGTGGGACGGACGACAGCAAGTCAAGCTACCCCAAACTGTCAAAAATGCCCAACCAACCTTGAGCCTTAATGCTTCAAAGATAAAGTTGAAAATCTCATAAAGAAATCTGACAGATTGTAGTACCTAGCTTGATGTGCTGACGTTTATACATTATCGGGTCAAATCTCACAGTTTTGAACTTTTGACCCGATATTAAATAAATAAGTAAGGTGCTGCAAATCCATTATTACCAAAGGAGTGTGTGGTTCGGAAGAAACTATGTATCTACATCACCCGGTATGTTCAAGGTACGAGATAAAATTGAAGCGATCGTTATGAAGCTTAATTGTCTCTCAACAACGCGCTCTTTGTTTATTTAGTCCAAAGAAATTAAAATTAATTTACTCTATCATCATAGCACTTACATCAAAACCACAACTATATTTTTTTTACGTATTATAAACGAGTGTTTGACCGCAATCCCGCCAGATGGTAAGCAGTGATGCAATCGTTGATGATAAAGCGAGTTAGTTTATTAAGAGCCTATTCACTCTAGCCTTGAAGACATTTAAATTGTAGTCAAACTTAAAAACCGCCGGGTGCCGCTGGCATATTGTTCCAGATCCTTGAATTACACGGTCTAAAAGACGAAGTGAAACGCTTCGTCCGGATCGTAGTGGTGTCATTGTCAACAATGTAAGGGTAGATACTCGGCGAACGACGGGTCGACCGATGTTGGAATAAAAATGGGAGAATTACGTTATACATTGGCCGCACATATTCTCCAAAGTGCATCTTATAGAACACCGACAGGCTAGATACTCTTCGTCTGTGATCCAGGCTTTAGAGACCATTTTAGACTTAATTTGATTTTGTCATGCGATTTCGATTTTTCTTTCATCATTTCTTAAACGATTCATCTTTGATACGAGTATCCAAACGTACAATTTGATTAATCAACAGCATTGTTACCAGATCTATAAAAGTTACCCCATTATATGCACATTTTAAACTGGGAATCATGTCACTGTTATTAATTTTTCAATTAACTGTTGGTTCAATTTTTATGGGCTCGTCAGTGCATTTAGTACTTATTTTGTGGACGTTAATATTATTATATTTTTTTTAGAATATAGTGAATGTGACGAATTTTGTACTCATAGGTACATAGTTCTTTTTTACTACCTACTACTACTACCATTTGCCTAGTGTAGTGGTCGCAAACGCCACTGTTACTCAATCTAAACCTTAAATAGAACTTCCGTATAACCGGCGAAATATGGGTATAATATGAACAATATTTCCGATCGATGAAATAATTTTGCATTTCTGATTCCGATGTAAATTTTTTGCAGGGACATTCTATATTTTATAGCGGCAACATAAATACACGTGAGTCAAGAAGTGGGAATTATATGACTTTCATAAAGTGGCAACATTTCCAGTGATGGCCGATGTTTCAACTTGAACGGGATGTTAACGACCGTTGCCGAATTTTAGTGTTGAAATTAATCAAGTTTCTCATAATTCGGTGTTTTTATGTGAATGTTATTTTTATATTAACATTTGTGTCATATTGTGTGTTTATTAGTGACTAAATTGTAAGTGTTGTTTGAAAAAGAATGTTTGTTGTGCCCTCGCTCTAACAGGATCACTGGATAATAAAATATTGGATTACGGTTGGCTGTTTATTTAGTTGTTGTGGACTAAAGGTAAGTCGCATTACTTCATACACTTATGTAATAAGTCTAGTTTAAGGCTTATGTGGCGGTTTTTTAATGCCACGAAAGCTAAACGCGTGATATGCGAGAACCGAGCGCCCGGGCGAGATAACGGAAGATCTTAGTAGATTGACAAGATTCTGATAAGATTCCTTTCTTCACGTCACTGCAGACCCATGAGTACACACCTTACAACCTGTCGTTCATACATAAAGCGACAAACATACGTAAGAACATGTTTGAACGTAACAAACATTGAATTGAATATGCTTCATGCTCTATTTCCCACTGAAAAATTTGATATAAATTGAGAAATCGCAGTGAGAGGTATTTACGTACCCATTAGCCATTTCGTGCTACACATTCCACTTAGTTCTGCACCACAAATTTGATGGAAAGGAGTTATTTTCATTTTAAAAACTTTTAGGAAACTTTTTGTTGAACATTTAAATTCTCGTCCAAGTGGTCTTGTGAGTATACTGTGCTAATATCTCAAAAACGTTAGTATTCCATCCTTATATAAAAGTTTATGTAATAAACTACATATTCATATAAAAAGTTATATATATATTTAAACTTTCCTTATTCACAACCTATTTTTAACTATTATATAAACAATTTTAATTTACACCATTATCTGATAACTACTCACATTTTCTTTTCATGTGCTCTTGACCTAAAGTAACAATATTTCCTTCATAAAAAATTTCCCCATGGTAGAAAATATTGTAGAATATAATCATATGTACATACTAGGATTATTAACATACCTTAATCAGCAATTATATTTTTATTACATAAGTAATGTCATTTTCAGAACGTTATAAAATTTGATGTAGATATTTTTTTTTAGAAAAAAAATAAAGTTACAACCTGGTATTAATATAATATAATATTTTATCATGCTGCTTTTTGAACTAATAAACTTTTTCTCGGTGGTAGGCCATAACATCGGCTGCCGGCAGAAGTTACCACCCACCAGACAAAGTCTTGCCGCCAAGCGATTCCCCGTGTTCCGGCATGATGTCTGGTGAAGCCGTACGAAGGACGGGTCTGAACAGTTGTGTTCCAATGTGTGGCGGGTACGATGCGCCAAATGTTATTGTGTCGGGAGTTTGGTCGTGGAGAGTCTCCAGATCAATCTCCCTCTAGCGCAGCTTCGTTTGGTCGTGTTGGTCTTGGGTTTAACATTGCATCACCTCGCTCAATTGCCGTCATCCTTCCTATTCCTTAGATTTTTAAGTGAATAGGCTTAATAAACTAGTGCGCTTTACCATCAACGATTGCATCCCTGCTTAGCATCAGGCGGGATAGCAGTCAAGCACTAGTTTATAATTAGTAACAAAAAAAAAAAAAATGGTCTGTATATTATGATTCCAAAATTTAAATTTATTTATTTTCAAGAAAATAACTGACATTAATAAGCACAAGAACAAAATATATAGTGTAATTAGTATGCTGGTGTTTAGACGGTCATATTTATCAACAATTTTATTACTTATATACAGTGAAACCTGGTTAAGGGAGATCGAGGGACCTGCAATGTCGTTTCACTTATAGAAGTATTTCACTTATCCAGTGTCTCAGATATACAGGTATAAATAAATATCTGTTTCATTTACAGAGGTTTATGCATATACTTAAAGGTAATCATATAAATGAATGTGTAAACAAACAATGTTATCTCAGTTACAGAGGTTTATGCATATAAAATTTACTCGCTGTCTCAGTTATAGAGGTAACTATGATGATAAATCGAAAGAACAAATCCTAGATATAGAGGCTTACCTTGTCCCACTAACAGAGGTAATTCATTGCCAAAGTGTTGGGACCTCAGCATGAGTTCCAGTTATGGAGGTTTCTCACTTATCCAGGTCCCACTTAACCAAGTTTCACAGTATATCTAATAGGAAAATAAAAATAATAAGGCCATACCTATAAATAAATTTTAATAAATTAAATACATTACAATCAATATTCAAATACTGCTAACAGTAAAAGCTGGTGACTTCAAGAAAGTGGAATTGAATAGTGTAAAGTTCAATCAACACCATTTAAAAAAACAAAATCATTATCATGTATTAATAAATTTAGTTTAAAATTATTATCTTTCTAGGTTAGTTTATAATTTAGTTCTTTCATTTCATTTTACACACATATCAATTACATTTTTAAATGTTAAAATATGAAAACATTTAAAAATATAAAAATTAGTAACCCATTGGTATCGGGAACTGGGTCCAAGCTACTGGTGGTCAGGGCTCCAGAGAAAGGTATTATAATTTATTATTAAGAATTAGGTTCTTGTTAATAAGGCATAAAAAATATAATGATGCACAAAGTATATGCAATGGTTGTACAGGTGGCAGTCTTAAGTTTGAACCATAAATGTATGTATGTATTTCAGAATGTTTAAACCAAAAGTAATGAGTGTATAATGATTCATAATGGTTCTGTGATTGACTGATGGTCAGTACACAGCCAAATCATGTAACGTAACAAAGCACTTCTTTTTTTTTTAATAATTATAAACTAGCGCTTGACTGCAATCCCGCCTGATGGTAACCAATGATGTAATCTTTGATGGTAAAGCGCGCTAGTTTATTAAGCCCAATCACTTAAAAAAAATCTTAGTGAATAGGAAGGAAGACGGCAGTTGAGCGAGGTGGTGCAACGTTAAACCCAACAACACGACCAACGATGCTGCGCCAGAGGGAGATAGATGTGGAGACCCTCCACGACCAAACTCCCAACACAACAACATTTGACGCATCGTAGCCGGCACACACGCAACACAACTGCTCAGACCCGTCCTCCGTACGGCTTTACCAGATATCATGCCGGAACACGACGAATCGCTTGGCGGCAAGGTTTTGTTTGTCTGGTTGGTGGTAACTTCTGCCAGCAGCCGATGTTATGGCCTACCACCGACATCTGTTCCTGGGCGAGTTGTGCATAGAAAAGCCGTTGTCTAAAGAACTTACTGTATAAGACAACTCATCCGCTGATAAGGTTTTATAGGAAATTGAAGATAAAATGTCAATATTAATACACATTTTCAAATAAAAAAATTGCTCAGTTGATAAGAGCATAAACTCGACAGTTTGATTTCCACAGCAGGCAAATATCATTGGGAGTTTTTAATCAAGTAATTTCTCAGTAGCACCTTAAGTTTAGATTTGTGTCTGGTTGATGACAATAGCATCATAAAACATGTGACTTAAACATTACTCGGAAAATATGGATGCACTATATAGGTACAGTCGACAGCAGGTCAAGCTACCCGAAACTGTCAGATATTCCCAATGAATCGTGAGTGTTAATGCGTTAGAGATAAAGTTGAAAATCTAATAAGGAAATCTGACAGATTGTAGTAGCACAGCTCTGTCTAACTCCTCCCCACTCCAAGATTACGAGCATGATAATGTACGGACGACAGCAGGTTGAGCGATCCAAAACTGTTAAATAGAGCCTTAAGGGTTTATTTATGAGGTTGAAGATCCAATAAAAAATATGACAGATTGTAAGTAGTAGCTTGATGTGGTGTTGTCTATACCTATGTATTTTTAAATCGCAAGTTAAACACAGTATTTATTTCATGACATCATTGACATATGGCACCTTTGTACAAGGCCAGCACTCGCTAATTACCAATAGCATATTTGTTTCCTATTTAATGGTTGTAACTCAAGCATTAGTTGCAATGTTATGACTGTATATAATGTTCCACAATTATACTTCTCATTGTCAATTTTTAAATGCTACCTTTTCCCTTTCATAAAAAAAATAAGTTGATAAAGTGGAGTTTTGTTATGTTTATAATCACCATTAAAAAAGAGATTCTAGGTTGGAATAAAATTGTGTGAAGACAAATTAAGAAACACAAAAAACTGCACTGTTTTGGTTTGCTAAGTTCTTCAGACTATCATTTTAGTTTTCCTAAAATTTTATCACCAAGGAAAAAACTGTCTACTAGGTATCTTGTAGTTGAGTCAATGTAAGTGTATCACATATGTAACATTGGATGCATTAACGTGGCAATATTGTTCGCAAATCATGATATAAAAATAACTGAGAAACAATAATAATGTTAGGTATCCTTAATGCGACTGGGGAATTACCACCCATCCTGTTAACTTACTGTGTTGATTGCTTCTATCTATTTGAAGCATTCTAATGCGCACTACACACCTTCAGTTTTATCTGTACGATTTATCTGTACGGTCAAACTGTACAGATAAATCGTAGGTCCATACAACCTACACACTTTCAAATAAACTGAGCTATCTTTCAGTTTTTATCATCATGGCATCCATAGACGACGCCTTAGCGGCCGTAGGACTAATTTGTGTGTTACAAGAAAATAGACAAAACACTGGCTTCTGTTGAGAAAATCGTATTCACACACATCTTTGATAAACGAATTGAGAATTACTCCAAAAGACTAGGTACAATAATTATTTGAGAATGAATGAGGAAACTTATTTGCAGCTGCTGTCTTTAGTGACACCATTAATAAAAAGGCAAGATACCATATTGAGAAATGCTATAACGCCTCATGAAAGATTAACGGCAACTTTCACGTAGTTTCAAAATAAGCTTCTCATAAGCTGAACCTTTTTTTACTCGATTATGGTATTCCTTGCTTTTGATTTACCATAATGAAGGCTCCGATTTGTATAGTTGTATAAACTCTTCCAGCCATTCGCCTTAGGCCATGATCGACGAGTTTTCGTTGAGGCGGAGAGCAAGGAAAAATACTTATAAGTCGTGTTCACTTCACGCTCGCTGCGACAAAACTGACAAAACTGCGCAGTTTTCGACTACACACTCTCAGTTTTAACTGTACAATTCTATCTGTACAGATTTATCTATTCATATTTTGATTAGATCACAGTTTAACTGTACAGTTCAACTGTTTGTTCTACACACCTAACGACTTATCGGTACAGTTCGACTGTACAGATAAATCGTACAGATAAAACTGAAGGTGTGTAGGGCGCATAAGGGGAGGTACTAAATATAACTGGTTTTATACAGGGAAACCTTTTTTCGAGTGCGCAAAAACAAATGGATGGCTCAGAATCAATAACAGAACAAATCTGCATTATTAGTTTAAAATAAAAAATCATGTTTTTGTCCGCCCTAAAATCAGCAAATGAGAGACACCAATTATTCATATCAATATCGTAGTATTAGCATATGGCCGTGTAGTGAACATACGGGCGGCGCGGGCGCGCGAGGGTCCTGTGATGTTCCCGCCGTCCCCACTCCGCCGACTATGAATGGGACCGCATGCGGTGACCATAACGTCGATTTCATAATAAACATCTTTCGTTATCAATAACTATTTGTTTTGTACTAAAACATACCAAAGTAATAATATTTTTATCTATAAAACTTATTTAGCTATAAGTTGACAAAGTTTGCGCACTTGATAAAATTTTATCCTGTATATTATTTATTAATGTCTAACACCATACCACTATGTATATTCAATTCAATAGGCAACAAATGCCCCGCTTGATGCTAGTGTGTTGCTTGTAAGTTTGTTTTGGTCGCAATTCATGATCTGAAATCGTATGCGCTGTTTTTCTTTTATGGTGTTGCTGTACTTGATAATAATTCGACTAGTGACATAAGATCATGCCTGTGTGTGCCTGATTGGTGGTAAGCCATAATATCGACTGCCGGCAGAACAACCCATCAGACAAGTCTTGCCGCCAAGCGATTCGTCGTGTTCCGGCATGATGTCTGGCGAAGCTCAATCTCCCTCTGGCGCAGCATCAGTTGGTCGTACTGTTGGGTTTAACATTGCATCACCTCGCTCAACTACCGTCTTCCTTCCTATTCACTAAGTTTTTTTTAAGTGAACAGGCTTAATAAACTAGCGGGCTTTACCATCAACGTTTGCATATTAAAAAAAAACCTTGAAGGAACTACCAGTCGCATGTCAACATCACGCTACATCTCTACTTGATTCAAAAGGAAAATTTATTATAATAATATATATTTCTTAAATCTATAATCCTAATAATATTAAAAAGGCGAAAATTTATATGTATGTATGTCATATAATATGTAGGTATCTATTATGGAGGTTCGATACTCTTTTACGCTAAAACTAATTTACGGCTAATGAACGGATTTAGATGAAATTTGGTACATTTATGTAGTTACTAGCTATCCGCCCGCGTGGAGTTCGGTTATATCGCGCTTTTTAGATTTCCCTCGGGAACATCATTTTTTTCAGGGATAAAAGGTAGCCTATGTTCTTTCTCAGGGTCTAAAGATTGTCTGTTCCAAATTTCATCAAAATCGGTTGAGAGGTTTAAGCGGGAAAGCGTAACAGACAGACAGGCAGAGTTACTTTCGCATTTATAATATTAGTATGGTTTTGCGGTGAACATGACGTAAAAAATAAGAAATGGTTGATTGAACATTCGTCACATCCACGAGAAACGGCTGTCGCTCAGCATTATGCTGCGACCCTATCTAAAACGAAAGCCCAGCACTGATTTTCATTGTGTCTTGCGACTTCCACGTGAATGAATCTGCGGGCAGAAACTAATCACCATACAACCAAAATTTTTACACAATATCAACAATGATGTGCCCTAGTTCTATTTTAATGTAGGTACTTTCTGCGTACTTCCTGAATGGATTGTTAAAGACATTAACAAGAGGTTACTTTTAGCCGTTCGTATTAGTCGTCTGAACGAAGCGGTCACCCATTTGGCAGTGAGCCATGTTTACCAACATAATCTCACAAAATTATGTTATATTTTTTTTTACATATGAACCTACTTTGTTTTTAAGCTGAGGACTCATAATTATTTATAGGCTCTTTAAAAGTTGTAAAAATATGAACTGTCTTAAATTAAGGCTGGTCTACAAAGGCTGTTCTTTTATTTTTTCAAGTTATGTAATACTTTATATTTTACGAATATAATAAAGTTTGTGCCATAGGTCCAATAAGTATGTAAATATTGTCGTTTATGTTATTATTATTGTACATATTTTATTAGTAATTTTAATTTACCACATCACATCAAAGATTCACGAAAAGAGGTTCATTTTTGCCTTAATCCTCTTGTAAAATTTCTACATTCATAATCTGCTATCAGTTTAAGTAATCACAATCATTTATTTGTCAGGACATAATATATTAAGTATTAAGGTTTTAAAATCCTACTAATATTATAAAGGCGAAAGTTTGTAAGTATGGATGTGTGGATGTTTGTTACTCTTTCACGTAAAAACTACTGAATGGATTTGGTTGAAATTTGGCACAGGGGTAGATAATAGTCTGGAATAACACATAGGCTACTTTTTATCCCGGAAAAATATGCAGTTCCCGTGGGATACGAAAAATATTAGTCCACGCGGGCGGAGCCGCGGGCGAAAGCTAGTTATATATATGTATAAATACTTATATCGGTAATATTTATAATATGTAGGTACATGCCTACTTATATAATACTAGATGGTATTTCTTTACCCTGTAAATCTAGTATAAACACTAAAACTTGACACTCATACCTACAATAGGAACTTTCCTATAAAACAGCAAATTAAAGCTGATATAATCATAATGTTTCGGAACCAAAATTTAATTACGTTTCATTTAGTTTGCACTAGTAATCACGCTAACACGCTGTTAGCTGGAGTGGCGGCAAAAAACGACAAGTACTTTAAAACCAGTCGCCCCACATATGAGTAATATCTAATAGTAATTAAAACAGTATCAATTGGGTCGAACCATGATAACGGAACGTGAAATTGGGCATCACTTCTCTCTTTTTTTTTTTGTAAAAAGGAGAACGTGAATTAACACGTCCGTACATAATTCATATATTCTAAAAGATAGTACCTAACGGCCGCACGGTATGATAGAATATTAGGATATGCTTGCACACAATGCACACTGGATTGTATGCCATTTCACATCTATATACTTGTGCCAAGCTAGATAAAGAATACAGGTAAACAAACTATTAGGGTTATCACAACTGACGCTTTACAAATCTCGTATTATTTACATGATTATCTACTTTTACATGCTATAACTATTTATTAACAAATCCTATTCTATTTATTTCAATAGAATCTGAAATCCAGGTATTGAACATATTTTGTGGAATTCAGACTATGAATAAAGTTGAGACATTTGTCAATACAATTTTGCGTTTTTAACTAGGTATAATCAACTGCATAACATATGGTTATACATAATTCTTTCAAGTATGGTCTAGGTACTTATAATAATAATACTGTATCAAAAATTTAACCTGTTAGAAAATTAGCTTACATGTGTGTCACATTTCATTCAAATCGGTTAAGCGTTCTATACAAATCATAAATATCTAAATATAAATAAACTGTTTACATTAGTAGGAAGTAGGACTATTACTTGTATGAAAATCATCTGTCTAGAAAAGGTTGTAACATCTTCCTTTTAGGTATAAACAAGTCGTTGTCTAGCAACGGTTTGTTTATATTTATTCTTTATGGATTTTGGCCCAAGTATAGTTTTCTTCGTGTCTCAGAAAGCTTCGGTCTCGGCTGTCATTCGTAGATCTTTAGTAGCCGTTACTTTCTTCGGGTATTTTGAAGCCCAACCTGACAAGCAGTCTATCAGAGAATATCATGTTACCCCAATAACTGGATGTTGGAGTTCAGTTAGGCAGTTGCTAAGCTTGTAAAATACTTTTAATCAGATGTTAGATTGGCAGCCGACTCTAATAGGCTCATGATGATGAGGGTATAAAAATTACCTAGAAGAGATTGCATTAGTGATAAGGCCACCCATTGTATGTTTTTGGTGTGCAATAAAGAATATACATATACTTAAATAAATAAAATAAAAATAGTATGGTTATAAATGTATGGTTATTATGACGCTTGTAAGATCAGTTCAGGTTAGGTAGGGCAATGATTTTCGCGGGTTAGCTCGGAGCACCTAGATGAGAGTGGCCGGGGATCGAGTTGAACGGCATGCGATTGATGACTCTTATGTCCATCATCATCAATGTTTTTTTAACGTCCCTCTGCTGGGCACAGGTCTCCTCTCATACAGAATTACAGAGGATTGAGCGTAATCACCACGCTTGCTCAATGCGGTTTAGTTATGTCCATCATTTCACTCCTATAGACTTTTGATAAAAACCTGCTCTCAATATGGCTTTACTTATGTTTCTTTGGTAAGTACCTTAACCAAAGAAACAAAAGGCCACATTTTATTTATATTGAGTCTTAATAGAACAAAAAAACAGAGATAGAACAGAAGAAAACGTAAATAATGTTACATAAAACTTGTCCAAACCACACCCGAGCACTACTAACTGCAGTGAGTACCTAATTAATTAAAGCCCTTTAAAAGCTGTCGACCACTAAAATAGTCTAGTTACCGAGTTTTAATCTCTTTAAAGCCTTCATCAAACTTAGACTTACTTCTAATGATCATCCGACTTAAGTTTATGTAGTAATTAAATGCTTAACATAAAGATTCTTGGCTTAAATGCCGAAAACCTTGAAGCGGTTCAGCAGTAATTTTGGAGGCCTAAAGTTTGACAATGTATTTTTTCTAAGATGGCACGCATTACAAATATAATCGTCAACATTCTATTGGATACATTTTAGAATCTGGTGATTTTTTTCGATTCAAAGTGGAATCTCAGCACTCAGTACTGCAAAAACTAATGAATTTGTGACAAAAACTGTCACTACTGTATTTTTACCAAAGAAACTTGCCATTATGTTTGTCGCGTCACAATCCTAAACTAAATACTAATAAGACTAAATGCAACAAAAGTCCAAAAGGTTATTCTTTATTTAAAAAACGTTTGTCGCCTTCGAAATATTCTTGGATACCTGTGTTAAGGAATTCCAGATACTCAGTAAATCATCCGCAGATAAAGCGTAAAATTATATTACCTACCAGCAACTGTACCCAACCGCCAGAAACAGGTCGAAAAACATCGAATTTGTCACCGAAAATGGAGACGTAAAACCACCAACTGTGCCCCCTTGCAAAAACACGTATAAAAACTATTCGTGAATTCGTGAACCGTCGGCAGCTAAGTCGGTAATCCGGCCCAGATTAAAAGCATCAATGGAATTCGGGAATGGGATAACGGCCGACTCGGTCTGAACGTACGGCCGGCAAGGTCGTTGCGCCTGTCACCAGACCGGTTTGTACCAGCGTTTACTTAGTCGATTTAGCTTACAGCGAACAAAAATAACACTTTTGTAATAATTGGCTATATTTAAAAGAACTTGTAGGTACACTCTTGATATTGCAAAGGTTATTGAAAGAATGTGTTGAATACAGACCCATTTTTTTCATTGGACTCTCTGAGAAGCCACGCCACGCCACGGAGGCTGTATGGGCATACAGCCTCCGTGGCGTAGCGGTAGCGAACGCGTCCGCTGTACAAGGAGGCGCGGGTTCGATCCCCGTGCAGTGCAAATATTTGTATGCATGAAAATGAATATTTGCAGTGGTCTGGTCGTGCCTCTGAAAGCACGGTAAGCTGTTGGTCCCGGTTGGATCTAATGGCAGTCGTTACGGGTTGTTGGAGCCCTCAAAAGTTCAACAATTGGTCTAACTGCAATGCTTCGATATCGCCTTCGGCTTGTGGAGGTCAGACGGCAATCGCTTCACGGAAAATATCGAAGTTTAACCAAAATCAGCAATTAGACTGGTAAAGCGGACCCCAGACTCCAAAGCTGAAAAAGCTGCGGATGCGACTGGGATTAACGCTGAGGTTATGATGATGACTCTGAGAAGAGCCCAGGGTCCCAACATAGACGGGGAAACGTAAAACAACAAGTCTTTACCTAGTTGCAGTAGCCATTCCATTTTACGCATTTAATGCTTCAAGAACTACTGATTCATGATAAATTTAAAATTTTACTTATCTACACAAGGGCGCCATGATGCTTATGCACCTAGGGTCTCTAATAGGTTAAAGAGCGGCACCCTAATTGCTAAAAAACACACTATTATTATCAATTGGAATAATTTTTGAAGCATAATATATTGCTAATCCAATGCTCCCTATGTTGGAAAAATGTGTCTGTTCAACAAAGTAAATAACGCAATGAATATTGTTGAACTGTCAAAATGAAACCCATTGCTACTGATAGTTTTTTTTTTTACTCTTTATTTAGTTTAGGGACTTCTACACGTATGTGTATGCCAGTCCCATAGTAACTAACCCAAACACTTAAACTAAACCGTAACCTAATAAAATTAACTTAAAATCGTAATTTAACAAATATGAAAACTTTATAGGCGGCCTCTGAAGTAGGTGTGGAAAATATATGATGGAAAGTACCAACATCATTATATATTTACTTCCTACTGATAGGTTGCTTTGAAAGAGTTATCATCGACGTCCACCCACCGGTGAGCTCTTATTTTCGTTCCAATCTCATCTATTAACTTTGTATTCCGAACGTGGATTAACCAGTTAGAGATCAAGCTATATCTAGTACCCAGTTCCTCAAGCCTCAAAAGTAGTCACAAACTAATTCCATTGAGCAGGGATCCGCCTCGTTGAGAGGTACAAAGTTGATTAGGAAGCGTCCGATAATTTCCTCTATTTGCAAGCGGCGAGTTCCTGGTGTTACGTACGATGACCTGCCGAGTTTGCTTCACATTCCTATTTGAAACCAGTTATTTTAAAAACCTTTAAGTATTTGTGTTACATAATAAACGTAGAAAGTAGTTAAAACTCCTTGAATGGTTCACCAAACCCCCAAACTAAAATGTCAATTTTTCTACAATCTGCCTAGCCTTTTTTAACTATTTTAGAGTCAGCTTCCAGACTAACCAAATACAGATAAATTGTCTGCCTCTCTTGGAAGATAATATCCGATGGTAAGATGGGTTGTACGAAGTTTGGGCTCTTGACTTCTCGTAACGACTAAAATGGCAATGTCCCAAGTTTACGAACCACAAATAAGTATATACAATATGTAAAGAAAACCCTGTCCGACCCATAAGGATAATAAAGGTTAGGTAATCACTTGACCAAATATAATATAAAATTTTACATAATCATCATAGTAACAATACTAATGAATATTGAAATAATCCTTTTTTCCCGGGAATTAATTTCAAGTTCCACGAAATTTGGTAATTTTTAAAAAAGTGACAACACCGGTATTATTATAAGCGAATAGCGACGCGACCACGTTACAGGTGCCGCGTGCCCTGCCCCCCGCCACCCGCGGAAGGGGTTGCTTAGCGCACATGTATTAAGTTACCTCTTTTTGCGAAATAATATTTATTTTTTTAGGGGGATTTTTTTAATGTTTAGCCTGTCTTTGTGGGCATTAGTAGAATCAGTTTATCGATACCTAACAATACCTTCACGGATCGGACAGGGTTTTCTTTACATATTGTATACTGCATTTTAGCAATTTTCTGCCACTGCGGTAAAGAAACCGAAGTGCCACGAAACCTCCTTGAACTCGTAAAATCGTAATGCAATATGATAATATTACTTTTTGCTTACACGTAAAAAGTATTCAATACATTATTGAGCAACCGAAGTTTTGTTGCAGTAGCGGTTTTATTGCTTACGGTCGCTAAGTACCTTATGAATGACTCGCACAAGGACAACTGGGACATATCATAATCATATTATAAACGTGCTTGAATTAAAATTTAGTATGGACGGATGGATATATGGATTTATTTATTTATTTATTAACAAAGGAACTCCAACAGCTTCTGTATACAAAATAAAAAATGAAGTAGTTGTGAGTAAGAGGCTTATATACAGTTGCCAATAACAGGTGAACCAACATTCACCAACATAAGTGGTAACTTAAACTGAATACATATAAAGGGTGTATCTGACATCGACGCACAAACGAGTACCATGGATCCAGTACATGATTCTGAACCCTCCAGTGGTGGAATTTTTCGTCGGCTTTTTCATGATAAAAAAAAAAGTATGTAGTTTTTTTCACTTTAGACGGTTCATAATTGCTATACTTTTATAACCCAATAAGATTTTAAAGTAAAAATGTATTAATTAGCTAATTACACAAAAAAGCACCATGAAAACAAAACTCGAAAAACTATCTTATCAGCTGATTTAATAGAGTTCACATCAGGGATCAACGCCATACCTACAAACCCGCACGGCGGCACGCTTACAACGTTCAAAGGCCGTGCCGACACTTTTTTTTAAACACTGCATTCTGTAACCGTTCATTAGCGACATAAATGACAATCATAATTTTATTAGTGGCATGCGGTCTAGCCTTTTAGCGAAGTTTGCGTTACGATGTCAGATACACCCTGTATAACTGAATACATGGATGTACGTTTGTTACTATTTCACGCAAGAACTAAGTGAAGTTTGCCACACAAGCAATTTGGCAATCAGGATTACCATATGAATACATTTTATCTCAATACTAGCGGCCGCCAGCGACTTCGTTCGCGTGAAGTTAGTTATGCTCCGTTACTATTGATTGCAGCGTGATGTTATATTAGCCGAAAGCCTTCCTGAATTAATGGGCTATCCAACGCAAAAATAATTTTTCAAATCGGACCAGTTGTTCCTGAGATTAGCGCGTTCAAACAAACGAACAAACTCTTCAGCTTTATATATTAGTATAGATTGATGTCGCTTTAATGAACGGAACTATGTAGCAGTTACGTTTTTCACGTATAAAGCCTACGAAAGGTGTTAAAAATCAAATTGTTGTAACATTATTTGTGAAGTTGGGTGTTGTCTTCGCTATAGCTGCTGCTGAGCATGCTCTAGCAGCAGTAGCTCCTTGGTACGATTCCCAGGTCATTCATGGGTTTTCAGCAGCCAGATTTTGGATTTGTGCCTTTTTGATGATAATAGGCCTCTTTTGTATGGAGCTTAAACATAACTCGCGGTATTTGGCTGTACTATCGGCACACTTCTGCCTCACTCTTCGCTTAAACATGTGTAATATTGGCCCCGATTCCCTTGTTCTCGAACTTAATTAAATTTAAGTTCATTGCATCTTTTTATTTTTATTTCATTAAGAAAAGGACAGAAAATAAAATGTCAGTTTAGACCTGTCAAATTAGTGCGCTCTTGACGTAAACTGACGTATTTCTAGTCGCCATGTTTTTAATCGCATCTAAATGGGGAAGAAAACGCAAACCTATTTGCAGATGTCGCTGATGGCGTTTGACCCATTACAATTAATAATAAATATATACGGACAAATCATACAGATTGAGCTAGCCCCAAAGTAAGTTCGAGACTTGTGTTAAGGGATACTAACTCAACGATACTATATTTATAATAGATACATATATAGATAAACATCCAAGACCCAGGCCAATCAGGAAAAGATCGTTTTCCATCATAACCTGGCCGGGGATCGAACCCGGGGCCTCCATGTCGCAGGCAGGCGTGTTGACCGCTGCGCCACGGAGGACGACAATTAGCTGTCAGTCGTATCACGTTTTATGTTGAGTTTTTTTTTGTGTTTGACGAGTTTGTTTTTAGGTAAAGCAGAGCAATATATTGTACATGGACTGTTTCAAGTTAAAAGTCTAGAGGAGCCTCAGTAAAAGGACGAAAAGCTGATCTAATTACCAAGCAAATGACAAGGCCCAGACTTTAAACTGAATGCAGACTTGTTAGTGTTTTAACTTACATTAATTTTGTATTAGGTTTAATGTTTATTTAGTTATATTTAAGTAAATATTAATGTACTTACTTATTATTGCCATATTTTGAAAGTTTCAACCCTATTAACCTAAAATTATTAGGTATCCAGACTTGAATCGTATGACCGGAATTTTAACTTCGAGGTTCCTCAAGAACAAGAAATTCAAGAGAAAAATTGGTTTACCACCACCAGAAAGCTATAGAGACATCAACATAATCTTTATTGAAATCTAGTTATATATTTTGTTCTAAATTGAAATGCATATCATTAGGGAAAGAGTGATTTCCATTATTATTGCAACAAATTGCTACACAACGCGGCATATTTTTTACATTTTTATTAAACGACGTAAACTCGAACAAATTACAATGGGTTTTGACAGTTTATTTGGGTCAAACGATATCAGCGCCTCTAGTGACGACATTTGTCAGTTTTTGTCCCCATTGTCTATGGAGTATCTTAATTTGACACGATTAAACTGACATTTTATCTTCTGTCCTTTTCTTAACTAAATGGAAAGAAAAAGATGCACGTAACTTAAAATTAGGTAGTTTAGTTTGTGAAAAACAGATTCGGCGCCATTATCTAATGTAACTTGAAAACTTTGTGGTTCTAGTCACACAAGATTCGCGATTCCCCAACCTTTTAACAAAAAATTTCAAACACGTTTTCTCCGCCCATAATATAGCGTTTTATTTTACATAGATTCTAACTTCATTCCTTTGGGATTCCAAGTTTCAAAGGGTAGGTACAGCCATAATACTATAACAAATCCAAAGGAAAAGATGGGGCGGGCATAATGTGTTCTGCCGAGGGCTAAATGGTAAACGACATATTTGGGCACACCCATGGGAATCGTACGTATGGTAATACTGTTAAAGGTCATTGTCCCACATACTTGGGGACGTACTTTTGGCATTAGCTAAGGCGATTATATGGCCTTGATTCGAGACCGTTGAACTTCACTTAAGTTAATAATCGCCAAAAAGTGCTGGTTAGTTCTACTTTCCGGTGTAACTTCGCATTTTAAGTAATGTTTTTTTTTTATATAAAGAAAGCAAATACAATTTATTTGTGTCATACATGAAAACAAAAACAAAATTGATAATGTGACATCTCTGTATTATTCACTTATAGATCATTCATGAATATTTTACTGTATTGACCAATAACCGGACATATTTTTAATCCCATTTTTTTAACTTGACTTAATGAATCGTGTTGTTTTTAATTTCATTTAGACATGATTAACTTATATTAATTTGTTTTGACTGAATCGAATGATATGATCTATTATTATCGAAGTTTTATTAATTTTAGCTTTTGTTTGCATGCTTTAGTTAAGGTAGTCAGTATTAGGATCTTCTAAAACTTAATATCTGTATTTTGTATCTACTTTCTATGCAAATAAAGAAGTATTATATTCTAAAAGCAAAATAGATACAAATAGGTGGTAAACCTGTGTCACATGCATACGAAATAGCCATCGCTCAGCATAATGCTAAGACCATATAAGATACACTCTTAGCACTGGTTTTCAACGACATCCGTCGTTGACGTAATGACGAAACTGAGATGAATAAAAACAACAATCACAAACCTATTTTGAGGACCTTCCTTACTGCATACACTATACTATAGCTCAATAAATAGTATTGTATAATGTTCTATGCAATGAAAGGGAAAATATCTAAGATTAAAACACTGAATAAGAAAGTGTTCCAATAAGTTGTCAAAGACAAAGATCTCATAACATTAAACCCTATTTGAAACGACGCTAAAAAGTAAAAAAAAAAAAGGAACTAACCAAGACTCATTGTGCAGTAAATTGGAAAAATTGTATAAGTCCGACAACTTTGCTGGCGTGACAAAACAAAAGAATAACACCCAACGAAATGGCTGACCCAATTTCAGCGTAATATTTTTAGAGCAACCTCTTTTAAAATGCAATTTCCGTGCCAAAGCCGTTTTACCAAAACATCTAGGAATATTTTTGATCTTACCTTGAAGTTGAGATGATCTTTTGAGATGGTTTATTAATAAGGTCTGAACGTTCAAGTTTAAGGCATTATAGTCTCATGCTAGCCGTTTATTATACGCCCGGCATGTTTCAATGACTCGTGCGTTGAGCTCGAAATAGACTTCCCAATTACTTAGTTGTCTCAAATTGGTATTATAAGAGCTAACAGGCACACGCTAAGTCATGATAAAAAATTCCGCCTCGGACTCATTTATTTGCAACTCTTATTTCAAAACTGGTTGTGGCTGATTGCTTTTGGGGGATTCCAGAAGCCTAATAATGTCCAATTACATACAATTGTTTATTTTGCTGTAGCCCCTTTGATTGTGACGCTGTTTTGCGTATAGCGGAATTTTGAATTGGATTCTCCTTGGATATTTTTCGTTTTTGAAATTGTGTATTGTAACAGAAGCAGTATTTTTGATATTTCTTAATACCTTACAGTCCAAATATTCTGAAAAGGCAATGTTTATTAGCCAAATTGGAACGATTTTACATGCTCGAGTCACGAAAATGTTCAGGGCTCATTTGTTTGATGTCGTCTACCTAAGTGACAGTTTGTTCGACGTGCATTCTCATGATTATCACAACCACTCTCGATACAACTAGGCCAACTCATCTATTATATCGTACACATCATCATGTAGCTGTCAGAACTGCGCACGCCATTGTCGTATTAGGTAACGTCATGAAGACTTCTTCATCGGTCATTGTTCCGCTGTGTAACATTACATACAGACCTTGGTGAAATTGTTTAATTTCGAAACTGCAGTGATTCTCCGTCGAATAACTAATGATACTGGAAGCACGCTCGACCGCGCGCCATGTTGCAACCCAGGCACCCAGGTTATTTCCGGAAGCGCTTAGAAATTGGACCGTGTGCGGTTTGCCGTCCGTCCGCCAGTTTCTGCAATAGGCCTTGTGTTTCGATATTCGGTGTTTTGTTCAACGTTTCGTTTCCTGGATTATTATATGCCGTTCCCTTTCCGAAGGCTGCGGAAAACGATTAATTAAGCTGTCCAAAAACCATTTGTTTAGTTTTAGTAGTAATTACTTCTGGTCCTTTGATTATAAATTCAAATAGAAACGGGAAACTAAACTAGTCCTTTTGGAACTATTAAAACTTTTGGGTTTGGTCTCGGTATCCTTTCCTTGATTTACATAGTAATATAGTTTCGGAAATTCAGTTCTAATTAAATGGTTGCTTTATATCGACCTAATAGCCGAGTACATAGTGATTATTTTTAAGGTGGTATTCAAAACCGCACCTTAGTTTGTGCGTGAAGTTGGCATGATTGGAACAGCTCAATTTGTGGTGGAAGCCCACTTATTTTAATTTGGCCTAGATGCGTACAACCAAGTTTTCTTTTGAAGTTTCTGTTCCACATTTTACGGCTATCGAGAAACTTCGAAGTCATGGAAATATGAAACGCTTTGAAAGCGATTGCCATTTGTAGCTCAGCACCCCAATTGCATAACACACTATTGCTATTAATTTGAATCATTTTGAGGCATATTACTAATCCACTGCTCCCTATATTCGAAAAATACTCCGCTCAATAACGTAAATAACGCAATGAATGTTGTTGACATGTCAATTTGTAGTCGTGGTGGCCTAGTGGTTAAAACACCAGCCTCTCAAGTATGAGTGCGCGGGTTCGATTCCAAGTCAGGCAAGTACCAATTTAACTTTTTTAAAGTTATATGTACTTTCTAAGTATATCTTGGACACCAATGACTGAAGGTGAAGGAAAACATCTTGAGGAAACCTGGACTTTATAAGTCTGAAATCGCCAACCCGCATTGAGCAAGCGTGGTGATTACGCTCAATCCTTCTCTGTATGAGAGGAGACCTGTGCTCAGCAGTGGGACGATAAAAGGTTGATGATGATGACTATTAATTTGAATCATTTTGAGGCATATTACTAATCCACTGCTCCCTATATTCGAAAAATACTCCGCTCAATAACGTAAATAACGCAATGAATGTTGTTGACATGTCAAAATGTCCATTGATACTGATGTTGTGTTACGCAATTACAGTACTTATCAGACATAAAGAAATTGTTTACAAAAATCCATGTAGTTTCTTTATCAGACATAAAGAAATTGTTTACAAAAATCCATGTAGTTTCTTATTCTATAAACCAAATACAGTGTTAATAGAACACTTAGCTCATCAAAACCGGTAGCTTATCTACAAAGTATGTGAAGCATTGCTTAGATAAATATTTATCAATACACTAACCTACTTACCGGTTTGTTACGTTATCGTGAACAATCCTAATTGCTGAATTTAAAAAAACCCATTGCGAAACTACTAAATGGTATTTATTGCGTGCTCATATTTTGTTGCTTGCGCTGCAAAAGGGCAGTGGAAATGTCGAGTTATTAATTGAGACATTCATCTATATGGATTTATGGCCAGAACCTAAGTCACGGAGTTTCTCTGCGCGATCAAATCAGAAATGAGGAGATCCGCAGAAGAACCAAAGTCACTGACATAGCTCTTCGAGTCGCTAAAATTAAGTAGCCGAAGGGGCAGTAAGGTTCTGGAGTGGCGGCCACGTACTGGAAGACGCAGCGTAGGGAGGCCCCCAACAAGGTGGACCCATGACCTGGTGAAGGTCGCGGAAAGCCGATGGTGCGGGCAGCACAAGACCGGTCATCGTGAAAAGCTTTGGGGGACGCCTTTGTCCAGCAGTGGACATCTATAGGCTGAAGAAGAAGAAGGATAATAATACTAGACTCGAATATTATCCCTGTTTGTCGTTTCCTTTTTTTTTTACAAAAAATGTCCCACACTTGGAATTTCTCCAGTATCGTGTGTGCAATTTAAACTCACACGCACAAACATCCACACCCGGGACAACTACTTGTAGGGCATACAAATATTTGTACAGTCCAGAAAATTAATTTGCGACACGCAACGCAGCTTTTAATCGTTTAACTACTGCGTCAATCATGCCGCCAGCTCGTCACTAAACTTTGGAGTTCAACTTCGCCTTGAGTTAAAGCATAAAAAACAGCTTGCAGCGTTCACACTGCTGTCACAGGCCGCCTTTCAACTAGCAGATTTTGATTTTGGTATTGTTGATGACTTCAATTTTGTTCAAGTTTTTGGTTCAAGAACATGTCGGTTTTCTCATGATATTTGATGTCTTTGCCATACGAACATCTAAAGCAGTCGTTACGGGTTGTTGGAGCCCTCAAAAGTCCAACAACTGGTCTAACTGCAATGCTTCGATATCGCCTTCGGGTTGTGGAGGTCAGATGGCAGTCGCTTCACGGAAAATATCGAAGTTTAGCCAAAATCAGCAGTTAGACTGCTAAAGCGGACCCCAGACTCCAAAGCTGAAAAAGCTTCGGATACGACTGGGATTAACGCTGAGATGATGAGGATGATGATTTAATGTCTTTGAATGTGTTGGTTCTAGGACATGCCGCATTCCTGACGATATTTTTCTTCACCGTTTTGAGAGCAGTTGTGTTGGAATTCCAGTGCCGTTCTCTTATATTAGAGTTCTGATATTAAATAACTTAACTCGAAACGACACTTTCACAGCTTTCCTAGCCTGGTTTTTCTCCTACCGTTACCACGGCACAGCTTCAGTTTGCAAGTCAGCGTTAACGATAATTTCAGAGCAACAACAATCTTATTTCGCAGCGTAGTTATGGTGCCTGGTCTCAATACCATTACCGTGGAATGAGCAGAAAATACACTTTAAAGTTGTAGCCATAACCGCTTGTCAAGACATTATTATTTACAGTTCTTTTTTCTATCTGCCGTAGTTTTAAACTATATCTGAATTTAGAACCTCTTCCTATTTAGAAGTCGATTAACAAAAAAAAAAAAATAGCAATAACTCGTAGGTATAATCATGGGAACTAATTGTTGAGCAGAAGATCTAATACTAATGGTCTAAATCATGCTTTCTTTTTTGAACCTCAATACCTAATAATTAATGACATATAAAGTTAAAAAGTTTTTTGAGGTTTATTAATTGCAAAACGAAACTTATTGACCTACTGTCAATAAGTTTTACCCATAACACATATAGTTAAGTACATAGGTTCTAGAAAAAATAAAAATATAGAAAGGTGCAATATTCACGCGGTTAAAAATTAAAATGTATGGAACAGATATTTCTTTTTTTTCTAATCGTCTGTTTTATAGGATCCTAGAGTTATGCGTGGAATTGATGGTTACATTTGGCACTTCGATGTCCCGTTATTGACTGGACCCATAATTGCTACTCTGGCAAGTGCCCAGCTTTGGATGAGATGTATAATTTTAGTAAAATAATATCAACTGCGGTCCAAATGATGCCAACTAATCGTAATCATTTGATAAAAATGTGTTCGTAAAATAATATTCAACTGCGGTCCAAACGATCCCAACTAGTCGCAATCATTTTACAAAAATGTGTTCGTAAAATAATATTCAACTGAGGTCCAAACAATCCCAACTAGTCGCAATCATTTTACAAAAATGTGTTCGTAAAATAATATTCAACTGCGGTCCAAACGATCCCAACTAGTCGCAATCATTTTACAAAAATGTGTTCGTAAAATAATATTCAACTGAGGTCCAAACAATCCCAACTAGTCGCAATCATTTTACAAAAATGTATTCGTAAAATAATATTCAACTGCGGTCCAAACGATCCCAACTAGTCGCAATCATTTTACAAAAATGTGTTCGTAAAATAATATTCAACTGAGGTCCAAACAATCCCAACTAGTCGCAATCATTTTACAAAAATGTATTCGTAAAATAATATTCAACTGCGGTCCAAACGATCCCAACTAGTCGCAATCATTTTACAAAAATGTGTTCGCCGATTAGGCTGCAGGTTCCATAATGAATGTATTTGTTCATACACACATTCACTATGGAACCTGCTTACATCACATCCAAAGATGGGCAAACTTTAATTGAGCAGGAAAATTATAAAAGAAAAATATCCGAACATAAGCCCCATTAGAGTCGTTTACGTCCTCTATAGGATACTCAAGACCTTCAGCGACATCAAAACATCAATAAAACGTAAAAAATTCTTCCTTTATCGATAACATTTATACCAGTAACGTTGGTATATCTGTTATGGAAAACGATTGCGAACCTGCTCCGAGCACCTCCAAAGGAATTTGAACTATTCCTTCTCCGCTATAAAGACAGTTATGGTTTGCTTGATGTGTGGTAGGCTCTGAATGCGTGGGCCGGCGGTATTTTAATGGTTCCGAGTCTTGAAACATGTTATTTTAGTTGCGTTTCGCTTTCCGTTACCGTTGCGCTGGTACAGGAAAGAGATTTAGTGAAGCAAATTGAATAATTGGTGGCGGTTCGGAATTGAGTTGTATCTTTTCGGGGCACGTTTTGCTTCGAGATTCGGAGAGGAAGGAGGAAAGTGTGTGTGAAAGGGAAAACAATATTTTTGGGTTGCTTCCTTTTAGTTCTGAAACTTCCAACAAATACCTTTGCAGTACAATTTACTTACAACATTGTTTTTTTTTTATAACTCTTTTCAATAGTAGGTACTTACCTGATCTCTCAATAATAAAAAATCTGATCTGAAGAACAAATATTTCCTTGACAGCTCTTGTTTAATATTTACGTTAAACTGTCAAAATTTGACTTCGGATAGAATACCTTAGAAGCAATATTTATATAAAAACTTAAATACTCGGACTGTACTTCTAAAACCAACTGTATAAATATAGGAATAAAGCTTTTAATGCTAAATATTTACCTACTATCACGAATAACTTTTACCACGGCATCAATTAGCCAAGTATGTTCTAACCCATGTTCGAAAACTGAAGGAAAATATTGGTCTTCTGAGTCGATGTTTGTTTTAACTCATAAATTTTACAAACACGCATTGTATGACGGGTCGTTTGGCGCTGTGGTTAAGGGATTGAATTTACGCTGCGTGTCATGGGTTCAATTCCGGCATGGAACAAATTTTTGTATGACCTACAAGTAGTTGTTCCAGTTCTGGCTGAAACAGGAGAAATTCCTAGCCTAGGGCTACATACACTTTGTAAAAAAAAAAAAACACTTGTCAGCTTTAAGGAAAACAATACAAAATATGCTATATTATGTACATCGTTATTTTGTGTATAATATGAGGCTATTTAAACGATTGTCACACGACATCAGACACTGCTCGAGAAGCAAATCTCGTTATTTCTCATAATCTGTCAAAAATACTTCTAATATCCCTAAATTTTTGACAAGTTTTCACCTTTTAAATTATGAGAATTTGCCGTTTGTGTGCGATGCTGTGGTTTTTGACTTTCACTGTAGACCGCAGAGATGCGGTCAGTGTGCACCTTGCGCTTTTGATGTACAAAACATACAAATACCCACATTTCGCCAATTATATTCAGTTCAGTTATATGCATTAGGGAGGGTAAGCCCATTGTTATCAACCGGGCTCCAATACAGACTCCGTAATGCTTCTGAATACAATCTTCTTGGAAAACCAAGTAACGCTGTCCGACCAGAAGATCAAGCCCAGGACCTAAGCTCAGTAATAGTGTGCCCATCACAACTCATCACCAATGAATACCCAATATGGTTGGCCATATTGGGTATTCATTGGTGATCAGTTGTACTGGGAAAAACTTTCAATAGTTTTCAAGGTAAAACAAAAACCAGGGACAAGCTTTAAACACTTGAATGAAGTGTCATTAGAGGAAAGACACGCAAGATCTCTTGTAGAGTGTCCTGAGATGTGGAAAATGTGTTCCTCACTAAAAACTGTGGGAAGTCGAGTCAACAAAGATAATCTCGACTTTATTCCTGGCTTAACGTAATCTAATTGATGGCTTCAATATATCCGCTTACCTTGAAAAGTAAACAGTTACTTAACAAATTTTAAGACTTACAATCCATACTAATATTATAAATGGGAAAGTGAGATTGTTTGTTTCTTTGTTTCGCTTTCACGCAGTAACTACTGAACCGATTGCTTACAAATTCTGCAGACGTAAAGTTTCGAAGTTCGGATTAAATAATAGGGTACTTTTTATCCCGGAAAAATTTAATATTCTCGAGGGAAATCTAAAAAGCGCGATATAACCGAACTCCACGCGGCCGGAGCCGCGGGCGAAAGCTAATAATACTGTCTGTCTGTCTGTCCACGCCAAAACTAATGAACCGAATGTAATGAAATTTAGTACACAGATAGTCTAGAGCCTGAGAAAGGACATCGAGGCTAATAATATCCCGACCAATAAGAGCAGAGCAGTAACAAAAAATGTTGCGAAAAAGGGGGCAAACGCGGATGTACATTTATATTGCTTCACAGGCGCTTATTTTATATCAACACGCGGGTGGAGTCGCGGGCAACACCTAGTTTAATATAAACTATTTCGTTCAGTGAAATTTTGTGGCAGCGGTAATGTAGAAATTCCGCAAAGTGTGCGACACGACCGCGAATTTTTGGCGGGATCCCAAAAATATTTTCGCAAACCATGAATGTGAAATTAAAATATTTAACTTAAACCAGTGCTTACATCTGTCGTGTGCAGAAAGAGTTAAAAGCAAATAGTCTCAAAAACAGCAAACCAAATTACTTCAAATTTAAAAGGATGTAGGATTCAGAAGTCTATGATCCCTAACTAATATTATAAATGTGAAAGTAACTCTGTCTGTCTGTTACGCTTTCACGTCTAAACCACTGAACTGATTTGATTGAAATTTTGTACAAAGATAGAGTTAGAGTTGACCTTGAGAAATAACATAGGATAGTTTTGATTCCGGACTTTTGAAGAGTTCTTTTGGAAACGCGATATAATCGAGCTCCACGCGGGCGGAAATTAGCCCCCATTCCGTAATTTTAATACGCTATATCTCAGTAGTTTTTGGTAATTTCGACAAAATAAAAAAACTGGTCTTAATTTTTTTTATTATTTGTAAGACGGACTAATTATTTTTTTGATTTTCATACCTTGGATACATCCCTATTATCGGGTAATACGATACCTGAAGAAAAGAAATGTCGAATTAAACAGGAGAAACGTCTAAACAATATGTAGATTTCAATTAAAGCCCTCGGAAAGGCACTTAACCTACCATGGAGCAAAATAAAAGTCACAAATCAAATCAAACCATTTTATTTGTTTACACAGGTAAATAGGTACAAATCTTATATGTAGAACAGCGCGCTGTGTTATGCCAGAAGGCGTACAAAATATGGTGTTTAGCCGACTCATGATAACCAATTTTTAACCTCTAAGAATATATTTTAAAATCATGCATAACGATTGTTTCTAATTAAAACGAGAGACCCAAATGAGGAACTATTTCTTGTTAGTTGAATGTAAAAAAAAAATCTTAATCTCAAAATAATTAAAATGACAAATAATATACTTAAATCGTCAATATAAAATCATGAATAATTTCTAATACATTTCATCATCATCCGTATCAACTCATCATCCATTAATCATCAAATATTTAAGTACTATTTCTTTTACGGCATATTGCTTTTGACATCAATCCTCAAGAATTTGATTTCAGGACAAATGATATGTACACTTCGTTACCATTTTTATCCGTCTTCGCAATTTTCTGGGAAGATTTTCATTCATACATTCGTAATGCAATATTCTTTCTGAAAGAAACTGAAATGATATATTATATTACAGAATAATTGAGTACATGTTTCTTTGGCAGATTTGATTACTGTAGGAAAGTAGTTAATACCTATTATCCCTACTATATTATTATTATACCGTTTATTTATTTTACTTACATATAATTTCCATTTTTATATATTTATATAAATAAATAAAAAACATTTAAAAATATAAAAAAATAGTAGCCCACCGGTATCGGGAACAGGGTCCAAGCTACCGGCGGTCAGGGCTCCAGAGAGAGGAACTTCCTGACGATGCGAGCCGTGTCCAGCAGTACCGCTCTCTGAATCAAGCCCTTGATCCAGCTGCCTAACGAGAGCCTCCTGAGGTGTTGGTCGAGGCTCTTGGCTATTAAACCATTGGCTGTTACGACTATCGGTACAATGATTGCTGAATCCACTTCCCACATGTCGACAAACTCGTGAGCCAAATCAAGATACTTGATTTGTTTATCTTTCTCGGCTTTCACGAGGTTCTCATCATGCGGGATGGTTATGTCAACAATCATTGCAGGCCGCTCTGATCGATCCACCATCACTATGATGGATCGATCCCAGTACAATGTGATATGGCCATTTTTGAGAACTGGTTCGGGCATATACCTGTAGTACGGCACCTCCGATTCCACAAGGTTGTATTTAAGAGCAAGTTGCTGATGAATTAACCTGGATACAAGGTTGTGTCTATTATTATTATAATATTCCATCTTGTAATAGCTATTGTAGGTACTTGCATTTGAAAATCATAGACAGCCTCTAATGTCAGGCATCCCTGTGAGGATTGATATATGGGAAATGTCTTCAAATATTTGGTTCTAGGCCTTGCCGAATTCTTCTCGATGTTTTTCAGAGTTTTAAAAACAGTGATGATGATATCGTTGATTTTACGCAAATAAAAGCGGCCGGGGTTTGAATCTATGACCTACAACTCGTAAGTCGAGAACGTTATCATTGCGCTGCCACTGATCGTTTGAATGCAAATCAGCACAATGACTTATGCTTGGATTAAACATTCACGGCGACATTTAAACCAATTTTTACACAAAGTCAAACCACTTCTTTCGCAAATTGAATTCTAATTAACTTCAAACACAGTTGATCAGTTTTATAGAAATTTATTATAATTGGTGTTTCGTCATTAGAAAATTAACTGTCAAAATCCCCATATAAAGCAGGCTATTGACATCATTAGGATTTGTTAATTAATAACTTCAACGTGAAACCGGAGAACTTACTTTACTTAAATAGTTTATATAAGTAGTACTAAAAGTTAATGGTTATCATAAAACACACGGTGTTTTATGATAACCATTAACTTTCGGTCGACAGTTATCACGCTACTATTTAAATAGCTATAGAATATTTAGGATTTTTAAATAAGTTTAGGGATATTTATTTTATCTACTTTATAAAAGTTTACATTGGAAGTTAGAAACCCGTTAATTGTAATCCATTGTACTGCCATTTTTCACGTTCCGAATATTTTAAAAGAAATTCCCAATACATCCTACTAATAATATACCTAATAATATAAATGCGAAAGTTTCTAAATATGGATACTTAGATGTTTTTGCGTGATTGTTCTTTCACGCAAAAAATACTGAATATTTTGGATGATTTTTAGCACACAGATAGTTTATAACCAGGAATAATAACACATCGGGTAATTATTATCCCGGTTCGAACCCCGCGCAGTGCAAGTATTTGTATGCATGAATATGAATATTTGCACTGGTCTGGTGGTGCCTCGGAAAGCACGTTAAGCCGTTGGTCCCGGTTGCCATACGAACATCTAATGGCAGTTGTTATGGGCTGTTGGAGCCCTCAAAAGTCCAACAATTGATAATGATGATGATGATGAGGGTCATTTTTATCCCGATAATCCCCCGGGATCGGAACTTAAGCGGGTGACACCGCGGGGCGCAGCTAGGTACTTATTTCATATGTTCGTCCGCTCAACAACGTGAACAAGCAATGAATGCGGTCGAATTGTCAAAATGATTTAAATTTGTTTAATGGTTGTGAATTACTCAGCTAGTCGTCTCATTGTCAAATCTAACTTAGCCACCAAAAAGTACAAAACCAACTAAAGATATCCGAACAAATTCTAAACATTCCGAAAGCTTACTCAAACATTGCGCTTGACCATACCTTACGAAACCAATAACGAGATACAACCTTCCCACATTCTTTACTTCCATTGCGTTCCTAAAAGTAACTCTTCCAATAATTTCCTGTATAAACTTCCTAATGGATATCGTACCAAGAGTTACAGTCGTTGTTGCTATCCCCTAAGGACTTTCAACCGAAGGTCAACGATATTGGCATCCCGCTGCGCCTGCGACCAATGGCGATTGTTAACAGTCTCAGCTTTGCTAATAGCTCCGTTAGATTTCAAGGCTGTATAACTGTAGGTACATACTTCCGTATTTGGAATTAAATTAATTAAAAACGGACGTGGTATACATTATAATGGTGAAAGAATTCATGGTTATTTTGCTTTGTATCCGCAGTCTGTAATGGCGATGTTTATCTGGGAATTTAAGTTTTAACTACTTAATTCCATTTACGTTCTACCGAAAGGAAGAAAAGAAACGAAAGTTCTCTATTACAGTAATACTAAGTTCAAGTCTATGTTAAATCTAAGAAATCCACCATTGTGTCATAGTTACAGACTTTTTTTTTTTTGGGACAATACCCGCCACACTGTTCCCAACCCACTGCAACTCCTGAAAGCCAGAATCAACAGTGGAGACCGCCAGAAAAACGCCGAGCAATGAAGCCCGACGAGTCCCGGAGAAACGTTTCAACTGTCTTGGGTCCCGCAACGAAATTAATCAGAAAAGAATAGCGGAGGAGTAAGAAAAAAGATATTTTTCCACTTCCCTCCATAATAAGCAGGAGACAGAATAGAACTAGGCCAATCGGCACAAAGGGACATTATTGCAACTGGGAGAAGCCCAGATTGCCAAGCACCACGGAATAACATTTGATCAAGCTAATGGGTCCTAAGTAGGTATTTGCTGTTACAATTGATTCCAATAATAGGTATGGCAAAAGCGCCTGAACGCACGGAAATTAGTTCTAGTTTCAACAAGGTCCGTATAATAAACAACTCCGGATGTAACTTGTACACTATCCAACATAATATTGCGTTCATTCTGCCAAAGAATACACTCCCACAAGATGTGATGTGCGGACTGTTCAAATTCACAGTTCGATGTAGAACACTGACACAAAGGCGAAGGAACAAGTTTAAAAGAATACAGTTTACTTTTAAAGTTGCCATGACCTGTGAGAAATTGGGCAACGCAGTGGTCAACCTCCAGCCATGTCTTAGCCAGCCGATCGCCAACGGATGGAAAGAACAGATGGAGGTGCCGGCCCTTGATGGAATTATCCCACCTACTTTGCCATTCGGATAAGAGGTCCTCCCAGACGTCAGTCTGAGGTTTAAATAATCTAGAAATTCTATTGAGGTCGCGTTGTGTAACAAAGTTAGTGTCCATGGCCTCCCCCCTCGCGGAGTAGTACATTGAAGCACGTCGCTGTACTTCAAGATCGACTGGAAGTACACCTGCCAGAACGGGTAAGGCTTCAGTACTGACTGTTCTATACGCCTTGCATAAAAATATCAATGCCAAACGTTGGCTTTGAAGCAGTTTACGTCGCGCCGCCCCTATGCTGGCCCTATCGGCCCAAACAGGTGCACCGTAGCACATACATCCTAAGTAGGTAGCTCCATATATAGTTTTTAAAGTTAGGAATGATAGACCCCAAGTTGCTTTGGATATTCTAGTTAGGGCATAAAAGTTCCTTTTAGCTTTTTCGCCAACTATTTATATGTTCGATAAATGAAAAATTCCTTTCTAAGACCATACCAAGGTAGCATACGGATTGCTGTTTTTTAACGGGAACGTTATTAAATTTAATAGTAGGCAATGATTTAAGATTACCTTTTAGTAGAAGTTGATAGGTTTTATGCGGCGCAAACGCTAGGCGGTTACGATCACCCCACTGAGATATTAGATTTAGGCAAGTATGGGCCAAGTTCTCAAGTCCGGCTCGGGTACTTGACTGAATGAGCAGTAGGCCATCGTCCGCGTAACCAGTAAGTGAACAGCCGCAAGGAAGCGGGATCGCGAGAAAATCATCAAAACCCAAATTCCATAAATAAGGACCGACAACTGAACTCTGAGGACATCCCATGGTTAGTGCTTTAGTCCTAGAAAAATGACCGAGCTTAAGTACCGCGGAACCGTTTATGAAGTACGAGTAAACGAGATTATATATGTTTCTATAGCAACCGCGGTTTTTTAATTTTAACAACAACATAGGCCACCAAGCGTTATCAAAAGCCCCAGAAATATCCAAAAAGATACCAATCACGTACTTGTGTTCCGACTGGTTAACGGTTCTTCTGACAGAAAGCGCCGCGTCGACTGTTGATTTACCGATGGTGAAGCCATATTGATTACTATGAAATTTTGGACCGTTCGGTAGTAAACGTGGAACGATGAGGCGCTCAAGAAGTTTCCCCAAAGATGGTAGAAGCGTGATAGGCCGATATGACTTCGGATCATCCGGTGGTTTATCACCACACTTTGGTATTATTCGTATGAAACCGCGTCGCCATTTACGAGGAAAAACGCCTTCAGCAATGCATCGGTTATATACAGTTAAGATGGCATCACCCGCTGTTTTACACGCTTCTTTAATCATCCTATTAGATATTTTATCTTCCCCTGATGATTTATTGACCGGTAGTTTTCTAACAATATTTATAAATTCGTCATTAGATGGTACGTCTGACATTGGTGATTCAGGTGGCACAGGAGCCCACGCTCGAATCTGTTGGTGGTAGTCGCTATCGTTAGCCGGTGAATCATCAGGGATAAGTGTATTAATTAGTACTTTTGTTGTTTCCTCTATGCCCGTGGTATGCTTATCATTGACCTTAATGTTTTGAACGTATGCAAGGTCGACCGATCTGTTAGCTTTAAATTCGTGATATAAGGGAGACCACGGACCCTCCCTGTCAAGTTTGTCAACGATTTTCCGCAACAAGTTACCCTTAGATTTTTCCACCGATGCTTTGTAGCGTGACTTGGCAACTCTGAAAGCATTTAAAGCGGACGTAAGAAGATCTCCAGTAATCTTTCGGCTCTTGAGTTTATTTAACTGTCTACGCGCTCTGCGATATCTTTTGCGCTGTTCAACTAAATAATCACTCCACCAGTCACATCTACGAATATTGGTCATAGATCCACGACCAATGGCGATGTCAGCACAGTAGGTAAAGGTTTCTGACATAATGTCAGCACTTTCTTCGGCTGACAGCCCGTCCCGAGTGAACTCCTTGGCATGACACGCAAAAAGCGAGCCAAAAAATTCCCAGTTCGCGCCTTTACATCTATATCTGAAATTACCAGGAATATGAGACGGACCCTGAATATAACCAGGAACAAATTCGTACACGATCAAGCGATGATCACTACAAGACGCGTCCGGTAGGACACGCCACCTATCCAAACGTACGTCGGCACTAGAAAGTGTGACGTCAATATAAGATTCGCCTATTTGGCTGCAAAAAGTAGGTGGTGCATCGGGGGTATTATGAATCGATAGGTTCATCTCAGCAATGAAATCCTCAACAGCGCAGCGTCGTTCGGTATCGGTTGCCCGAACCTTGCCATACCACAGAGACGATGACGCGTTGACATCCGCGCCAACGATCACTTTGCAGTCCGCGAGTGACCGCAAGACATGACGGAGATTATGTATATGAGGAGTAACAGGATCTGAATATTGAAAGTAACAGCTTACAACGAATACTTTAAAAGAAGCTGATGAGACTTCAGCAACCGCACAGTGTGGCGTCATGAGGTCACGTATAGACGTTACCGTAAAGTTAGAAGACCGCGCAACATAAATTCCGGCTCGCGCCCTGCAATCCAGCTGCACTACCCTGTGACGTAAACTTGAGTTTTGATATTGTTCTTGAATGTGTACAAGGTCTAAGTTGTAGTCAATAATTAATTTATCTAACTCTGATGTCGCCACCTTATCGTTGTGAAGGTTTAATTGCCCTATGCTTAGACTATCCATCTTAATTAGAACTGTTTCATAGTTACAGACTATGAAACAGTGGTAGATCTATCTCTTGTGGATCTCAATGACTAGCTCTTTACCTTCTTTCTCTCTCCTTTTCCCTTCTTCTCGCCCTGTCGCATTGCAGCAGCGTTCTTTCTGCTTGGCATGACTTTTTCCCTTTTCTTGGCTCCTTAGCGTCAAAGCTTAATGTTATATAGCCCAAAAATTGGGCTATCAAATGCTAAAATATTTTTTCTAATCGGACTGGGAGATCCAGAGATTACCTATGCAGTATTAAGTACAGCTCTGCGGTCTCACTCGCATTAAGTTTTGATTTTGATCCCATGGGAATATCCGGACAAAAACCACCACCTATATGGGTAATTGGTTGGCTAAGCCCTACGGTGTTGGTACTATTCTAAACCATATCCTCCCGTGGGTGTCCTAAGAGGCGACTAAAGGAACTCTCACTAGGAAAGCGGACAGCAGCGCTTCTCCTGTGGAATATCAAGTTACTGCGATCCCCAACCCGCCTGACAAGCGTGTGTAAGTTATGGCACCCCTCCCCCCAAAGCAATGAAATCCTTGGGGGAGGCCTTTGTCCAGCAGTGGACCTTAATATGCTGAAGAAGAAGACGAAGAATGGTAATTCTATAATCAGAATTACCATTTAATTGGTGGTTTTTAACCACCTGTGTGCCAAAAATTATCCAAATACGTTCAATAGTTTTTGCTTGTAGGAGTAACAAACTTCCCATACAAACAAACTTACGTACTTATAATATTAGTAGTTTAAATAGATGTACCCTTGTTCTTCTGTATCCTGTACCAATAACCTATATTTCACTGCAAATACAGCTTCAGACAGATCAATTACTCAATTTGCGCAAACGCAGTCACTATGATGATGAACGACATCTTCATCCGGTGAATGCCACTCATCATGTTGTAGATTATTCTCGATGCAAATTGTTCCTAGATACAGCTCAATTGGAGACATACAAAGTTATTTTTTGTTTATGCCAAATCTGAAACACGTCCAGTATTTTTAATTAAAGAATCCTATGTACAAAATTTCAAAAATATGTCTTGAAAGACCACAAAGTTATGAGCTTGTTATATCTTACTTGATTGCCCCAACAAAAATATGGCCAACACACCGTTTGCCCGCTCGAACCTAAGTCAGCGGCGTGGAGCGCGCGGGGGGTGCTTGTCTTACTGTGCGCCTAGTACTATGATCTCAACGTCAACATTGTGCACTCAATAACCACACTGCAACAATTTCTAAATGTAATTGGGGAAAAAAATTAACATGGTGTAAAAATTATTGGAATCGATTCAGTTGCTTATTCTGAACAAACTACATACAGCGTGGAATTTTAATGGTTGTTTTCCCGCAGCGAAACGGTTCTGTCTTAATAATACAATCGTTTCATCATGAAATTAAATATTAGAAACTTGAAATGGCAGATTTAACATAGTGATAAAAAAACGCACGGGAGCTTATTATGGTTTGAACATTAAATACATTGCTTTCCTTTGAGGCGGTTTCATGTAAATTCCGAGTAGTACGGGTAGTACCTACAAGTTGTATCTAGCGTAATTAACTTTTCTCACTTTTTCGAGTTGATGATTTTTTTTATTTACTTTTTTAATTTTTTTATAATACAAACATTTTTGGTTTTTTACTCTATTCATCGAAAGTACTCCTTAAAGCAAATCGTTCTGCCGCGGGAAAACAACCATTAAAATTCCAGCGCAGGTAACATAACGTTGTTTAAGATCACTAACTTCATTCGTGGGCAATACGTAACTGCGGTTTTCAAAGGGTGTTTGTTACTCAGTAACTGCGATGTGGATTTTTTAGTTAATTTGCGACACTAAACGAGGGTTTTTCACCGGTTCATTAAACTTCTTATTAGCATTGTTACACACCAAGGAAACTTCTCCACTGATCGCTTAGGAACACGCGACGGCAACAGTTAGCTGTCCATATTAATCATATTCATGCTTTGATTTAGGTATGCCGTTGTTATTTAACGAGCGGAAAAGTGCCTTTTATGTGAGAATTCTATATTAAAATTTATGAGTTCTAAGCATGGCATTGTATTGTACTATTTATCACTTTACTTGGCATTTATTTGAAAGGGCTTGATGGGAGAGGCGGTGTGGGGGTATTATTTATTTAGTGAGAGTTGAAGCCAGTGTTCTGGGCTCTCAAAGCGAAATTTAGAACCAAACATTTCGTTATAATCGACGATGAATTGGTCTAGTTTAAGTTTAGTTTTGTTCTTCTTGAACGAAGGTTATTAAACTAATTTTCAGACCTTTCCTATTTTGTTAGTACTTTTTAACTTTGACAGTCCTGTACTCATCATCATCATCTCAGCGTTAATCCCAGTCTCATCCGAAGCTTTTTCAGCTTTGGAGTCTGGGGTCCGCTTTACCAGTCTAACTGCTGATTTTGGCTAAACATCGATATTTTCCGTGAAGCGACTGCCGTCTGACCTCCACAGCCCGAAGGCAATATCGAAGCTCTAACAACCAGTAACGACTGCCATTAGATATTCGTATGGCAACCGGGACCAACGGCTTAACGTGCTTTCCGAGGCACGACCAGACCAGTGCAAATATTCATAATTATTCATGCATACAAATATTTGCACTGCGCGGGGATCGAGGCCCCGCGTCTTTGCGCAGCGGCCGCATTCGCTACCGCTACGCCACGGAGGCTGTCAATGCCTGTTTGACACTCCTGTACTGGCCTCCTATATATCTGTTAACTCTGTTAATTTGAAAATATTGTGAACCCAATTATTTTTAAATGAGAAACCGTAGAATTTATTGGCGGTTGTTCTCCGTTCAATGCACTGTGCTTTATATTAATATAATTGATATTCAAAGTTACCATTAGGGACATTCTTCTTCCACTCCTCTCATCATCATCATCATTTCAGCCGAAGGACGTCTACTGCTGGACATAGGCCTCCCCCAAGGTTCTCCACGACGACCGGTCCTGCGCCTCCCGCATCCAGCGGTTTCCCGCGACCCTCACCAGGTCGTCCGGCCACCTTGTCGGGGACCTACCCACGCTACGTCTTCCGGTGCGTGGTCGCCACTCGAGAACCCGTCGGCCCCATCGGGCATCGGTCCTACGGGCAATGTGTCCAGCCCACTGCCACTTTAGTGTAGCAATTCTTCGGGCTATGTCGGTTACTCTCGCTTTTCTGCGGATCTCCTCATTCCTGATTCGATCGCGCAGTGAAACCCCAAGCATAGCCCTCGCATACCCTTTGAGTGACTTTGAGCACCACTCCTCTCACTCTTCTGTAATAGGTTTCCTTATTAGAGTTTTCATTACTTAACTATATCGCGACTAGTGCCAATACCACTTTTGCCCTTGTAATATAAATAATTTTAGTCTTTCACTCCCGCACAAGCTGCTTTGTAAATTATTTGGTCCACATTAGCCCCTGGTCGGTTCACGTACGATTACACATCACCCTCGAGGCCTGCCGGTCTAAACCCGTTCCTGAGTAATACCCAAGTAACTGGCACGGTCGTTTGCGCTAATACAATTTAGAGGATTGCGGTCGAAGCAGACTTAGTCGACTCTTGGCCTCGTAGCGACATGATCCGTTTGCTGGCCGACAGGACGAAGCTACTTACTATATGAAGGTAAATAATCAGCGTCAGGTATTATTTGTGTCACATTTTTTTTCTGAATTAGGCCTTTTTGGTGCAGCCACGAGACTAACTCTCCGCTATTTTCTTTATCGTTCTCCATATTTACTATTTGATTTTTATTTGATGCTATCTGATGTGCTATGTAATTTAGAGCTCGCTAAATAAATGTATTTTCCTTCTTTCTTGCAAATATAGAGAGAAGTTATTCGTTAACGATTATTTACATAAATGATATATCTATAATACTAGTAAGGTAGCTGAAGAGTTTGTTGTTTGAACGCGTTGATCTCTGAAACATGTGGTCGGATTTTAAAGATTTTTTTTTATTAGTTATAAACTAGTGCTTGACTGCAATCCCGCCTGATGGTAAGCAGTGATGCAATCGTTGATGGTAAATCGCACTAGCTTTTTAAGCCTATTCACTCAAAAAAAACTGAGTGCATAGGAAGGAAGACGGCAGTTGAGCGAGGTGATGCAATTTTTGACCCACGACCAAACTCCCGACACAACAACATTAGGCACATAGTACACGGCACACATCGCAACACAACTACTCAGACCCATCCTCCGTACGGCTTCACCAGACATCATGCCGGAACACGACGAATCGCTTGGCGGCATGACTTTGTCTGGTGGGTGGTAACTTATGCCGGCGGCTGATGTTGTTGCTTACCACCTAATATTTTAGTATTCGGTAACCATTTTTTGAGGAAGGTTATAATTATACTGTTTATACCATGCTAGTACTCTGAGAAGCCGAATAAAGAGAAAAAAATAGTCGAGAAGAGTTAAGCGAAAACAAAGTAATAGATTAGGTAGATGACTTAGACTGGGTCGGGTCACGTGGACAAAATCAAGACCAGAAGCTAGTACTTATTCGGTTAACTGTGATTTTGTTCTCGGTGGTAGGCCATAACATCGGCTGCAGGCAGAAGTTCCCATCCACCAGACAAAGTCTAGCCGCCAAGCGATTCGTCGTGTTCCGGAATGATGAAGGTCGTGGAGGGTCTCCAGATCAAATTCCCTCTGGTGCAGCATCGTTGGTCATGTTGGGTTTAACATTGCATCACCTCGCTCAACTGACTCCTATTGACCTGCTCCTTCCTATTAACTCTTTTTTTATTTTTATTATTTTTTTATTTTTTCATTATTTTTTTTTTTTTAGTGAATAGGCTCTAATCTAAATAAACTAGCACGGTTTACCTTTAACAATTGCATCACTGCTTGCCATCAGGCCGGATTGCAGTCAAGCACTGGTTTATAATTATAAAAATAAAAAGAAATAAAGTCTAAAACAATCTTCATCCCCACATTTGTCAATCCAGGCGGGATTTTGTTTTAAAAAAAGCATTCTGAACAGTCCTCTACTTGGCCTTTTCCTATTAAGTATCTTCACTTGAGTACTTACTTAGTTGTTTTTTCCCATCAGGGACGATGTTGACCTCTGCATTTGAAATGTTTACAATTGTCTAAAGTTGAAGGTAGCTGAGGAATTTATAACCACTATCGTGAAGCATCTTGCATTTTTCTGATAAGATCTCCTGATATTATAAGATTGACATTTCTATTGCTGAAGGTAAATATGGACAATGGCGCCGATTCTGTTGTTCTCAAACTAAACTAATTCTAAGTTAAGTGCGTCTTCTTCTTTCCATTTCAATAAGAAAAGGACAGAAGATAGAATGTCAGTTTAGACCTGTCAAATTAGTGAGCTCCTGACGTAAACTGGCGTATTTTTAGTCGCCCTGTTTATGATAGTGTATAAATTTTTGTCGTCTAAGGTCCGTATTACAGAACGTCACTCAAACTCAAGCTCTACTTAAGTCTTGTTTCAAGCCTTTTGATTGGTTGAAACTAGTTTTCTAGTGCTTGACTGCAATCCCGCCTGATGGTAAGCAGTGATGCAATCGTTGATAGTAAAGCGCACCAGCTTATTAAGGCGCTGTGTTCAGTAAAAATAGGCTTCTTAAAACAATTTTTTAGCCAAATGTATACATTTCAGAGCAGCCAAAAATTTATATGTTAATCTTGATTATATGTGGCAGGAAACCATTGTTTTCAAAACACGTTTTGAATTAATTTTCTCGATAGAAAAAAATCCTAAAGTAACCCCTAAAATTGAATTTATAACAGTTGTAACTGTATTATTAATCATCAAATCTTGATAAAATTGAGAAGTGCGATGTAAAATATAATAGTAAATGAAACCATTGTTTTTGTTTATCGATTTAACTAAGATATTCTAAAATAAATAATGTATTTAATGATAAATAACGTGAACGAAACGTCGCTCCATCGCGGCGTCCATTGCCTTCTCTTTCACTTCTATGCTTAGCGACAGTGACCGCCGAGGCGTGGTGCTTGTCGGACCTATGTCACTTTTTGCTTTACCCCGCACAGAAAATAATTATATTTACGTGTCTGTTTGTTGATGAATAATCATATTTCGTTTTTGCCCGGGTTCAAACCCCAGGTTTACATTATATGCTTTTTGTAGATTTTAATTGAAATAAATGCTTTTTAATTTACTGTTGTATTTTTGCCGATATTTTATTTGATTTTTTTTCTGTAATTATTCTTTTTACTTTTTCGCGGCACATTTTTCTTCACCTGTATGTGTTCGGGTTCAAACCCCAGCCTTACGTTGTATGCTTTTTGTTGGATTTCTTATTTGCAATTGTTTTTTTTTAAATTATTATTAATTTATCCGATTTTCTGTATTTTTGTAGTAATTGTTCCATCTTTTTAAATATATTCTTTTTGTAACAATTATAATGCAAACTAATATTTAAAATCAATTCGTTATAATTTTCTTTCTACAAATTTCTAGAAATTAATAATAAATAATAATAATAAGCCTTTATTTAACCATGAATTTCTTAGTTCATAATATAATTTAAAAAAAGAAAACAATAAAAATAACAGTTAATTTGATAATAGTTCAAAACAGTAAATTTAGATTTCATTTTGTTGCATTATTCATGGCCCCTTTCAGTATAGGCCTCCTCCAAGTGCCTCCATCTATTTCACTCGTACAAACCCGATTTCGATAAGAGTTGCAGTTTTGAAGAAGAAATCTTTTATTTTTTTAAATATCCGAAAATGCATTTTTTTTAACAGTTACTCTAAACAGCTGTTTATAACTAGTAATTTCTAGAAATGATATATTTCTAACAGTTTCATGAAAAAAAGGACATAACACAAAAAATTTAAGCAGAACGGACAAAGCGCATTATAAAAATAAAAAAGAAAACAAAAAAAATAATAAAAAATGAAAATATGTATAAAGTACACATTTTCGAAAATCGCAAGGTAAAGTCGGATTCGATCCTGGTGCTCGTCTAACGCGAACCGGGACTGTGACGAACAGAGCCAACCGTACCTCGGGGTTGGGTTGTGAAATTACCCTTCTAAATGTAGATGGAATAGAAAAGAAAAACAATAAAAATAACAGTTGATTTGATAATAGTTCAAAACAGTAAATTTAGATTTCATTTTGTTGCATTATTCATGGCCCCTTTCAGTATAGGCCTCCTCCAAGTGCCTCCATCTATTTCAATCTTTTTGTGTTGTGTTATTCTAAGGACTCGTACAAACCCGACTTCGATAAGAGTTGCAGTTTTGAAGAAAAAATCTTTTATTTTTTTAAATATCCGAAAATGCATTTTTTTTAACAGTTACTCTAAACAACTGTTTATAAATAGTAATTTCTAGAAATGATATATTTCTAACAGTTTCATGAAAAAAGGACATAACACAAAAATTTTAAGCAGAACGGACAAAGCGCATTATAAAAATAAAAAAGAAAACAAAACTAATAATAAAAAATGAAAATATGTATAAAATATACATTTTCGAAAATCGCAAGGTAAAGTGAACGGATGTGGGATTCGAACCTGCTGCTCGTCAAATGCGAACCGGGACTGTGACGAACAGAGCCAACCGTACCTCGCAGTTGGGCTGTGAAATTACGGTTCTAAATGTAGATGGAATAGAGAATGGTTGGTATAGATTTAATAGAACGTGCGTATTTCTCGATGCACGACGCCTCACCTCACGCATCGATGTACTCGCGCGGAGCGCCCCGCGCCCCGCAGTGGGCGGGGCTAGTCGTGTCCCATTTCGTCTGCTTCACCCCCTCAAATACCTAAAAGTTTGCTATACACAGCGTCTTAAGCCTATTCACTCAAAAAAACTGAGTGAATAGGAAGGAAGACGGCAGTTGAGCGAGGTGATGCAATGTTTAACCCAACAACACGACCAACGATGCTGCGCCAGAGGATGATCTGGAGACCCTCCACGAGCAAACTCCCGACACAACAACATTAGGCACATCGTACCTGCACACATCGCAACACAACTGCTCAGACCCGTCCTCCGTACGGCTTCACCAGACATCATGCCGGAACACGACGGATCGCTTGGCGGTAAGACTTTGTCTGGTGGGTGGTAAACTTATGCCGGCGGCTGATGTTGTTGCCTACCACCGAGAAAGTTCTTGTAATGCTTAAGCAGAGATCAATGCGTTTCCTTCTGGAATACGCACCTAAATGTTATCTTCTATCCTTTTCTTAACGAAATGGAAAGAAGAAGATGCACATAACTTAAAATTATTTTACTTTGAGAACAACAGAGACGGCGGCAATGGTTAGATAAATCTGTTGTAATCAGCCCTAAATTTTATAACACTCGCGATTTGATTAATATTTGTAGAATATCGCTATCAATTGCTTTTTCGTAAAGTCGTGGTGGCCTAGTGGTTAAAACACCAGCCTCTCAAGTATGATTGCGCAGGTTCGATTCCAGGTGAGGCAAGTACCAATGTAACTTTTCTAAAGTTATATGTACTTTCTAAGTATATCTTGGACACCAATGACTGAAGGTGAAGGAAAACATCTTGAGGAAACCTGGACTTTATAAGTCTGAAATCGCCAACCCGCATTGAGCAAGCGTGGTGATTACGCTCAATACTTCTCTGTATGAGAGGAGACCTGTGCCCAACAGTGGGACGATAAAAAGGTTGATGATGATGAATTGCTTTTTATGTTCGAAAAATTTGTCTTCTCTACAACGTAAATAACGCAATGAATGTCGTTGAACTGTCAAAAAGAAACCCATTGCGACTTATGTTACGGAATTATCCTTTAAAAATACGAAAATGTTTACTACACAAATCGCCAACCGTTGTTAAGTATGTTTATTATGTACAATTAAAACCAGTTAAGGGCCTTACTCTCATTTAGTAGCGTAAAATGGTCACTTTAGGAAGCTAATTTCTTATTAACGGCTTGGTTTTGAGATTTCAAAAAAATATGTCTTGTCTATTGATTCATGTACAATATTTACTCCAGATGATTTTTTCGTAGGACTAACGCTTTTGCCTTAAAAAAATATTTACCAGAACGCTATTTTTGGCTAATATTCGTTATTACTTCTAAACGGCATTGATGTTTGAAAATATTTTTACAATGAAAAATTCGTGGTTAGAGGTACTACAGATATGCCAAAGCTTATTTAAATCCATCAACATTTGCCAAGAAAATATCCTGATTTTGAAACAAGGTTCAGAGGTGCTCTGCGCGGGCACAGGCGGCAGTCGTGCGTTAGCATTCAGACGGGAGGGTTGTGTCGCTCGCTGCTCTGCTCCGGCTATCGCCGACTACGCGTGTTTATTTGTGTTAGTGCAAATATTTACGAGCGCATCGTGTCAGTGTGCGATCATAGATTAGCTCGCAAAGGAGAATTGAAAATGCGTGTGGTGGCGTAAGTATCTACCTACCTATACTCTTGTATTTATATCTATATATTACTGTATTTATCTTTATGATTACTATTAGCTTTTGTAACCATTTTTTCTTTTATAATTGAAGTTAAATAATTGCGAATTGTTCCAGGAAATAACAAATCATTAGAACTGATAGGCAATATAGACAAACAATATAATATAGAAGACTCTATTCAGGTAAGTAAACACTCGCACTTAGATTATAATTTATAAGTTTGTAATTGGCTATATAATACGTTATAGCAACCAATAGTTCGATAGTTTATATCAACATTTGCATAAAAGTTTACATAAGGTTCCAGTTAAATATCAAGTAACATACTATTTGGTAATTTGTAAGGAGATTTAAAAATATAAATCTTATTAGAAATTTACGTAACTTGAAAATGTGATTTTTTGTTTATGGTGATATGAACCAAAAATTAGAGTTCAATGAAGGGTTTTGGTGTAAAAACAGTTTTACAAAAAGTTTTGAGTTGATAGGATTTTTAGTTTTCGAGATCTTATCTAACTTCGATTATTTTAAATGATCGATTATCTTCCTGTAAATATTTTATTTCTATAAGTGATGGTTTAGTTTAAACTTAAAGTATGCTGTCGGGAAGCCGATGGACGCGGGCTGCCCAAGACCGGTCATTGTGGAAAGCCTTTGGGGGAGGCCTTTGCCCAGTAGTGGACCTCTATAGGCTGAAGAAGAAAAAGGAAACGGTGTCATTTTATAGACTAAGTTTAAGGAATTCAAAAACTATGTAAGTGATGAATTCTGTCGATGATTTTATATAATTTCATGGTCCATCTCATTGTCTATAAACATTGCACCCTGCGTCTTGGCCAATCAAGGCAAAAGGACGAAATGTCATTGTATAAAGTGTAGAGGACGCATTGGATGCACTATATTCTAAACGGAATTTCTTATAATTTTAGCAAAGCAAATACAAATAGGTAAACGTATTTTTTTTTTGTACCTTGATGCAATAATATCATGAATGTTTAGAATGTCACAGTTATAAGTAAATTTTTCTGTTTTTTACAAATAATATTGTAATAAAAATTTTCGACTTACTGATGGAGAGATATACCTACCTCCTCGCTCTATACTTGAGGTCTGACTTTTGCCTTCCATGTTATAATAACACAATACGGCCATTTAAAAAAAAAAGTCGATAATATTTCAACAAGATCACAAAAGTTGAAAGAATATCCAATTCATGTAAAAAAAGTCGAACTTCGAATTTTTTTCTTGTACTACATACTTACTTAATTTTGCAATGAAACTAATTGGACGCTTTATATACGGATATTGGTTGTCTAGTGTACGACTACGCACCCTCTAGTCTTTCTTTTAATTCCTTGACAAAAATCTCTAACAATGTTGCCAGGGTTAACTAAAATATATGTTATATCTTTTTTCAGCTCAAAATATCACCAAAACCTCAACAAGTCTCAAGCTGTTTCATCGAAGGGCGACGCATAGTTAATATTGCTTATTTTTATTCAGAACTAAAGAAGCGCCAAGCGCGGAGTTATAGACTGTGGTTTAGAATCTGTGGATATTGTTGGAGAACGACAAGTGGGACTACATTCCCTATTTAAATGCCGAAACATTTTGCATAGAGAAATGACAATCCTACAGAAATCAATATCAGCTGTGCAGTTGTAGGAATAATAGCAATAGGAAGTAGCCATTATCAACTGCAAAAACTTTCTGCAGCTTTAGATTTGCCTATAATCTCATGTGAGTTATCGGATCGAAGAATTAAAATTTATAGATGTTTAAAATAACTCGTGTTTTATTTGAAACCTCATTACGACGGAGTACAGTCAATCCGACGTCACTGACACAATATAAATAAAGTACTATGTCTTCATGGAAAACGGCCGAAACTACGCGCTTTGTAATCTCATGCTATATTAGATAGCACGGTTAGCGCAGTGGTTAAGCTACTGACTGCTGCGCTGCGTGTCGCGGGTTCGATTCCCGCGCGGAACAAATATTTGTATGACCTACAAGTAGTTGTTCCAGGTGTGGCTTTTTGTGTATGTGAATTTATATGTTTGTAAACGCACCCACGATATAGGAGTAATAACTAGTGTGGGGCAATGTTTTTTTTTTTTTAATAAAAATATCACAGAGTTCCTAGTGCGAGTTTGTTTTACGTTAACGCGATGGACTCGTTTATGTCGTTTGCACTAGTAATACTACTAGTATTTAATACAAGGATACTGCAAAGACACGATACCTTACCTACTTGCTCTACTCATTAACTGAAAAGTAGTGAAAAAAAATTCAAATATTTTAATATTTTGTATCGATAGATATTACCATCTACCATGCATTTTTATATTAATATATTATCGTTTGATGTTACCATTTATCGATACAAAATATACATATATCGGTCTTGCATCCATACCCCCGTCTAAAACCGTAGGCACAAATGGCGACCTACACGCGGCGTGTCTGCGCCTCTGGATATTCTTTGATCGTCGTTTTAGTTTAGCGCGCCACCGCGTGCATTTTACGAATTCGGGAGTACGGCGTTTAGCTCCGCCCACATGCACAAGGTTATTGAGACTACTATACACCTTAACCCAATGTGGCCTACGAACCCTAGAATATAATTTCCAAGCTTGAATAAAGCATTATCTACATGACTACATCTGTAAATCCCCTCGTAAATGTAAAAGGCACACCTGAGTTCAAAGCATTTAGCATCCCTTCTTGTTCATTTATCAAACAGGTTTTACATATGGGTGAATATACGCTATTTGATTTTTTTGTGTCCCACAAGGAAATGTGATCTGTTTCGTTCAATATTTATAATTTATCAATTTGGTACTATTTTAAAATTGATAATGATAGAGGCCAGACGATATTCCCATTTTTTTTATTGTTATAAGTGCCAGAGGAAAATGTTATACCAGGGGAGTGACACCACTGGCAAAGTAGTGACAATTTACGCCAGGGAAGTGACATAACATTGATTATTGGGGTCTGATATTAAATAAAACATGTGTAATTTATATTGTTTGAATATTTTTTTATTCTACAAGATACAATCAGACTTCGCGCTTTCTAAATGCAACCTTATTATAATATTAATAGTTTCTTTATATGCTCTAGTTTCAATTACCCGTATCAAATAACAGAATTAATATATTTTGCTTACCAGTCTCATCTGAGATTACAATCACAGTACACTATTTAATAGTTTTTAAGCATAACAAATATAAAAAAATAAAAGCCATTTCAAGGCACTTTAATCTAAAATAAACTTATTCAAAGAAACAAAAAAAAAAAATCTTCTTTTAACTAACCAAAACAAAAGTACTATCTAATGATACACCTCACCACACAAATCAGTCTCAAAGTTACTTAAACAAACAAACTTAAAAAAAAATCAGTCTACAGTCTACATGAACACTTTAATTTTTTTGCAAAGAAAAAACAGAATCATTTTTAAAATACTAAACAAAATAAATTACTTTTCAAATACATCAACTGGCTTTGGAAACTTATAGAATACTCTGTTACCTTTCATACATATATTTGGCACTGGTAAAATGGTCAAGATCTGTTCCCATTTAACATCAGACATATCATTTTCATTTATTTTAAAAAGAGTACCATCTTCATTGGATATCTTTAAAAACGTAACTCTGATCTCTCCTTCTTCTTCATCAAAATCTGACGAACATATGCCAGCGTATCTATATTTTTTATTATTAATATTGTATTCCACAAGAACAAAATCTCCATTCTTGACATTCAGAGGAGTGTCTGCATTACCTATATCAGGTGAATTAAGGAGATGCGTAGAAGTTTGTGCAACCATTTCATATGGTACATCTTCCTCAGAATCAGTGTAGACTTCCGCAACATTCAATTTGTTTTTTTGGTTTTGAGTGTATTTAATGTCCCCTAAGTAGAAATGAGGACAAAAATTGTTACAAAAGCAGCTAAGGCTCTTCATGTACAACGTATTGCTCAGATAGTTTCCTCGTACTTGATGTACTTTTAGTGTACCAGAAAATGGTTTGATATTTGGTTTATTATCTTCCATTATCTTCTTTTGAAAATCAATTTCTCTTTCGGGTATCACAAATATTTGAATGCCGGGACAGCATTTGGCTAATTCCGTAGCAAAGTCGTTAATCGTAGCAATGTCAGTCCCTAAAGCTACAATTTTGTCAGCGGTCCGTTTGCATGTCGCTCCGATACCATCGGGAGCTCCTTTGCCATGACCGGCCTCATGGTAATTCCAGGTAAAATCACAAATATTCGGATAAGCTTCAGTCAATTTACAAAGCAAGTAAAAAAACATGTCTTTGTTGCGGTATTGAGTAACAGGACCATCGCTTAAAAAATGAACGTTTTCTACTGAAGAAGGAAGGAGCTCCATGACAGGTTTTAGATGAGCCCAGATTACAGGTATATTATGGCATAAGTTCTCTGACATTGTGGCGAAACATTTTGTTTGGTCCTTGGTATACAAGACCACAGTATGCAAACTTATTTGCGTTCGTGACCCACCAAAATGGAATGATTGCACTTCTGAAGAATATTTTGTATTATAATTTTCTGAAAAGTCCATATGAATCACAGCATCTTTTTCAGTTAAATTATCTTTTAGACGTTTGATTGTTTGATATTGATGAACTATATTTGCTTCATGCTTTAAAAAAATATCTAGGTTTTCTTCAAGTTTCATCACTATGTCTTTTGGTGCACAGTTTAATGTCATTTTGGTATATTTTCGAATCCTGCGTTTTTTTTTAGTTTTCGCATCGACAATGTCCTCTGCAATACATTGCCATGTAGAATATTTGATGAAAACAGAATTATCGAACTCATTATAATATATAGAACGTCTTTTGCAGTTAAAACATTCACGCATAAGACAGTTTTCATTGTATCTGTCGCAACATAAATAATTAAGCATAGTCTGATAGCTTGGAAAACTTATGATGTTTGCCTGTTTTAGGGAAGCTAAAGTTAGCTCCATGTTTGCATGAGTTATACATAAACAAGTGTCTCTTTGGTGGATGTTTGGAGATACAATCCAAAATGGTCGTAGGCGGCAAAAAAGCGTGTAACTTAACTTTATAGTTTTTGTTTTTATGAATTTGGTGTATAGATTTTTCATGGTGTCCTGTAACAATCTCTTCTGCTTCTTCACTTTATTTTTTGTGATGGTATCTTTTTTTCCTGGACACAATCTACTATTACAATCTTCTTCTAAAAACTCTGTGACTATTTTCTCTAACTTCGATTTTGTTTTATCATTTCTTGTTTTCCGTGTAATATCTAACAAACTTTTGTTTGCAGCAGAGGACTGTCTTATAGGTTTCATATTAATTTGGTTCAACACTTTATATTTCTTGACTATTTTACCACTTAGTACTTTTTTAAATATTTTTTTTTCGTTGTCATTTGTTGTCAAATTTATATTTTCTTTGAGTTGATTTTGGATCACCTCACTAAACAATAGTTTTTTCTTTACCTCTTCTACTTTCTCATTACTATTACTTTGTAAAAGATCGGCGACTTTTGAGTTTGGAGTTATTGTCTGTTTTTGGATACGCTGTAGTTTCTTTTTATAGTCACGTACCTTTTGACGTAACTTATTAATTTCGTCTTTTTGTTTTTTCATCAGTTTATTCCGTAGTTTCCGCTGAATTTCTGATCGTCTTTTAGCAGCCAGAGCGATATTGTTTTGTGCAAGTGGAGGTTGGTCTTCATTATCGGATTCAGGTGGTGTTACTGGATAGTTTCTAGTTGATTGTAGCTTCACGCGAGCTCTATACTTTCTAGTCTTCTCTTTCCATATTTTTCTGATAGCCCTTTGTTCCCTTTGAGTCATATCATGTATGCTCTTAACTTGTCCCTTTTCTTTTTTCTTTTTATATTGCTGCCTTTCTTTTTCTTTTAATTCTGCATTTTTAATCGGATCGTTTTTAATTCTTTGATAGCGTAATTTTTCTGCTTGGCGCTTTTTTTCTAATCTCTCTTCCCTTGTTTGCTTTTTTTTAACATTCACCATGGTGTCAAATTATGTTAGAATATCTAGAACAAATAAAATTAAGCCTTAACACATTAAATATTGAACGAAACCGAATTTCGTCACTTTTCTGGCAATCAGGTATTTCCTCTGGCATGAAAAGTGCCAGAGGAGTGACGCCAGAGAAGTGACAAAATTACACATAAACCGCGGAAACAACATCAGTCGTTTTTCTCACCACAGTTTTATTTAATTCGTGACTTCTACACACGATAAACATTACATTGACTAAATATACAATTTCGTAACGATAAAATACGTAAAGTTGTGCTTACCAAAGAAAATACTCCAACGACTGGCACAAACACGCTCTCCGAAATTCAATTGCAAACTGACGACAATTTATTTGAATTTTGCTCAGGGACGCTAGCTTGCTTTTAACTTCACACTGTAGCGCGCGCGTATTTGAAGGTCAAAACATACGGCAGCCATTTTTTAGTCACATTTTATTACATTGAGTTTCGCCAGATGAAATGACGACATTGTAACATGACATGCAAATAAGTAATTTTATTTTATATTAATTGTTATTTTATACAGTTTATTTTGATAAAATATGTTGCATTGTTTATAAACGCGTACGATCATTTAAAAATAAGACATAATTGAATACGTATTTTACATTATTTGGCCATAAAACCATTATAATTCGTTAATGGGAAGGCCAGAGGACTATACATTTCTAATGTTTTTGATCTAAAAATGCCATAAATTGACCAATTATCATAAAAAGACTATGTGGGCCAGATAAAAGGCAATATTATTTATTATTTAAGCATTGAGAAACAATAATATAATAAGTTTAACACAATTTTTTTCTATGGTCCATTGGAATTCAAATAGCGTATATTCACCCATATATAACATTATAGTCATGAGCGCGGGAATTCTCCAAACGAGGAGCCTATTTCGCTTCCCCTAATCATTAAAACCCGCACCTTTGAATACCTAAAACAACCCAACTGCCAGAAACTTCATTCGAATTTAGACTTTAGCTTGTCGATTTAAAGTTGGGTTTAGATGAGATTTGTTTATGAAGTACGTCATGAATTGGTGCAGAGTCGAGGGCTGGCCAAGGACAGCCATTGTTAAGTTTTGCCCTGTTTGCGGGATGAGCTGTGAGACCCAGATGTACACGTATCGTATAGATAGAATAAAGGTCACTTCAGAATTCAATCTAGGCACTCTGAAGTTGAATTCAAGTTGAAGTTTGCGGCTGCAGTGGCAGATGATGTTGATGACTCGTGTGTTTTACCAGGTGATAAGGTTCAACGGTTGATTTGAAACAACTATGCTCGGAGTTTCTCTGCGCGATCGAATCAGAAATGAGGAGATCCGCAGAATAACCAAAGTGACCGACAAATCATGGCATTGGGCGGGGCACATTGCTCGTAGAACCGATGGCCGATGGGGCAGTAAGGTTCTGGAGTGACGGCCACGTACTGGAAGACGCAGCGTAGGGAGGCCCCCAACAAGGTGGAACGATGACCTGGTGAAGGGCGCGGGAAGCCGATGGATGCGGGCAGCACCAGACCGGTCATTGTAGAAAGCCTTGAGGGAGGCCTTTGTCCAACAGTGGACCTCTATAGGCTGAAGAAGATGTTTGATTACCAAATATTTCCCCGTAGGATAATGGCGTAACATACTAACAGTAGGCATAGCTTTAATTTTGACAGTTATACAACATTCAATGCATTATTTCCGAGGTTGAACAGATTTGTTTTCGAACATACGACGTAATACATATATTAACAAAGTTTTTTTTTTTAAATTAATTGAATTGATTTTGGGGATTAGTTTAGTTTTTCAGGTGAGATAGATAATAAATAATAATAATAAATAAATAAATAAATATATACAGACAAATCACACAGATTGAGCTAGCCCCAAAGTAAGTTCGAGACTTGTGTTATGGGATACTAACTCAACGATACTATATTTTATAATAGATACATATATAGATAAACATCCAAGACCCAGGACAATTAGGAAAAGATCGTTTCCCATCATGACCTGGCCGGGGATCGAACCCGGGGCCTCCACGTCGCAGGCAGGCGTGTTGACCGCTGTGCCACGGAGACCGACATAGATCAAATCTCCATCAGCTGCTAGATGTAGTGTAAAATTTCATGTTATTTGAAAAGTGTGGAAATAGGTTCTTGTAAATGCGTACGGAGAAATGAGGAAAATGTAAGGAAGTTTTGGATCTGATTGTTATAAAAGTTAAAAGAAACGATGAAGAATATCGAGGTGTATACTATTAGTGAAGAGGTAGTTCCACAGAGCACTGATTTTAACAGCATTTGAGCACTTCCGCTAACCGCACTGAACAAAATTACGTTACATGCGGATATCAAACAACAAAAACAGCTATTACATATTTCAATATAAAAAAAAAAATATGTATTGTTGCTAAGTGTATTTAAATGTAGGCGTCCCAAATTAACAGAAACTTAGCCCACTATCATAGTGTCTAAAATGGTTATAAATGGTCCCAGTCACACACCTGAGTTAATTTACTAAGTAAATACTTAAGAGGTTATACCAAAGAGGCCTGTTGGCTAAATTATTACATGATTTAGCTTGCAATGTATTAGAGAAGAATATAAATATTAAAAAAAAAAATAAGTTTTAAGCAAAGTTTAGCTAATTTGTCTTCACGACGTTTTTAATTTGTCAAAATTGTAAAGAAATATGTTAAAGTTTAGGGCAAAACTAATTTTAACTCCTACATTTTATTAATTAATACTTTATGATATAAAGCTAGCATATTTTGATTGTTTAACATACAATTACATCAGGACTCTAAGGACCGTATTCCAGAAGGAAACTCAAGCATTGATCTCTGCTTAAGCATTACTTAAAACTAGTTTCAACCAATCAAATGGCTTGAAACGAGACTTAAGTAGAGTTTGAGTTTTGAGTGACGTTCTGTAATACGCACCTAATTGCGTAACACACTAAATATTACTTACTTGGTCTAACTGCAATACTTCGTCGCCTTCGGGTTGTGGAGGTCAGATGGCAGTCGCTTCACGGAAAATATCGAAGTTTAGCCAAATCAGAAGTTAGACTGGTAAAGCGGATCCCAGACTCCAAAGCTGAAATAGCTTCGGATACGACTGGGATTAACGCTGAGATGATGACTAAGTAGTACTTACTATTAGTTGGACTCATTATGAAGCTTATTGTTGTTCTATTACTCTTATGTTCGAAAACGTGTCTGCTCAAAAACGTAAATAACGCAATGAATGGTGTTGAACTGTCAAAATGAAACCCATTGCTACTGATAATGTGTTACAAAATTTACCTGCAGTTTGGAACATTTGGCTTGGTCTGCGTAAAATTTCTTATGGCTCAAAGGTCATAGCAACCAAGCCAAAAACTCCAAAAAAAAAAGTAAAATTTCTTGATCCCGGAACCCACCTCGTCACAACGCGTCGCCTGTCCAAGCTGTCACTTTGTTTTTTCCGCGTAGAGTTCTTTCAGACTTTTATTTTCTTGTCTCCTAAACGTCAGAGCACCATCTTAAATAGCCTTTTTAAAGTCTCCTTTTATAATTGGACTGTCAAATGCAAAAAAAGAAACAAATCCGTCTGGTTCCACAGTTCCACAAATTACAATCTACATAAAAATACATCTTCAAAATAATATTAATATAGAGTACAACGAGGGAAATGTTAAATATATTATACTATAATAATGGTTTCCTGACATGAATGTGCTCATGAGGGTATAATAATATTATCAGCCGTCATCATCAGTACCCACCCTGTGGCAGCAACGCGCCTGCCACGAAAGATTTTAAACATGAATCAAGTGGACTGTATTTAGGATAGCAATATATTAGAAACTGTAAGTAAATATGCGATAGAATGATGCCTTCGGAGTATATCTCTCTGATTAAGGTGGTAAAGCGGCAAACTACTTACCTCCAACCTTCAAATGCAGAGTTCGTAGACCACCAGACCAGATCACGAGAAGACGCACGTCGACACAATTCACTGGCTCCCTAACCTTATTAATCTTGAATTTTGCGGCCTAAATTCCCCCTGGGGGTTACTTTGAATACTTAAATTTGGTGACCGTGGAAAGAACGTGGCTATGACTCGCTAGCTTGCCAGTTCGACAGGGAGTGCGTTCGCCACGCCATGCGGCGGTCAACGGAAGCACGTATACTCTATGGTCGCGTTCCCTTTATTTTAAGTTTTCGGCTGCTTTCACCGCTGATAAACACAAAAATCATAGGAGATATTCAACAGACCCTATAAGTATTGGGCAAAGACCAGATCCTGTTTTTTTTTTATAATATAAACTAGTGCTTATCGGCGATCTCGCCCGTTGGTAAGCAGTGATGCAACCGTCAAGCGCACTAATTTATTGTGAGCCTATTCACTCTAGCCTTGAAAACTTTTAAATTATAATATTTAAATTCCGAACTCTTTGATGTGCTGATAAAAGAATCACTCACGCAAAAGTATTTGAATAAACCTCGGGTGTACGAAAGCCAGTACCTTAACTTTTTGAAAATGCAAAGCAAATATTATGAATGAAAATCCTTTGAAAATTTTGCTTTGAGCGCAAACACTGCGATTATTGATCCGATAGGAGCTGTCGAGTTGACAAGTGACTGACAACCCTTAATTAAAGCCTTTGATTAATTTAGCTTTAATCGTTGTTTAGAATAAAGGCAGAGATGGCTTCAATGAGCGTCATACTTGCCTCTTACACAACAAATCGCTTTATTCATCTAAACTCTAAACGAATATAAAATATAGTGTTGTAAAACAGGTTCGTATAGCCATAGAATAAAGAGAGGGAAGTAGGTTATCTCCGACCCAATCCGCGATTTAATTGCCTACTGTCTTAGGGTTGTCACGTTTAGCAAAATTTTAATTCAGTGTCTATAAATTGGCAAAGGTCGGAAAGTTGACGACTGTTCACGCTTCGTCGGATTCGGTTGTCACCGAACCCGCTAACAAATATTTATAGACTAAGAGCTTATATTTAAATTATTTGCTTAGTATTTATACATATAGTCATACACAGTTTTTTTGTATTTTTTATTTTGTAATTTATTAGTAGTTTTGTACACATAAAGGACCATATTTATTTTTATTTTTAATTAGGTAATACAAATTTATATAACACAAACATATCTATTAACCCTAAAAATCGTAAAACAACATAGAAATACTGACAACTGCCTCTTTGACTAATTATTTCTATTGTTAAGATCTGAACTTTATTTATCTGATTCACAAATTGTCAATTAGGTACTTACTTACTTTTAATAACGAATTTATAACTGTAAGTAAGTAGTTACTATACCTACCTACAATAGGTACTAAGAAATCGGCATAACTAAATGTAAACAAAGCAGTAGAGCGCTAGCGGCAAATCAACTGACAGATCAAAAGTACCTATAATCATTGATTTGTGTGAATAATAAATTCTAGTACGAAAACAGGCCTACCTACTTCCCCTATCTGATAGAAAACTAATACTTACAACAAGAAATAAGTAAGTTCCTAAGTGGATATCTCATCATCAAGTAAAAATTATAATCTTAAAAGAATTAGTGACTTGCTTACCTTTCCTGCTCAGTAGGTAATCTGAACAGAGACAATTCTGAAATCGATGAATTAAGACACCCAAACAAACAACAATACTTTCTCCTGCGATAATCACACATTGTTCTTTAATTTAGCTACGTAGTATTCTGTAATCTGTGATTTACTGCCGTCCTTTAACTAGAATGCCGTTAAGTGACATTTGGCATTTTCACTTTTTCTGAGGCCATTTATATCAGAAAAAAAAGTTCTATCGATACATCTATTTACAGTTTCGATAGCTCTTGTGGTTTTCGAGATATGAAAAAAAGAAATGCCGTTAAAAGCACAAATCATAAAGTAAACCTATGCTAAAATGTTGTTAAGTGACATTGCCAAGCAAAAATGCGGGTAAAGCTACATAGCCACAGATTTAAACAAATAATTTGCGATTTGTTACATAGCTAAATTGCCGTTAAATTATTTTCCTATCCTATAGGGCTATAAAAGTACTTTAGCGGCTTTTTAACTAGGCATTTTTATTTTTGATGTAAACAAATCCATAACAATAAAGCCACTGTATAAGAATCCTATGCATAAATGCCGCAAAACACCCTTTGCTGCATTTAAGAGTTTTATATAAATATATTAATTTGGTAGTTTACAATTAGAATTCGTATACAGCGGCAGTTATTTATAATCCAGCAAAATATTTTAAACATTTTTCAAGACTAAATTGCGGCTATCCAACATGACTAATCTAAAATGCCGCTAAGTATTCTCGCGACAGTACAAGTTTTGAGTAATCCTGATCCCCCCCGATCCCCACTTTAGGCTACGTTAAAACAAATGACCGGATCCTTCAAGATAAACGAATAGACACCACGTGTGATAAAAGAGGAAAACATAAAAAAACTCCTTCATTTAATAGAGATATGTTAAAACAACGTGTAGAATCATTTAATCCAATGGAACCTCACTACAGGCGAGAACATGCTCCATTGCGACGCTACCTGCCAAGCGATTTAAATGTTGTTCACATGCATAAAGATTTCCTTCAAAAACATCCCGATCAAAAAATCAGCTACAAACTATATAGAAATAATTTAAAAAGCTATGAATATATCTTTTGCTCGCCTCGGCAATGAAGAATGTGAAGTGTGCGAAGCTTACGACTTACATAAAAAAGAAACTTCTCACGATCAAACTGATGGTTGCGCTGTGTGTCTCACGCAAGCATCACGAGAAATACTTAAAAGCGAGGCAGCTCTACGAAAATCACAAAAAAAATGCCACAAGATCATACTGCGATTTATTTCAGCGCTGATTTAGAGAAAGTGATCATGTTACCAAGATTGGAGTCTTTCAAAGCTGCTATATTTTGCCCGCGTCTTGTAGCTTATAATCATACCTTCGCACCTCTGGGTAAAATAACATCCGAATCTAAGCCGTTAACAGTCTTATGGCATGACGCTCAAGCGGGACGGAGGCAAGAAGATATCATGACAGGATTTTATTATTTTCTTCTTCGAAACCGAGATATAACAAACACATATCTGGCTGGACAACTGCACCGCACAGAATAAAAATTGGTTACTATATTCAATGCTAAACCCGCCACACTGTTCCCAACCCACTGCAACTCCTGAAAGCCAGAATCAACAGTGGAGACCGCCAGAAAAACGCCGAGCAATGAAGCTCGACGAGTCCCGGAGAAACGATTCAACGGTCTTGGGTCCCGCAACGAAATTAATCAGAAAAGAATAGCGGAGGAGTAAGAAAAAACATATTTTTTCCACTTCCCTCCATAATAAGCAGGAGACAGAACAGAACTAAGCCAATCGGCACAAAGGGACATTATTGCAACTGGGAGAAGCCCAGATTGCCAAGCACCACGGAATAACATTTGATTAAGTTAATGGGTCCTAAGTAGGTATTTGCTGTTACAATTAATTCCAATAATAGGCATGGCAAAAGCACCTGAACGCACGGAAATTAGTTCTAGTTTCTACAAGGTCCGTATAATAAACAACTCCGGATGTAACTTGTACACTATCCAACATAATATTGCGTTCATTCTGCCAAAGAATACACTCCCACAAGATGTGATGTGCGGACTGTTCAAATTCACAGTTCGATGTAGAACACTGACACAAAGGCGAAGGAACAAGTTTAAAAAAGTAAACTGTATTCCAGTTTACTTTTAAAGTTGCCATGACCTGTGAGAAATTGAGCAACGCAGTGGTCAACCTCCAGCCATGTCTTAGCCAGCCGATCGCCAACGGATGGAAAGAACAGATGGAGGTGCCCGCCCTTGATGGAATTATCCCACCTACTTTGCCATTCGGATAAGAGGTCCTCCCAGACGTCAGTCTGAGGTTTAAATAATCTATAAATTCTATTGAGGTCGCGTTGTGTAACAAAGTTAGTGTCACACATATTCAATGCTAGTGCACATGGTAAATGGTAGTGACATTAGTGCAGAACAAATTGTTCTGCACTATTTAGAGCCTGGCCATACGTTTATGAGCGCCGACCAAGTGCATCGCCAAGTAGAACTCGCCATGAAAAAGAAAGGGAAACTCTACGACTTTACCGATTTTGAAGAAGCAGTGGCATCTATAAATAATGGAAAAGTTAACGTGAAATCTTTGGTCGCAGAAAACTTTTTAAATGTACCAAATTATATATCAGATAGAAGAATACAGAATTCTAATTCGAGAGCATATTTGAAAAACATGACACAGGTGTGTTTTAGTCGGAATAATTATGATCTCATGTACAAAAACGATTTTGAAGACGAATACACACATATTGAGATTCATGAATGACAAATATATAAAAAATCCAAAAGTGTTCAAGTTAGAATTTCGTACTAATCCAATAGGTATAGATGTAGAGAGAAAAGCTGGCATTCTAGAAAAATTATCCAACATAATACCACCACATAAATTGGTATTTTGGAACAATTTGCCAACGACTCAATCTAATGTTGAAGCAAGCACAAGTGGTGCTAAGAATTATAAAAAAAGTCATTATAAAAGTACTGAGTAAATCTAAGTAACTGAAGACTGTATAATTTTGATAATAATATTTTATCCCTAGACAATAAGTAAAAGTTCCTTTAATGTTTTCTTTTAAATATTTTTTTAATAACTAGTGTTATTTAATTACTCCAGAATATTATAAGCATCTGCCATCTGATATGGTAAGTGTTAAGTTGGTAAGATTTTTTAAAATAATATTGATCTCATTTTGATTTAATAAATAAACGATGATTTTAAATACATATAATGCTTGTTTTATTTTTATATGTTACTTCATTTGATTCTCTATTAATTTATAAAACGTAATGCATATCTAAAATGCCGTTATCATTAAATGTTTTGTACTTAGCGACATTAAAGCAATGTAATAAATAAAAAATTTCATACGGCAAAACAAGACATGAAGTTATTATTGAATTTTACTTGTCTTGTTTGCCGTTGAGTGACTTAGCGGCAATATAGCATAGTTGGAGTCTACTTTTTTTAAGCAATAATGCTAACCTATATTGACTTTTAGTGTTTTAACGGCTATTAAGGTAAGTTTTATTACAACATTTTTAAGTGTGGTACATAACTACATTATTAGGTCATAACCATTAGCAAAAATGCCGTTAAGGTATGCATTACGGCATTATAGTCAGGATTTTAAGGCTAAATATTTTAAAAATTACTTTAATAAAATGATAAATATTTATTTTCTCTAATTTACTAAAACGTTTTTGACTGACAGCTACACTGACTAAAATAGCCTTCAAGACAATTTTTTTGGTATTTAAAAGTTTCGCAAGTAACTTCTCGTTAGGAAGTAGCATCAATTTTAAATTATTTTACCGTTTTCCGCGCGTATCTCGAAATTTGGTTTTCATACTTAACGGCACTCTAGTTAAAGGACGGCAGTTTAGCGAATGTGCCGAAAAGCCGTGACGCGCGAACCTCGTTAAAAGTACTCTGTGGTGCTAGCCGCGACTAGCGCAGTCATAGGCACTCTAATATTGTGTTTAGGTGTGCGTGCGGCGACGCATAGATACTATGGCGCACACATACAAGCCGCGCGCGGTCCGTTTGTATGAAGATAACGTACTTCCCTCTCTTTATTCTATGGTATAGCGCTTGTCATACCTACCTAACATAATATTTCGATATATTCCGCAAAAATGTGAACAAATATGGGGTTTTGAAAAAAATACATTAATTTCTAAGCAGTAAAGTCCAGTATGCGCTACAAATTCAAACATTTTTGTAACTTATTCAAAATTGTTAGTCAGTCTGAAATCAACTTACTTACACATCACGCGCAACAATAACAGTTATTTTCTGTCAGGTATGTTTCTGCGTTAATTGGTGCTCTGGGGTCCCACCACCATCTTTGGGGCCCAAGTCAACCCCACCTGCCAGACGGTGACCTGCTGTCTAACAAACGGGGCGCTGAGGGGCTTTCCCTTCGGGGTTGAGCGGTCACACGGCAGTCGCACTCGTAATTAGCCAAACAAGCCAATCAATAAAAATGGACAGGAATATAATGATGATGATGTTTGTGCATTAATTATGCCAAAAGATAGGCAGTAAAACGGCAACGCCTTTAGTTTTGATCAGGGTTCGAAGGATATATATCAATTGATATATATCATGATATATATCCGATATATATCTGATATATATCAAACCATTTTTTGTGATATATATCAAAATTTATGGTGTGTTGCATTTAAGTACTTTTACCAACGCGCTGCTGGCATATTCGTCGTTTTTTCTGTCATCAGACCGTAATACCTACTTCGAATTTACCAAGTAGGTAATGCAATCAATAATAATAGTGCAACGTAAAAGAGCCAAAATAATTTTGATCTATCAAAACCAAAATCAAAACCCTGGTTTTGATAGATCGATAACATTCCTTGGCTCATTTACGTTGTCAAGCAGAGGAACTCTTCAACCATATGAATTAATGTATTAGCAATTTCTTTCAAAACCCTTTGGGGTGTGATTGAAATCTGATACGCAGATAGATCTGTTACGCAATTAGTGTTAGTTCCTGCTATAACACGACAGTGATAAAAATCTGTTTGTTAAGTGGAATAATATAGCTACGGCCTGAATGATATCCAATAAATTAGTTTAGGTCGGAACTGTCCCCAATCACGTGCATACCGAATTGGGCGCAGTAACTAAGTCAGGGCACCCCGTCCAAATGGGTTAGGTTAGAACTATCAACCACGGAGCAAGAGCAGATGCCAGCACTAGTTCTAAAAGCCGGGCGTTAGACCAAACGGCTAATTTAACCAGTGGGCTACGACTTATAGTATACTAGCTTTCCGCTCACGTGGAGTTCGGTTTTATCGCGCTTTTTAGATTTCCCTCGGGAATATATTTTTTTCCGGAATAAAAAGTACCCTATTATTTAATCCGGACTTTTAACTTTACGTCTGCAAAATTTCAAAGCAATCGGTTCAGTAGTTACGTCGTGAATACGGAACAAACAAACAAACAAACAAACTCACTTTCCCATTTATAATATTAGTAAAGATAAATTATGAGCATTTTACTTCTTTTTTTCTTGCGGATGGGACATCATTAAATGATCTCTTCCGCTTTAGTCGGAGCGGACGGACGAGTCAGACTTTTATCCATACTAATATTATAAATGCGAAAGTAACTCTGTCTGTCTGTTACGCTTTCCCGCTTAAGCCTCTCAATCGATTTTGATGAAATTTGGACAGACAATCTTTAGATCCTGAGAAAGAGCATAGGCTACTTTTTATCTGGGAAAAATTTGATATTCCCGAGGGAAATCTAAAAAGCGCGATATAACCGAACTCCACGCGGGCGAAGCCGCGTGCGGAAAGCTAGTTGACTATAACGCACCCGTGTTCCTTCACTTGCCTATGTGCCACTCAGGGGCCATGGTTTGAGGCCATTATGAATATATTTTTAAAGCCATTAAATCAAGTTATCTTCCCACTAATAATATCCAGGTAGCAGAAAAGATAATCCTTGTCAACTTCGTTCATTCCCTTTTGTAAAAGTTATGTAGAGCCAGGAGGATCACAAATGTACAGTCAGAAGCAATAATATGTATACATTGCCAAGGCTCTAAAAATATGTAAACATCTTCGACTTTAAGACGAAGTGCTCAACTTGAAGAGCATAAAATTGTAGCCACCGGTTCACATCATAAATATGTATACGCTCATTGCTTCATTAATTTATACATAGTGCATACATAGTATTGTTTCTTTCGTGGTGGGCATAATTTAAGAAGCAATGAGCGTATACATATTTATGATGTGAACCGGTGGCTACAATTTTATGCTCTTCAAGATCAGCACTTCGTCTTAAAGTCGAAGATGTTTACATATTTTTGCTTCTGACTGTACTACCTCTAAGTAGGTACAAAAGTATCTCTTGTTCATTCGCACAATGGTTTAATTCCTAGAGATCTATTTTATTTTAATATTATATTATCTCAAAATGAAGATTGACCTTTGTGAGGTTAGTAGCGAAATTGGTTGTAGATTTTCGTGGGTGTTTTAAAGGATGGTGAAGATTAGGGTTTTGGTACAGGTCTTTCTTAATATAGGTTTTATATGCTGAGTGGTTCGTTTGATTTACTGACTGAAGTGTAAGAACAGTTTAACTCCTAGTCTGTTACATTATCAGCCTATAATGTTCATACTCCTGGGACATAGGCCTCCTCTTGGTGAGCCGTGTTCGCCCCAAACACGAGCCCAGTGCGGGTTGGTAGATGTCACATGTATTCGAAGTTTTGGCTCTCTCTCACGATGTTTGCCTTCTCCTTTTTGGGAGCAGTGGTTATAAAATAATTTACACGAAGGAAAGAGCCCGATTGGGTTCGAACCTATGACCTACAACTTGTAATTCGCGGTCGATACCAATAGGCTACCGCTGCTCTCTCCTCTATTAAGAAAAGCAGAAAAGCTTATCGGAAAAAAAATTGTTTAAAAACGGTAAGTGCAGTTTTGTACAGTGGCTGTGGGTTCTGCGATTAAAATAAGAGTAATAAATTGTGTATTTTTATTAGTTTTACATATTAAAATAATTATCGAGACTGGTTCTTTCTGAATATGTATAAATACTTTGTAATAATGTCTGATAAGTTGACTTTACGAGTGTTATAGAGGACGATTAAATTATTGGTCATTGCTCATTGTGTGCCGGATTTTCGTCAAATTTTTGTTTGATATAATATCTTAAAATATGACAAAATAATCCCTGAAGAAAAAATTGTTCATATTAAGTAATTAAATAGACTTCTGCTAAAAATAAGAAGAAAATAACGAGGATTTTACGAGCGCTCGGCGCGGTTAGATACCGATCGCGCGCTCGGACGTACAACGCTTTCCTAGCTGTGAAATCGGGACGTTCAAGTGGATAATATAATATAAGTTAAGCTTTTAGCCTTTACCTGTGCAGAAGTTGAAGTCGAAATCCTTAAACGTCACGATAGTTGCGCAATTATTATAAAACAAAGTTTTGTTCAATATTATCGGATTATGACAAAAGTAGATTTTTATATACAATGTAAAGGTCTTACTGAATACTTACAAAGTTACATAATTCCTCGTCGAAAAAACAACTCGTTAATCAATGTCCCAAGAATTATGGAAGGAAGCAATTAGGAAAGAAACAAAGGATGCGTTTTATTGATCGTTATTAATTTGGTTGAAGTAGATCCTTCTATTATAAACGGAAGGATATGAAAAACTTGAAGGTAGAAGAAAAATGTGGCTACGTCCGCCGATGACCCGTCCTTTTTAGTCAGTTGCGATAGGTCTATGCTTGCTAACGGTTGTGTGGTGACTGGTGTCCGTGTGACCAAAAGGAATAATATTTTTTAAATATAACATTAAAAATTTAATTCTATTCCTGAACACCTTTCGTCTTATTTTTGCCTAATGAAAGTACGTTTTCCTAGTGATTCAAGTAGTTTTGTAAGTGCTGAAATAATCAGCACTTTTCCTTGGTTCATAGCTGTTAAAACATACTATACATTGTAACTAATCCCAGCTTTTTAGAGTGATTGACAGAAAGGTTTGTTGATATGTAGTGGTTTGTGAAAATTATATTGAAAACAAGATACCAACGTAAGTCCCGTTTATGCCCACGCGCCAAAAGGTCCATGTTTATCTATAGGATGTTTTGTGAAGCTTAAACGAGTTTTCCCTGAAAGAAGCTTATCAAAAAACAATCAATCATTTGCGCAAAATTGAATACCTATTAGGTATTCAATTGATTGATTGATTTTATTTTATTATTATATCGAAGTATCATGCAAGTACATTCGACATTATTCAGTTGTTCAAAATTTTGACCTCGTTAACCGATTCTCCATCATTACTTGGTAAAATATCCCTAAAAGCACATGCTCGTCTACCCGTACGCCCCTCACGTATAAAACCACTTTTCGTTCCTCCTCGACTAACTAAAACTTACACTCGTAACTCATTCTTATACCGTTCCACTAACAACTATAATAGAGAATTTACAGACATAGATCTTTTTAACATTTCTCTTAATAAACTAAAATTAAAGCTAAAAAGTAAATATCTCACCTAATCAAAATTTATATTTTTTGCCAGTTTACGTCCTTTCTAACTAATAAGCATATGTTTCACTGAAGTCATTTTTTTATGCAAAAATGTTATGTACCCAAACATATTTAAGTCTAACCGTCGTCTTTCCTTATAGGAAGTTTTGCATTATTTTAACATTTATATAACATTGTCGGCACTATAGGTCTATTATAAGAAACCAATTGTATTTATAACTAATTGTTTGTATATGACTGTTTGATGCCAAAATAAAATAAAATAAAAATAAATAAATCATGCTGAGAGAACCTTCTCTCTCGGTTTCGTGTAGGACTTTTTTTTATAATTATAAACTGGTGCTTGACCGCAATACCGTCTGATGGTAAGCAGTGATGCAATCGAACTTCCTTGCAAATTTTTCTTTATATTCCTTTTTTATATATTACTAGCTTTTCGCCCGCGGCTACGCCGCGTGGAGTTCGGTTATATCGCGCTTTTTAGATTTCCCTCGGGTATATAATTTTTTTCCGGGATAAAAAGATTATTTTATCCGGACTTCTAACTTTACGTCTACAAAATTTCAAAGCAATCGGTTCAGTAGTTACGGCGTGAAAGTGGAACAAACAAACAATCTCACTTTCCCATTTATAATATTAGTAAGGATGCTTTCTTTATTTTTGACCAGCTTTCCGCCCGCGGCTTCGCCCGCGTGGAATTCGGTTATATCGCACTTTTTGGATTTCCCTCGGGAATATCATTTTTTTTTTTTTTTTTCAATAAAAGGTAGCCTATGTCCTTTCTCAGGGTCTAAAGATTGTCTGTGCCAATTTTCATCAAAATCGGTTGAGAGGTTGAAGCGGGAAAGCTTAACAGATAGACAGACAGAGTTACTTTCGCATTTATAATATTAGTATGGATTGTTTAGTTTTATGATCTCCTTGTATGAATTAATAAATCTTTCTTTCTAATTGATTTTTTCCTTGTCCACAGAGCTAGTGCGAAGCGAAAAGTGAAGTGCATCGATGAGACTTCACTAGTCCGTGACAGAAAAGAAACGTCGCCAAGCTGCTCGGTTTACCAACATGTAAGTCTTGATCCTGAGCTTTCAGCTATCATTTGATATCTACTTCCTACTACTTAGTACGTGTTTTACCATCTAATAAAATAACAACACATTATTTCGACATTATAGTACATTAGATCTAGGGCTTGCGACCGGGAATCCCGGTTCCCAAAATTCTCGGGATATCCTGGTTTTTCAAGTGTCTGAAAAGAACCGGTTCCCAAAAGAAGCGTACCGGTTCTCAAGGGAAGCGTACCGGTTCTCAAGAGAAGCGTACCGGTTCTCAAGAGAAGCGTACCGGTTCTCAAGGGAAGCGTACCGGTTCTCAAGAGAAGCGTACCGGTTCTCAAGAGAAGCGTACCGGTTCTCAAGAGAAGCGTACCGGTTCTCAAGGGAAGCGTACCGGTTCTCAAGAGAAGCGTACCGGTTCTCAAGAGAAGCGTACCGGTTCTCAAGAGAAGCGTACCGGTTCTCAAGAGAAGCGCACCGGTTCTCAAGAGAAGCGCACCGGTTCTCAAGAGAAGCGCACCGGTTCTCCCGGTTCTTCTAAATTAAAAAAAAATACGCGTTTTTGTTAAATAAAACAAACAATTACTTACTCCATAAACTCCCTATTCATACAAAATACAACGTTTCAAACCGTTCGAGCCGCTGCAAGATGCAGTTCACCCCTCTTTCCCCTCACCTCACCTTTCCCGCCGACTGCCACCCTTTTATTTACATTATGCTCTAACATAATAATTACCTAGCTAGCAATAGCAACTTCTTGAATAGTTTGTACCAAGATTGACTGTGATTTTATTATAATAATAAATAAGTGATAATTTCCTTCATCCGAGCTTTCCTTTTAATCATTTTCCACCGATTTTTGCATTTTAATACCTCTTAAAAATATGTATTAATGAGAACCGGGAAGAAGCGGGATTCCCGGTTCCGAACCTGTTTTTGTCCCGGGAATAATAAATGAAGAACCGGATGCGGTTCTGCAAGCCCTAATTAGACCTCACGTCAGTGGTATCACTTTGACCCTGAGTTGGCCTAACGTAGTACAGAGTTTCAATAAAGTAAGAGGCCAGTTAAACTGATTGTTTCACCAGTGACTTGCAGCCTATTGTACTATTCAATTCACTTTATTTATACACACACGGAGATAAATTGCATATTCAATAATAAATCTATATTAAGTCTTACAAAGAACTATTTTGACCTTGACCTTTTAGGTATTTACGATACAATAAATACACCTTGTTATAATAGAAAGCACCTATTTTTAAAGTAAACGCGATCTGTATCAAACAACTCTACGATTGACAGAATTAGCTGAACATTGAATGAAAGTAGTCCACGAAAACTCCAAAAGTAAAGAATGAGAAAACCAATAATGTCAGCGTGTAGGCAATTGTTACATTATGTATGAGATTGGCTTGAACGTCGTAACCTTGAACTTGACCTTTGTGACACTCGTATGTAATAGGCCTTATATATCCACTTTCTTACTGAGATTTATTCCACTTTATGTTACCAGAATCTTTAGGAATATTATTTCTACGTAATGGTGGTTAGTTTTTATGTAATGGCTGTAAGCATTCTCTTTATAGATACTTATTACGCTAACTTATACTACTTAATTTAGTAGCAGCCAATTAAGCCGTTTTGGTGATATTTAGCAAGTATTAGCACATTTAAGTGAAGATAAATTGCCATTTATACTATATATGGTATCATTTGGAAATATTGTGACTCAGTATGGTTCTGTTTTTATTGTGTTACGGGTATTACGAAGATATTATACTTAGCTATTAATTCGGTCTTTTAAATGCAATTGTAGGAAACTGGCATGGCTTAGAACCAAGAATTCAAAGACATGTATCATCTACCAAACCGCACTGGGCCCGCATGGTAGATGACCACTCCCTCGCAAAAAGAGGAGGCCTGTCCCCAACAGTGGGAATGTGCTGTAATAGCTAATAATGACATTAATAACAATTACCTAATGATTGATAATGGTCGTGCCTCGGAAAGCACGTCAATCCGTTGGTCCCGGTTGCCATACGAACATCTAGTGGCAGTCGTTACGGGTTGTTGGAGCCCTCAAAAGTCCAACAATTGGGTGGAGGTCAGACGACAGTCGCTTCACGGAAAATATCGAAGTTTAACCAAAACAGCAGTTAAACTGGTAAAGCGGACAACAGACTCCAAAGCTGAAAAAGCTTCCGATGCGACTGGGATTAACGCTGAGATGATGATGAGTAATTTGACTATTGATTCACTTTCGATTTCTTTCGGAAACATAATTATGCTGCTACATTAATATTTTTTGGATTTAAAAAATGCTTTATTAACGGGATTAACTCTGAGATGATGATGATGACCTAATGATTGATCAACAAATACCTATCATAATCTTCCCATAATCAGATACCATCCTTTCGAACAGGAAGTGAGTAGTTAAAATCCAATGTTGCAATTTTCTTGCAACATTCTTTAAGTGCAGTTGTAAAGGTGAGGGTCTAAAAGAATCACAACTTTACGATCATATGGGATAATTATAGATATATGGTATAATTATCTTGTAATTAACCTGTGCCCTGTGGTTGTGTTTTAATAGAGTTAAATAATTATGTAAATAGCGCTTAGTGGTGCCGCCATAATGCAATTAACGATGAAACTGTCTATACAACCTATTTATTGTCTTTTCCTTGGACAAATCTCTACAACCCCGCTGCCCTACATGGGTACACCCATATATCACCAGTTATTATAATTTAATTTTAATTAATAGGTACACTTCTGCTTAACTCTTGGAAAATACGCGATGTTACATATATATAAAGTAAAAAACTCCGATACAATCCGCAAATAAACGTTTTTCCTTGCCTGTTAAACTTGGGAACAATGTGTTGCTGCTTAGCGATTCGTCGTGTTCCGGCATGATGTCTGATGAAGCCATACGTATGACGGGTCTGAGCAGTTGTGTTGCGATGTGTGCCGGGTACCACAGTCTAAAAATCATACAGTCGTCCGACGAAGACGTCTAGACAGAGCCATCGTGCGGGGTGTGAGGGACGAGACGCGGGTAAGCGGCACCCGAGCTGCGAACAAAACGATGTTCGTAGCTCGGTATCTATCATTAAGGGCTAACACGTGTTTGTTTTTTTATTTGTTTGTTTTATAATTTGACATGAGTGTCAATTTTGAGTATAATTGGGGTGCTTGTAACGAGGAAGCCATCCTTTTTGACATCCAAAATGGCGGACGTCATTTTTTTTATAATTTAATATGGGTGTAAATTTTAAGTAAATATAATTGTGGAAGCACCACAGTTACGAAAAAACTATCCTTTCTGAAATCCAAGATGGCGGACGTTTAAATGTATATTTAACATGATATGGGTGCTAATTCCGAGGTCGATTGGAGTGCTGGTTACGAAAATGCCCTCTAAATAACTTAAATCTGTCTCGAGTTGTTCCCTTAGTAAAAATAGCAAATTAATTAAATATAATACAGCTATCGATGTTGATCTGCAATAAATAAATATTTTCATAAATATTGTTTATTTGTGACAACCCTGGCCGATGCGTTACTGTCTAGACGATGTCGGCCTTTTACACGAGATCAAAAGCGTCGACCTACTGTATGATTTTCATACTGTGCGGGTACTATGCGCAAAAAGTTGTTCTGTCGGGAGTTTGGTCTTGGAGGGCCTTCAGATCAATCTCCCTCTGGCGCAGCATCGTAGGTCATGTTGTTGGGTTTAACATTGCATCACCTCGCTCAACTGCCGTCTTCCTTCCTATTCAATAAGTTTTTTAAGTGATTAGGCTTAATAAACTAGCGCGCTTTACCATCAACGATTGCATCACTGCTTACCATCAGGCGGGATTGCAGTCAAGCACTGCTTTATTATTATTAAAAAAAAAACTGACGAATTTTGCTTCTACCGCCATAATTTATCCCGTTGCCTGTCAATTGGAGGATCCCCAATCATGCCATGATCCACGGTCGTTGCGCCGGTGTATCAACAGTTTAGGGTTAGCGCAGACCAGTGCAGTGGTAGCGAAGCGAGTAATTCTATAACAAGTGAACGTCGATTTTATTTGAATCAGGAAACGACCGTAAGTTCTATTACAAATTAAAAAAAAAAAAATTGAGAACATCCTCCGTTCTTTTTATCTTCGCTCAAAAAGAAATACACGTGATCCTGTGCGAAGCGTCTTCGAGCCGCGTGCAGCGAAGGGACTGTTTTGGGGATGGTCAGGGTCACAAGCAACCATGGCGGCTTGGTTAGATCCCACATGCCTTGCTGTGCCTCTCAAAGTACAAAATAAATAGCACAGAGCAAAAGTCCTAATGTTGCACAGAGCAGTCATCACTGTCACTACATAGGTCTGCGTTGACCCTAAGGACGTCGCGGATGGGCGAAGATGAATTCAGCGGATGGGCACGCGCGTTCTGAACAATATGTGATAAAAGTAATAAGTGAATAAATTCCTATATACTTATGTATATTAATGAATATAAAAGCCACTGCAGCATGTATGAATTCTCCCCTTACTCGTCCAGTATCAACACGAACCAAAGAGCTCATGCTCATCATCATCATCAACCTTTTTTATCGTCCTAATGCTGGGCACAGGTCTCTCATACAGAGAAGGATTGGGCGCAATCACCACGCTTGCTCAATGCGGGTTGGCGATTTCAGAATTTCTTAAAGTCCAGGTTTCCTCAAGATGTTTTCCTTCGCCTTTTAATCAGTCATGCAGCTCATGTCGTTACTAAAAATATGATTGATATTTCAAAACAATAGAATAGACATTTATTTTGCAAATATTGGTAATACTTAAATAGGTGTCATGATATATTAAAGCTCATATTTTTTTATATTAACATTCTCTTAAATTTATCCAAAGGACCGATTCCAGCAATCCAGTTTCAACAATTCTTTTTCTGATAAAAACTTATAGCTCTTCTTTTTGATGGTTGAATGCCCCGAGTCTAAGAGATACACATACATTTTAGTATCACTTCCTCACCTTCCTGAAGGCAAATTAGTTCTGCTAGTGTGGTGGACCGCCTCAAGAGCATGCAGTTTATTGTGAGATCTCGGCCCGGCTACCATCATATCCAGCATCTTTGCAGCCAAGATCTTTTGACACCAAGAAGAAATAACCTCTGGCTTTGATCAGAATTTCTGACGCTTTGTTTAGTTTCAAATAGACGGCTGAGTCAGTGGCCCTTGATTATCTTAATAAGGATTCTAATTTAGATAAGTTGAGCTGTAATAAGACGTCTACTTATCTTAATATGGTGATTCATTATTTAAGATAGAGCTTGGTTGGTGAATCTTCAACAAAGCCCATTTCGCAAAGATTTATTCAATTTTTGACGCTATGTGAACACAATCTATACTAATATATAAAGCTGAAGAGTTTGTTTGTTTATTCGCGCTAATCTCGGGAACTACTGGTCCGATTTGAAAAATTCTTTTTGCGTTGGATAGCCCATTAATCCAGGAAGGTTTTAGGCTATATAACATCACGCTGAGACCAATAGGCGCCTGCTAGTCTTAGATATTATGTTATACGTTCTATATTGGCATCCCACCCAGACTATGGATTTGTCTCCTGAAGGGTAATTGCGTAATACACTTTCAGTTGAAATGGTTTTCATTTTGAGAGTTCTGCAAGAGTCAATGCTTTTTTTACTTAGTTGAGCGGATTCATTATTCGAAAATTAGAAGCAATCGATTAGCTTTGCTTTTCAAAATGAATAGGAATTAGAATTATGTGTTCGGAATAAAGCATGAATTAAGGTACAGGTTGATGATAACAGGTTTAGTGGTAACCCAAAGTCGGTATTGGTATCCGGTTGATGACAATAAGCTTACTTAAGCTTATAATGTACAGACGACAACACATAAAACTACTACAATCTGTCTGATTTCTTTATTAGATATTTAACTTTATCGCTAAAGAATTAATGCTCAATATTGATTGAGAACATTTGACTGCTGTCAATTGTTCATGGTGCACTTGATCATAACTGGTGAAATGTGGGTGTACCAATTTAGCTTTTATTACTCCTTTGGATAATACCGGCGTTACGTTAATTTTCTCCAATGCAGAGCAAAATTACTATGTAAAACCATCAAATTAACACAACCATTCGATCGTCGATAAAATACCTGGGCCTGTAGCCAATGTAACATCGCTTCGTAGCGAAGCGAAATCGAATACCAAAAATGGCGAGAACGATAGACCACGCGACGCGATTAATCACGTGGTCAATCGTTCCCGCCATTGGTTGGTTTGTACATTTGTATATTGGCTACAGGCCCTGATACTTAAAATGATAATAAACACATGCGTGATCAAGTCGTCAAGCCAGTTTATCATCACGACAAATATTCCTCACGCATCCGATAAATAGCAGATAATACACCTCATGTTTATATGGTAGTTCTCTCAATTAGTATGCGAGGACCGTAGCTATTACTATAAGCAGGATTGCGGCGCCCGCGCACGATTCTTGCACGATCCGCGGTCGTGCGTGGCAGTGTCGCGTTTTAGGCTTAATAAGTATTTATGCATCATTCTGGTACTGTGATTAGTTATGTATACAATGGACTGTTAAGATTTTCAAATGTTTGAATTGATTTGGTGTCTCTCTATGTTTTGTTTCCACATGATTGGTATTCCTTCTTATCCATATTTTACGATTCTTGGGTGGAAAACTGAGACCTACATATGAGCGAATTTTGCCCGTTTTTATATTTGCAAGTAATATTTTCTTATGAATAGCCTCATGGTCCTGTTTATAGTAGCATATAAGCGGTCATCGACTTCTTTTACTTAATAAATGCGAATGCAAGCAACTTCTTAAGGAAACTTGGAATACAGAGGAGATAGAAAAAAAATTAAGTAGATAAAACAGGTGGAAAACCTCTGATACAAATTAACAGAATCAGCAAATACTGAATTTCTGAAAAAATCAAAGTCTTTCTTAAACTTTACTTTTCCTTTTAAATAAATATAGGCAAAGCATAGAGCCAAAGAAAATTGAAACAGATTTAAATATCACTACGGATGCAATACATTAGAACTCGTTACACAATTTCCTCTGTTTAAAATAGAGGCCAAGAATATATATTGTATTTATGAAATAAGCCCCAAACATAACTGTTTATGCATTTACAATACAAACAAACTTGTTTAAAAAACAGCTGTAATAGCCCGAATTAGCTCCGCTCTTTAACTGTTCTAGCCATATATTAAAAGTCTTGTTTATACTTAAACAGTGTGTGGGCTTAAGTGAAGAAAGTTTGGGAAATATTGAATAACTAGCCACGCCGCGCGGTTTTACTCGCGTAGTTTTCGATATGTGTCTTTTTTATGTGCACCCCTCCTATTGTTCGTGGCGTGATGTTATATAGCCTAAAACCTTCCTGGATTAATGGGCTATCCAACACAAACAATTTTTTTTTTATATTAGTAGTTCCTGAGATTAGCGCGTTCAAACAAACAAACTCTTCAGCTTTATATATTAGTATAGATAATAATTGTCTTTGTTGGTTTTTACTCAAAAAACAATGTTGTTTGGACAAAGAAAATCGTCATGACCTCTCCCGCTCTGGGAGGAGCAAAACGGCGTGTCACACTTTTACTGACTTTACTGACAGTACGCCAGGGCCACGGTTTCTTTAATTCGCAATTCGGCTAACTCCATGTCAACAATGTTTTCCATGATGCTAAACCTAATATTTTTTATACATTACTTAAGGAAAAATCTAAAATACCGTTGTTAGATAATATCGTAAGATAATATTTTTGATAATGCAGACTCCTTTATACCTATAATTAAGATACTATCGTGTTTTAGGAGATAAACAAAAATAATGACTAAATGTGGAGTTAGCCTATTTGCGAATTAAGGTATCGATTTGGTTTAAATCATAAACAAAATGGGCTGCCTCCTTTTTGCGGCAGGGGAGGCATCTGGGGACAGACGACGATTTTGATGCCATTTTAGACCCTCGACATTGAACTCGGACTGAGTCATTAATGTGTTAAATCCCTACTTCCCTACTAATATTATAAATGCGAAAGTATCTGTCTGTTTGTCTGTTACGCTTTCCCGCTTAAACCTCTCAACCGATTTTGATGAAACTCAACAGACAATCTTTAGATCCTGAGAAAAAACATAGGCTACCTTTTATCCCGAAAAATTTGATGTTCCCGATGTTCCGAAATCTAAAAAGCGCGATATAACCGAACTCCACGCGGGCGAAGCCGCGGGCGGAAAGCTAGTTATTAAATGATTGTATTTAGTCACTAGCTGCACCCCGCGGTTTCACCCGCTTAGGTTTCGTTCCCGTGGGAATACCGGGATAGAAAGTATCCTATATGTTTTTCCTGGTTATAAACTATCTGTGTGCCATAATATCATCTAAATCCATTCAGCAGTTTTTCCGTGAAAGATTTGCAAACAGCAATATATTCATACATCCTCACAAATTTTCGCATTTATGATATTAGTAGGATTGTTCGTTGTTATTTGGACGGTTTCCTCGTCCATTGGGTCAAATTCGTCATTGGACATATCAATCATCAAGTTCACTGGTCCTATGACTCAACATTCCAATCTACACTCAATAAGTCGTCCAATAATTCAACCTCCATTAAACGGAGTATCAATCGAGTCATCAGACGCGGTAGAATTACGTAATTTTCTTGTTTAATTGTCGACGAGCGCGTGTTTGTTAGCGACGCCTGTATTGGCGCGCTGTTACGCATGCGTAGTCGTTATGTGAACGCGTGCAACTCACGCGCAACTTAAATTGTCATTATATGTAGGTATCTGTGAGAAGAAAAGTTTAAGGGTGATATTAAATATGTAGTTTTATTTTTAGGTAGCTTATGCCCGAGACATGGACCGCGTGTCATCATCAACCTTTTTTATCGTCCCACTGCTGGGCACAGGTCTCCTCTCATACAGAGAAGAGTTGATCTTAATCGCCATGCCCGAGATATGGACCGCTTGTCATCATCAACCTTTTTTATCGTCCCACTGCTGGGCACAGGTCTCCTCTCATACAGAGAAGAGTTGATCTTAATCGCCATGCCCGAGATATGGACCGCTTGTCATCATCAACCTTTTTTATCGGTCCACTGCTGGGCACAGGTCTCCTCATACAGAGAAGGATTGATCTTAATCACCACGGACCGCGTGTAATTTCTGGTTTTAATATTAACATTGCGGAGATTATAGAAGACGATGATGGATTTATAACCGTTAGAACGGGAAGCAAAAAGCAAGCAAGAAGATCATCTAAGAAATCTGATACTAGTATAAGTGGTGAAAGGAGTGTAATATCTCAGGGCAATGTCGTGAGCATTACGGGAAAAGATAAAGTATTGCCAAAACAATTTGGTTTAGCTAAATTATTGAAGTCAGAAAATATCCTAAACATAAGCAAAATAAAATATAAAAATGCATACAAGGTAATTTTAGAATTTGAAGACAGAGAGAACGCTGAAAAACTGGTTAAGTGTCAAAAGTTTCTAGATATGGCCTTCAGATGCCAATTTGTAAATGAAGTCAATTTGTCTTATGGAGTTGTTAAACATATAGATTTAAACATAGATATAGAAGAAATAAGGCAGAGTGTTGAAAGTGATTATGAAGTTGTCAGTGTGAGAAGATTAAAACGTCTCGAGGTGTCTAGAGAATGGGTGGATAGCGAGACAGTTCGACTATGTTTTAAAAGTTCTATTTTACCCTCATATGTGTCAATGTACGGGTGTCGGTTTAAAGTGGAACCATATATGTTTCCTGTTACACAATGCTCGGGTTGTTGGCGTTTTGGGCATTTAATAAAATCATGCCCGACAAAAATAATACGCTGCCCGAAATGTGGGGAAAATCATGGCAATTGTGATACTACAAACTACAAATGTATAAACTGCAAGATGCAACATATGGCGTTAGAAAAGTCATGTCCCATGTTTATTAAAGAAAAGAAAATACGGGAAATAATGTGTGAGAAGAATACTACATCAAAGCATTGTACATATATTTAGAAGGAAAAAAAACACCAGTTGAACATCATATTACACAAAAACAAACGCATAATGAATCTATTCTATTTTATAATGATAAGACTTCGTACAGGGACATATTAATCACAAAAGTTCGCCCAGAGAAACGAATTCTGGAAAGAAATAAACTACATATTAACAACGAAGATAAAGAACAAAGCGTGGAAGAGTCGACAGATTCAATCATTCTGGGTAAACATTCTGTAAGAAAACAAAAGAAAAAGAAAAAAAGGTCAGATCCGTGTCGTAATATTACAATTGATAATGAAGAGGAATCTCATTTACAGCAGGAAAGAATGGAAAGCAGTAAAGGACCCCCAAAGCGTAACGTTGATTTTAAAATATTATTTCATAAACTCAAAGAAGTATGTTTATCTGATTGTAGCTTCGATGTTAAAGTTAAATTAGTGTGTAATTTTATATTTGAACAGTGTTTTCAATTAGTTTGGAGCTTTTTTAAGGAAGGAGATGTTTTTAATACAATTATTTCTGTGTTTAAAGATGGCTTGTTCACGTAAAAACATAAATTTAAATATAATACAGTGGAACGCACAGAGCTTGAAACCCAAACTAGAAGAATTTAAATGCTTATTATTGCAAGAAAAAATACATATAGCATTAATTAGTGAAACTTGGTTGGGAGAAGAGGTCTATATAAATACTAATCCTTACAATATTTATAGAAAAGATAGAGGGGATTCGTATGGTGGGGTTGCTATCGTTGCTCACAAGTCAATAAAGGTACAGGAATTACAGGTAAATTCAAATAATCCGGGCATCGAGATGTTAGGTATTAAACTTAGTAACTGTGGCTATATTAAGCATATAATTTCAATTTATTGTCCTAGTTCTGTTCATACTACTCAATCTGATTGGGATAGAATTTTTTCTTTGTTTCCAAATAATTGTTTAATAGCGGGAGATCTTAACGCTCACCACACAAACTGGTCATATAAAAATGACAATAGAGGGAAACAAATATTTGAGTCAGCATTAGAATTTGGTTTTACGTCTCTGAATACTGGACAGCCCACTAGGGTTAAATTAGTAAATAATATCCTCCAATCCTCTTCACCCGATGTTACATTTGCATCTGTGGATATTGCTATTAATTTTGACTGGAATGTTATGAACGAAAACTTAGGAAGTGATCATTTATTTATTAGGTTTAAAATAAATTATTTCGAGGATGTTTACTTTCATAAAAAACGAAATTACAAATTAGCCAATTGGACTGGATACAAAAATGATCTTCTCGATAGCTTTTCTCATTTTCATGCGGAAGGTGATGTTCAGCTTTTGTACGATTATTTCACCTGCCAAATAAATAATGCAGCCGATGAGAATATTCCAGGTATCAAATTTTGTAATATACCAAATAATAAATTTAAGCCGAAAGGATATTGGAGTCCTGATATATCTAAAATGATTGCAGAACGTCGACTGGCACTCAAAAACTTTAGAAGGAATCCAACACCAGGAAACCTTGCCTCACTTAAAAGAAAAACTTCGGAGGCTAAACAGGCTATTCAAAAAGCGAAATCTAATGATTATAGGAAACTATGTGCAGACATTGATCACAAAGTTTCAGCTTCAGACATGTGGCGTCGACTGCGATGGGTGAAGGGTTATAGGAAATCTAATATTCAGTTTCCTCAGGAGCTAAAAAGAGAAATGTTATGTGATCTGGCACCAGATTATGTCGTTTCGCTAAAACCTATCTTTACGTCTAGACATGTGTTACTTGAATCTGAGTTTACGTTGCAAGAGTTGAGTAATTGTTTAAAGAAAAAAGATACTGCTCCGGGCGAAGACCAGATAACGTATTCCATGATTTTACATCTGCCACATCTTGGTAAATTATTCTTGCTTAATATCTACAATATTATATTAAATTCCGGTAAATTTCCATCGCAGTGGCGTGATATTAGAGTTATACCCATACCAAGATCAGATGCTGGCTTGAATGTTAACAGCAAACCAAGACCTATTTCATTAATGTCGTGTACATGCAAAATTTTTCACGCTATGATTACTAAAAGACTCGAATGGTATGTGGAGAAGAATCGAATTTTATCTCCTAATACTGTCGGTTTTAGGAGAGGGCGGTCGAGCTATGATTGTCTCACAAGTCTAGTAACTCAAATTCAGATAGGCTTTACAAAGAATCTTTCAACTCTTGCGTGTTTTCTTGATATTAAAGGCGCGTATAATAATATATTAATAGAAAAATTACTGCAGGTTCTTGATAGCTTGGGTGTTGGTAAAAACATTTGCCAATACTTATGGAATTTTCTTAGCGAACGACATCTTAAAGTTGCTGACGAGTCTGCAATCGATATGGTCAGATATGCACGAAATGGCTTGGCGCAAGGTGACCCCATCTCTCCGTTACTTTTCAATATAGCTACATATAGGTTTTGTCGAGATATTGTTGATGTGCACTCATGTCAATATGCAGATGATTTTGCACTATATTTTACTTGCAGGGATATCACAGAAGGTCAGAATAAAATACAAAATGCTCTAAATACTTTCACAGTTTTACTAGATCAATTAGGACTGGAACTATCCACAAGTAAAACGAAATATTGTGTTTTTAGTAGAGGATATAGGCAACAGCAACTGCAACTTCTAGTAGGTAATAGAGAACTTAGCAACGTATGTTTTTATAAATATTTGGGCGTCTGGTTGGATAAGACATTGCGCTGGGGTAAACAGATCAACGAATTAGTTGGAAAAATTCAGAGGCTTCTCAACTTACTTAAAATACTTACAAGTCCCGCCTGGGGTGTCCATCAAGTTCATCTTCGTAGGCTCTATGTAGCTTTAATAAGGAGTAGATTAGACTACGGGTGCTTCTTATATGATAATAGTGCTAAAGTAAATACTGATAAACTAGAAAAAATCCAAAATCAAGCTCTAAGAATAGTAGGGAGTTTTATAAGAAGCACACCTATACACGTTATGGAGTGCGAGCTCTGTGTGCCTCCACTGCACGTTAGGAGAAAATGGTTAGCATTCAAATATTGTTTAAAGTCGTATTCTATATCCGATAATGTAATTATAAAGCAGCTGTCGGAGCTTAGCGCTCTTAGACACAACAGATATTGGGCAAATAAAAAGCTTCCACTACTTATTAGTGTTTTTGATAAGGTCAGAGAAGAACGTATAACGTCATCCCCGATTTTAGAAATGTATTCATTGGATATATGGGTAACTAGTATTAACGTTCAAAATATAATAAAGACTAATTTAGACTCAATTAAAAATCCTAAAAATATGTATGATGTCAACTCACTTAAAACTGAAACTTTGAGAGAAATGTCGGATAAATATCAAGATTATTATAAAATATATACTGATGGGTCTAAGAGTGCTAATGGTAATGGAGCTGCTTTCTATGACCCTGCGAATTTGGGGAATACAAATACTTGTTATAAAATAAATAACTATATGTCAGTTATGTCCTTGGAGCTCTTTGCAATTTCAGAAGCGCTTACGTATTGCATATCCATTGAAAATAATAGAAAAATATTAATTTGTATAGACAGTAAGAGTGCATTACAACATATAGCTCGATGCGCCTCTGGTTTCAGAGGTGCACCGATAGCTTATGAAATTTTATCTAAAATTTACTACCTATCTTTAAGAGATATGGATCTGAAGTTGCAATGGGTTCCCTCACACGTAGGTATTAAGGGTAATGAGGAGGCTGACCGTTTAGCGAAGTTAGGTATTGTTGATGGAAGGGAAAAAAATATTGGAACTAATTATATAGAAATATTACCTAAGTATAAACATATGTGTCACGAGGTTTGGAAAGAGCATTTTAATCAAAGATCGAAAGATAAAGGGATATGGTACAGGTCTATAGTTTCGGAACCTCCTCATATACCGTGGTTTAATGACACTAGGTTAACTAGGGAATTCATAGTTGTAGCTCACAGATTGAGATCTGGACACATGCCGCTGAATAATTTTGGATATCTAATGAAAAAAATTAATTCACCCAATTGTGAGGTGTGTGGCACTCTGGAAGATATCGTACATTTACTGACGGAGTGTGTCAGATTTCAGTCCGCCAGAGAGGATCTAGTTAGAGAGCTAAATTTAAATGTAAACGATGTTGGTATGTACCATCATATATTGTCGACACCAACCTCTGGAGCTGCTTATAAATTAATTAAGTTTGTGTTATTACGTTTTGCGGCATAAAGTAGGTGTTTTATTGTTGTGTTTTGCTAATATTATTAATTATAAGGTCTGATGGGACTGGCATGTGCAATAATTGCATAAAAGTCCCTAAAAATAAATAAAGAAAAAAAAAAAAAAAAAAAAAATATTAACATTGCATCACCCATCCACAATATAACTTCTTACCGTTCTTGTTAACCTCTTTTACATTTGCTTGAGTCTTTTATTTTTTATTAAATTATAATATAGCGTTTGACCGCCATCCCGCCTGATGGTAAGCAGTGACGCAATCGTTGATGGTAAAGCGCACTAGTTTTTTAAAAGCCTATTCACTCTAGCCTTGAAGTCACTCAAATTGTAGTCCGACGGAAACACCGCCGCCGACAAGTTCTCGTCATCAACTCTATTCGTCTAAACGTTTTTAGGATCAACCTTAACTAAATCCGCTGTTATATTTTTAAATATATATGACGATGTCAGCGACGGCGGAGCGATAAGGTCATCACCATTCTTGCTGTGGTAATAAGGGCACCATTTAGTAGGTGGCGTTTTGTATTAAAGCACGAAGTGTACATATACCCTCCAATCTTGGCAATAACAATTTAAATAGACAAACCGACAGTTACACCCTGGAGAACGGCCCTGGTCCGCGTCTGAATCCGAAGTCACCGTTTGATGATCCCCACTTTCCAAATCGACTCTTCCCACGTGCCGCCATTACAAAATAACGTCACAGCGTTTTCCCCAATACTATGTAAGTCAAATGAGCAACTTTTATTAAAATGATATCGTTATCCACGACATATATAGGTATATTCGCTCTTACGCCGAAATCATAGTATTGTCAGACTTCTCGCACTTGTACCAAATTGTTAGCAAGACTGGAGCTGATCGGTAAATAATATGGAACAAACCTTCTGTTTCTCTATATCGTTGCTAACGTACTAGTAAGGCACGAGAAACAGCCTGATTTTTTTGTTTTGTTATGTAAAGTTGTGGGGAAATGTGTGGATATGATAATTCTTGTGTGAATAACGAAGGTGCAGCGTATTCATAGTGGCTTGTTTAATCGTATTCAACATTGCATAGGCGTAGCTTTGAGAACATTTATATGGCCGGTGAAATTCACAAAAGGAGGTGAACTCTTAGTTGACACCTGGAAGAGTATTTATTGTCCGATATTATGTGTCATCATCATCATCATTTCAGCCGAAAGACGTCCTACTGCTGGACATAGGCCTCCCCTCCACGACGACCGGTCCTGCGCCTCCCGCATCCAGCGGTTTCCATCGGCCCCATCGGGCATCGGTCCTACGGGCAATGTGTCCAGCCCACTGCCACTTTAGTGTTGCATTTCTTCGGGCTATGTCGGTTACTCTCGTTCTTCTGCGGATCTCCTCATTCCTGATTCGATCGCGCAGTGAAACCCCAAGCATAGTCCTCTCCATTGCCCTTTGAGTGACTTTGAGCCTTCTTATAAGGCCCATTGTTAGCGACCACGTCTCAATTCCATAAGTCATCACTGGCAACACACAATGGTCGAAGACTTTTGTCTTGAGACACTGCGGTATTTCGGACGAGAAGATTTTACGTAGCTTCCCGAAAGCAGCCCAACCGAGTTGGATTCGACGATTGACCTCTTTCTCGAAGTTGGACCTTCCTAACTGGATAGTTTGTCCCAGGTACACGTAACTGTCAACAACTTCGAGAACAGAGTCTCTAATCTTTATAGAAACTATCGATAAAGGTCTCCTTAATCGCACTACACGTTACCACGTTATTAACACAGGTGTCACCATCACACACCAAATATAATATGAAATTTTACATAATCATCATAGTAACAATACTAATGAATTTTGAAATAATTTTTTATTTCCGCGAATTAATTCCAACTTCCCCAAAATTGGGTATTTTTTTAATAAGTGACAACACCATTTTAGACAGTATTATTATGAATTTATGAGTGAAGCAATGGGACCACGTGCCGTGTGCCCTGCCCCCTTCACCCGCGCATGTATGCCTACCGTGTTGCCTACCGCACATGTAGTAAGTTAAGTACCTCGTTTTTTCGAAATAATATTTTATTTTTTAGAGGTTTTTTTTTAAGTTTAGCCCGGCTTTGTAGGCATTATTAGAACTAGTTAACGATACCTAACAATACCTTCACGGATCGGACAAGGTTTTCTTTACACATTGTATATTAGTATGGATAAAAACGTACATATGTCTCATAATTTATTACGTCATTATTATCGCAGAAGTTAACAAATCTAATACAAAATGTACTGAAAAGGGATACGTGCCTAAGAAGGAGAACCTTAATATCCTATTGTGATTTTACAAGCTGTTTTATGCTTTACGATGTACTTAGCCATTGTGCAAAGATAATTCTATTGCAATATCTTCGATAATATAGTGGTAAAAATATCTATTTCCTTTTGTATCGAAATGCGGAAAATTCGTTTAATGCACGTATTGCTTATGTTGACCGACATTTACATAAATATAGTGGTATTTTGAGCTGCAAGCTTTTGCACGTGATTTTGAACCCTAATTCGATTGTCTTAATGGTCCATCTAGGAACAATTTAGCGGCAGTTTCTCCACTATATATTATTTTTTTACAAGTTTAACAGCTTTTTCATTAATAAAATATTAAACTAAGGTAGATAAGTCACTAGCGCACTGAAAATGAAGCGTACAAAAGAAGGTAAGTCCAGTATCTCGCTTTAGTCACTCTCGATACACTCGTAAAAACAAACTACAAATTCTAGCCATCTTTTTCTTCTCTATGCTTTAGATTGCGCCCCATCTCACTCACACTGTACCAACGTGTGAAATGTACGTAGAATAAAAAAATTGCATGCGTGTGCTGCTGCTCCGATCGGCACATTTATTTTGGTTAATTTGTTAGAGCATATCATATCTGTTTAATATTATATGAATGAGCTTTTTATTGGATATATGTCAAGATGTCATATTTATTTTTCATTTAAAAGTTACTTATCAATATATTGAAACAACCCTTAATAAATTTCATTTGCTTGTTCATTGAAATGAAATAAAACATGTTTCACACACACAAACACCTTATGTCATGTATATAGGCTCATATTTCTTGCAATATATCTTTCATCGATTGCAATAGACAATGAGTAATGATTTCATTGCCACCAACATGAAAGTACACGATATTAGATAATTAAGTGCAGATTTCTACTAGCACGCAACAACGTGTAGTGTGTGGTGAGTTGATTTGAACCGTTAACTGCGTTTAGTAGTACCTACAGTGTAAATATTTGTATGCATGAATATGAATATTTGCACTGGTCTGGTCGTGCCTCGGAAAGCACATTAATACGTTGTTCTTGGTTGCCATAGAACATCTAATAACTGTCGCTACGGGATCTTGGAGCCCTCAAAAGTTCAACAATTGGTGTAACTGCAATGCTTCGATGTCGCCTTCGGGTTGTGGAGGTCAGACGGCAGTCGCTTCATGGAAAATATCGCAGTTTAGCCAAAATCAGCAGTTAGAGAGGTAAAGCGGACCCCAGACTCCAGCCTCTCAGACCAAAGCTGAAAAAGCTTCGGATGCGACTGGGATTAACGTTGTGATGATGATGAACGGCGTTTAGTAATACATGATCACCGTATTATGTTTCCACTGCTGGGACACACTTGTTCGAAAGGGAGTGGGCTGTAATCTACCACATTCGGGTACATATAACATGTCTTTCAAATATTTAGTTTTAGAACTTGCTCGTTTCCTCACGATGTTTTCCTGCACCCGTTTGAGAGCAGTAGTGATTAAATTATATTAAGTAAACTGAATGTAGGTTCGAACACTATCATCACCATCAACCTTTTTATCGTCCCACTGCTTGGACCCCGAGGCGGAGGTGCGCGCGAGTGACAGCGCGCGCCTCTGAGGCGATACACGGGGTAGCTTAACAGTAACACCCCACTACCCCGTGCCGGAGACGAGGCCCGGGCAGACCGGGCCAGCACGAGAGTGTGGGGCTACGGAAGAATTTAGACTCCCGCGGCCCCACGCGCGCTCGTGATAGAAGAGACACCGCGGGTTTTAGCCAGTAAAAGTCTGACAGACCCCGTCGCCCACCCTAGGGCGGCGGACATCCTATGAGGATTTCCACCCCGAAAAAAAAAAAGAGGTCTTCTCTCATACAGAGAAGGATTAAGCGTAATCACCCCGCTTGCTCAATGCGGGTTGGCGATTTCAGACTTAAAGTCCAGGTTTTCTCAAGATGTTTTCCTTCACCTAGTAATCAGTCTTTGGTGTCCACGATATACTTAGAAAGTACATATAACTTAGAAAAGTTACATTGGTACTTGTCTGACCTGACACTCGATCAATCGAGCCCGGATACTCCTACTGGAGAGGCTGGTGTTTTAACCACTAGGCCACCACGACTAGACAGGTTCGAACATAATATGTGAACTTGCAACTCGTAAATCGCTTCGCTTACCACATCATTTTTTTTTAAACTATAGAAGCTTTATAGCGATCCACGGATGTTGGTGTCGGGCAGTTTATGGTAAGCAGTGATGCAATGTTTCACGTCAGGATTGACGCAGTGGCTGAACGATCAACTGCTGCGCTGCATGTCGTGGGTTCGATTCCCGCACGGAGCAAATATTTGTATGACCTACAGGTAAATGTTCCGGGCCTAGTTGTTTGTGTATGTGAGTTTAAATGTTTGTTAACGCACCCACGATACAGGAGTAACTAGTTCTTAATGTGGCGCAACGTTATTTAAAAAAAAACGTTATATTTAATATTGTTATAGTTTAAGTTAGAATGTGATTAATTTTGGTAACAATATAACATATTTTTTGTTTATGCGAAACAAGAAACACGTGTCTAGTATTTTTAAGTAAAGAATCTGTGTACAAAATTCAAATAGATATCATGAAAAACCACAAAGTATGAGCTTGTTATATCCTACTTGGTTGTCCCAACAAAAATATGGTCCACGAACCGTTCAGGCGGGCGAGCCGGGTGCATTGACCTGTGGCGGCTGTGGCGTTAGCTGAGCGCGGGCATGCTCACGCGTAAGCTGCGTAGCGCGCTCAGTAACCACACTGCAACAATTTCTAAATGTATATGAGAAAAAATATAACATGGTGTAAAAATGACTGGAATCGATCCAGCTGCTTATTCTGAACAACCTATGTTCAACAAAAAATAACGTTGTATTATAAGAAAGTATCTCTGCCCCAGCTGCTACTGCATGTTTCCCTCTCCCTCATATTTTCCACTTTTGTTTGTACTGCTGTGCCTTATCCATCCAATCAGTTAGGTACGACTCCAAAACCCACGCCAGCGTTTCTTAGGCCTGCTTCGGTGTCCCGTTTACAGGCACACTGCATGATGATTCTGGCTCACCTGTCTCCATGCATCCTATAGGTCCTGTCCCACTTCAGAATCGCGGAGTTATCACCAACATCGGCGATTCCCGTGTTGGAGCGTATTGTGGTGCTGGACATATGGTCGGTTAGTTCATTTTTTTTTTTTTTTTACTTTCTACCATCCATCGTCAGTATATACTACTTATCGTTAAAATTATTTAGACTGAGTAGTATCATTAACCAGGGAGAAAACGTATGCGTTAGTAGGTATGTAATGACCAGAGATCGGAATGGGTAGAGTGAATTGGGGTCATTGATCGGAAACATATATATTAATATGGGCATTCCTCCGAATTTATTGAATAGGTTGATTATTAAAAAAAATATGTGTAAATTATATTAAGTCGTAAAACCGTTTGATTTGGCCATACCCTTCATTAGAGGCAAAAAATAAAATATTGAGATGTATTTTTCACCAAGTAAATAATAAATTACTTTAGTTTTGTTACCTTCCTTTAAATGAATTGAGTAGTAATAATGTCAGTACCAATATTAACAATATTTACTTGGATCCGGAATTACATTCCGGGAAAATGGCTTATCCACGTTCTTCTTTCTGTGGACATTTTTGATACAAGTATCAAAAATCACTCTACCTATTCCGATCACTGGTAATGACACTTAACCGTATACTATAATCAGACCATAATGTACCCATTGCTGATACACTGGCCTGTCACTCGCTGAAAGTGATTGATTCGACCGTGATCGTAATCCACAACATCGAGCCATTTTTAGGATTCCATACCTAAAAGGTAAAACGGAACCTTATTCATGAGATTTCGCTGTCCGTCCGTCTGTCACCAGGCTGTATGTCATGAACCGTAATAGCTAGACTAAAATTTTCAGAGATTATCTATTTCTGTTGCCGCTATAACAACAAGTAAAAACAATAAAATATTTAAAGGGGGCTCCCATACAAGAAACTTGAACTTTTTCCGTTTTTAAAGACAATGTTACGGAACTCTTCGTGCGGGAGTCAGACACGCAATTGGCCGCTTTTTTACTGTCATTTTAAACATTTTCCAATTTTTGGTTCTAGAACATTCATTCCATTTGAGCATTTTTTTCTCTCACGGAGAGGAGGCCTGTGTCCCAATTGTGGAAACATTATAGGCTGATTATAATGGTTCTGTTTGAGAGCAGTGGTGATAAAATTAAGGTCCGTATTCCAGAAGGAAACTCAAGCATTGATTTCTGTTTACGCATTACTTAAAACTAGTTTCGACCAATCAAATGGCTTGAAACGAGACTTAAGTAGAACTTGAGTTTTGAGTGACGTTCTGTAATACGGACCTTAGTCTCTGTGTGGCTTCGAACTTATGACCTACAACTCGTAAGTTGCGACCGTTACCACCGGACCACCACTGCTCCGCGACCGCGTTTTTTTCCTAAATACCTCTAACAACGTCATTACAACTTCCTACACAATTTTTCTCATATCAAATCGCTTTCGTCACGCAAATAAATATCTAATTCCGTATTAACCATTTTTTCTCACAACTTTCACTGTTATTTCTTTCATTCACACTGTACTAAAAAGTGTTCTGCGACCTACATAGATGGCGCTTTTAATATCAAAGTTATAATATTTATTAATCATATTTTTATGTTCGACTCTTGTTAGGCGGCGGTTACATTGGTAGAGTTTCAAGTCTAGTACAGCGGTCGAGGCGATTAGGATTTTTTTTTTTTTTGTAGTGTGGCACTAGTTATGACTTTGTGCCAATTTCAAGTAAAATAAAAATCTTCAAAAGTTCCTTCTTTCTTTCTCTTATGGCTTTGCACGGTTTGTGCATTTTGATTTAGCCAATGTCACGTAATGAATTATTCATGTCGAAAAAGACGGCCGCGCGAACCGAACACAGAGGAAGTTTTAGTACAATGCCATGATGTGGCCACTATGCTACAATATTTCACTGTTCTTTATGAATTATTCACTTCATGCACTTTTTACTACATAAATCACGCGTTTTTATTTAGTAAACGACACTATAAATAATTTAAAAGTCCAATGAAAAATGAGCGTGGCACTCATCTTAGCTTCCCACCAAAACCCCGATTACGATTATTAGACACTGCACCCAACTTGCGAAGCGCACTCTTACTATCAATTGGTATCATTTTGAAGCATATGGCTAATTAATTGCTCCATATTTTCTAAAAATGTGTCTGCTCAACAACGTAAATAACTCAATGAATATTGTTGAACTGTCAAAATGAAACCCATTGCTACTGATAGTGTGTTTTGCAATTACCCATTACTACTTGACCAATATGAATATGTGGAGGCATGAGGAACAGGGAGTAAAGTACATGTTCGGTAGGCGGTAAACTCTTATTGCGAGATGTAGAATTCGGGTGACGTCAGTATGACGCGTTGGTCGCATGTGGCGATTGTAGCTACCGCTACAAATACTCCATCAATGTGAACGCAGCCTCTACAACATTTTATTACACAATGGTGATTTCTGGATGTTTAGAAGTGAAATGGTGTTGTTTTGTGCAATCATTTGAGAGGAACGCTCGTAACCACGATAATCAATACTGTTATGGCGTCGTAAAAAGTAACACCTTTTTTAATAACCGGTGGCTGTGTTGACAAGTTGATGTTTTATAAATGCAGAAGTACGGTTTTTCTAATCTACTAAAACTAAACTTAATAAACTAGAGCGCTTTATCAGCAACAATTTGCGGTCAAACACTAGCTTTAATAATTATTAAATATATATATATATATATATATAAATGATTTATTAGATTGATTGGATAAATTCATGTATACATGAATTTATACATATTTTGTGATGTAATCCTTGCCTGTACTAGGGTACCTAAGGCGGCCCATAATTTATGGTAATACAAAAAAATAGTAACAATATTGGGGCTGGGTTTTTCGAGATTTCGCCAAGTAGTTAATTGATTCACGTGACCGGATGGCCTGTCCTGGTTAAAGATTTAGCATTGTTATACATCATACACAAACATAATCAGCCTAATGTAAATGTACCTAGTGATCCCTCCGTGTTTGTAATCATCACCGAGAGAGCGGCTGTGCCTCAGGAGCACGGTTCTCCTTTTGGTGAGAGGGAATGGGCCGTAATCTACCAATGCAGGTTTGTAGATCTCAAATGTTTTCGATATTTTGTCTCGAGGACCCGTTTCCTCACGATATTTTACTTCAACGTTTGAGAGCAATGGCGTTGAAAATAATTTACAAATTGTAAAGCGCCTGGCGGTGGTCGAACCTACAACCTACTGATTAAAAGACGCTCTCATTGCCATACAACGTGACAATGCTGGCAGTTTTTGGGGACTCTTCGTGTTGACAACGTTGCCAATTTTTTTAATACCATAAGATTCATTTGCTACTTCTTCCCACGTCCATATTATTACTTATTTTAAGTATTATTTTGATCACTAAATTGAATCACACTATGAACGTATTCAACATAAGAAGTTTATAGTTTAGATATTGGTTTCTTTAGTTACTAATTAATGCTACTAATTTACTTAAAACCATTGATAAAATATTAAACTAAGGTAGATATGTCATTAGCGCACTAAAAATGAAGCGTACAAAAGGAAGTAAGTCCTGTATCTCGCTTTAGTCACTCTCGATACACTCGTAAAAACAAACGACAAACACTAACAGCGCAAACGACAAACACTAGCCATCTTTTTCTTCTCTATGCTTTAGATTGCGCCCCATCTCACTCACACTGTACCAATGTATGCCGAATAAAAATATGCATGTGTGCTGCTGCTGTGTTCGGCACATTTTTTTTGGTCAGTTTGTTAGAATATATCGTATCTGTTTAATATTTTATCAATGCTTAAAACATAATCTTTATAAGCCAATTTGTGTGGTATGGAGCAACGATTGGAGTTAAAGACTAAAATACAACAGCCATTGCATTCACGACCTTGATCTTTCCACATAATATATCGCTAAAAGTTATTAATTGCTATAAAAATGCATCACCATACAAACCTCGGTATTTTCAATACATACGCAATCAACCCAAATCGGAACTGGCTATGAATGTAAATTATGTTTTAATTATACACCATTAAATATTATTACATTCTATCTTATATGTATGTATATTTTAAACCACCATACTTTATTGCATGTCCATATTATCCATGCATTCTACCAGCATTGTTACAAATGTTTGCCGAACTTGTACATTTAACTCTCTAATAAAGAATGTGTCCAATATTATCGCCAATGTTGGACATTTAACTAACATTATAGTCTTATGGACTTCTATAGAAAACTGCATTATAGGTATTTATCGGCGTGTAAGGCTGTGATTTATAGAGAGTACTAGCTGTTGCCCGCGACTCCGTCTGCGTGCACTTCAGTTTATAAGCGCCTGTTAAAATAATGGGAGCAATATGTACATACGCGTTTTCTTCCGTTATCGCAACATTTTTCGTTACTGCTCTGCTCCTATTGGTCATAGCGGGATGTTATATAGCCTATGTCCTTTCTCAGGCTCTAGACTATCTGTGTACCAAATTTCACTACAATCGGTTCAGTAGTTTTGGCGTGAAACCCGGACGGACAGACAGACAGACAGAGATACTTTCGCATTTATAATATTAGTATCCATACTAATATTATAAATGCGAAAGTAACTCTGTCTGTCTGTCTGTCTGTTACGCTTTCCCGCCTAAATCTCTCAACCGATTTTGATGAAATTTGGCACAGACAATCTTTGGACCCTGAGAAAAAACATAGGCTACCTGTTATCCCGGAAAAAAATTATGTTCCCGAGGGAAATCTAAAAAGCGCGATATAACCGAACACCACGCGGGCGAAGACGCCGGCGGAAAGCACACAATCTTTAGACCCTGAGAAAGGACATAGGCTACCAAATTTGATGTTCCCGAGGGAAATCTAAAAAGCGCGATATAATCGAAATTTACGCGGGCGAAGCCGCGGGCGGAAAGCTAGTGGATTATAATGGACACTAATGCTGGTTTTATAACGATATAGTTTCTTGTAAATGTATGCCTGTTATCTGTCAATTTGTGTTGAGATCGTTAAGCTAAGTGCTGTTGGAGCTGCAAGGTAATCGCGTACCGTAGTGTCAGTAGCAATGGGTATCATTTTGACAGTTCAACAGCTTTCAATGCGTTATTTACATTGTTGATCAGGCACTTTTTCGAGCACATGGAGTAATGGATTAGCAATATGCTTCAAAATGATTCCAATTGATAGGAACAGTGTGTTACGCAATTAGGGTGCTGGTCTATTAGATAAAAAAGTACTGATGGTTCTAGTTGCAGTTACCAACAACTGCTTCCTAACTAATCTTTGTCAGTATCTTCTTCTTCAGCCTATAGATGTCCACTGCTGGACAAAGGCCTCCCCCAAGGCTTTCCACGCTGACCGGTCTTGTGCTGCCCGCATCCATCGGCTTCCCGCGACCCTCACCAGGTCATCGGTCCACCTTGTTGGGAGCCTCCCTACGCTGCGTCTTCCAGTACGTGGTCGCCCCTCCAGAACCTTACTGCCCCATCGGCCATCGGTTCTACGAGCAATGTGCCCTGCCCACTGCCACTTAAGTTTAGCGACTCGCAGAGCTATGTCGGTGACTTTGGTTCTTCTGCGGATCTCTTCATTTCTGATTCGATCACGCAGAGAAACTCCGAGCATAGCTCTTTCCATTGCCCTTTGTGTGACTCTGAGCTTTCGTATGAGGCCCATTGTGAGCGACCACGTTTCAGTTCCGTAAGTCATCACTGGCAACACACACTGGTCAAAGACTTTAGTCTTGAGACACTGTTGTATCTTGAACGACGAGAAGATGTAGCGTAGCTTCCCGAACGCTGCCCAACCGAGCTGGATTCGCCGAAACACCTCTTTCTCGAAGTTGGACCTACCTAGTTGGACTGTTTGTCCCAGGTATACATACTCGTCAAAAACTTCGAGTGCAGAGCAACCAACTACAATTGGAGTGGGTGTGACATGAGAGTTCGACATATACGTATTGGAAAATGTGGTATACTTAATACAGCGAAATTAATGAAAGTAGAGTCTCATTTGATGAGGTTTATATTTTTGAAGCGTTTAAAAGCTTTGACCCTTTGACAAAATTATTAATTTCTGTTAATTACTCACTGTTTCATACTGTAAACGATACAAATAATCATGCCATTTCCAAAAATATGTCAAAAGAAACTTACGATTTAAGGCGAGTATCCACCGCCGTAGACATAATTACGATCCGATCGAAACGTTTCGCCTCGTCTTTTATACCACGTACATCGAAGGACTGAAATAATTTACCTGCGGCGGTCTTTCGTCTATTACACTATAGTTGAGCCAAATTCGATAAAGAATAGAGGTAAACAAACCGTTGCTAGGCAACGAGAAGTTTACGCCTAAAACACAGATGTTAACAACCTTTTCAATTTCATAAAAGTAATAATCCTACTTCCTACTTACCTAAACATTTTATTTATGTTTAGATATTTATGATTTGCATAGAACGCTTAACCGATTTGAATGAAATATGACACACATGTAAGCTAATTTCCTAATAGGTTAATTTTTTTGATACATATTATTATAATTAGTCCATACTAGAAAGTATTACAATGCTTGTGTTATGTAGTTGATTTGAAAGTAATTACAATACGCTAAATTGTATTGACAAATGCCTCAACTTTATTCATTGCTTGAATTCCACAAAATGTGTTTAATACCTGGATTTCATCCATCTTTCTTTTTTTTTTTAGGGCTATCACGTAAAATTAATGTCGACTTTAATGGTTTTTCGAAATACCAAGTTATTATGCATGTTATTTTAATGATTCTATTGAAATATGCTGCAATAGGAATTTTTAATAAATAGTTAGCATGTAAAAGTCGATAATCATGTAAATAACAGAAGATTAGTAAAACGTGAGTTGTGATAACCCTAAATTGGTTGGTTTACCTCTATTCTTTATGGAGCTAGGCGCTGGTATAGAGTGAATAGGCGCATAGTAAACTAGCGCGCTTTACCATCAACGATTGCATCATTGCTTACCATCAGGCGGGATCGATCAAGATCGGTCAAGCACTATTTTATACTCCGAGAGGCGGGCAAAGATCCTCACTGACTGCCTGAGGGAGAACGTCGAGGTTTCACGGCGAAGGTGATGCTTAAAAGATCGTGTCTTTTAAGCTTCGGATAATATGGCTAGAGATAGCAGAAGACAGGGCAAGAGGTTTGGAAGGAAATGCATTAGTAGGAGAATAATTTAAGCTAGAACAAAAAAAAATATCATAAGTATGACTGACTTGTGTGTCATTCCTTAAAAAAAACATTCTTCTTGGCTCCTGTAAAATATTGTGACGCTTTACACTCTGAACTGCTTCACTAATCTACTGGATATATCTCCAAGTTATACGATACATAGTCTTCAGTTAATTAGCTGATAGTGTGTTCAACTAAATAATAATAATAACAATCGATGAACCTTTCGACGACCACTACTTTTGATGAGATTTATATAGACTAGCACTCGAGGTCCTTGACAGAACGACAGGTGCCACACCGACCATATCTTTACAAAAAAAAAAACACCTGCCACTGCCACATAATTGTGATCTTATGTCAACACGTGTATATAGATACACAAAGTGAATCACCGATCACCGTATTCACCTTCAAGGCTCGAGTGGATTCCGATATAAACACCGGTGACTAATCGACTAATAACTCGTATTGTATAATCGATACAACGAATATTGTTTATTCACATGTTTTAAATTTGAACTCGCTAATGTATTATCGATATTATGATTTAAAAAAAAAAGAAAACTTAATTCAATGGGATATGGCATGCAGATATTCTTGAAATTCTATATGAGATTCTTGCACATAGTTGTTTGCTTGATATAATATCTTAAAGCAGAGAAGTATGTTGTTGGTTAAATATATTTATTAAACCATAAAAGTAAATCCGTTACACAATTTGTTTTAGCTACTTAAAATTATGCTTAAGAGTAAATCAATTTTTTTTTAAATAATTATTAACAAGCGCTTGACTGCAATCCCGCGCACTAGTTTATTAAGCCTATTCACTTAAAAAACTTAGGAATAGGAAGGATGACGGTATTGAGCGAGGTGATGCAATGTTAAACCCAAGACCAACACGACCCAAACGATGCTGCGCTAGAGGGAGATTGATCTGGAGACTCTCCACGACCAAACTCCCGACACAACAATATTTGGCGCATCGTACCCGCCACACATCGCATCACAACTAGGGTTGTAACGGAGGCTTGTTAGCGGATGCGGAGGCGACGAGTCTCACCTCCGCGGATGCGGAGGTTAACGGAGGCGGAGGCGGAGGTGAAAGTACATATAGATAAAATTGAAATATATGGTTAATTAAAACAAAATTTTTATTTTAAATACGTACATTAATAGTAGTATACTTGGTAAAAAACATATTACCTTCTTGTAATGAAAATTAAGGAGAAACAAATTGTGCTTGCCGCATTCCCGCCTCGCACTAGTTGATTCTTGACCATTTCGCGCTCAAACGCGGCCGGACTACCTATTTATTTATTGCATAAATAAGTAAATAAACCTCCGTTATAACTCCGCTAAAAATTGTGCGGAGGCGGAGGCGGAAGCGAAGATACGATTTCTTGCGGAACTTCCGCAGTAACGGAAGCGGAGGCGAAGCTCCGTTACAACCCTAATCACAACTGCTCAGACCCGTCCTCCGTACGGCTTCACCAGACATCATGCCGGAACACGACGAATCGCTTGGCGGCAAGACTTTGTCTGGTGGGTGGTAACTTCTGCCGGCAGCCGATGTTATGGCCTACAACCGAGAAAATAAATAAATTCTAATAATTGTGTCCAATTATTAGCATCTGCTTCCGAACTAGGTTTAAAGCCTGTGTTTCAGCACGCAGCGCCCCAAGCCCTCGGACTGGGTTTGCACGTATGAGATTAATAACAGAAGGAAACATTTACAACCATGCGACAGGCTACCGTATCGAAAATGGCACATTTCGATTATCTAATTTATTTTGCCGCAGCAAACGTCTGTCGGAAGATCGTATTTAATTGTAAGTGTATAATTTTTTGCGGTTTCGGAGTTGTGAGCTGTTTATAGGTCTTCTACAATAACGTTGATCGATGTTCGACACAATAACGGAAGCATATGAAGTAGCTGAATAACACTTATGCAGATCTTAGTATACTTAAGTCCTGGCAATGGATAGATTACTAGATACAAAAGACATAAATGCAAACAACGATGCTTGAATGCGAAAACATATTTTTCGTCATTCACCTCACCGACATTCATCGAATATCTATACATACAAGTTTCCGATCTCCTACCACCAGCTGTGCCAAACGACGTAATCACTGGAACAGATGACTTCATTAAACACACGTAGGTAGTACACTGGTGGAGCGGAACTCACAATTTCTTGCGCGCCGATTCTGATGCGCGTGCGCCAATGCGACCCGACCGTGCCCCTGTACCGTTATGACGTCGCCGCAGCTCTTTGGTAACATTACTGCAAGGAATTGCTTGGTAGATTGAAAGAAACATTTGTACTCTGTCAGTGAGTTGTTTATTTAAGAAATCACCCAAAGACTCATTAGGGAGTAGGTTAAACAGGGCTTTTTTCTGTAATGCTCAATAAACTACGATTTTGTATGGACCAAAGCTGAACAGAGCTGAATAAAAGTGGGTCCCTAATTCCTGTTCCAATTCAGATATAGCAGTGGGTGTACACCCTGCCGCGGTAACTCAATTATCCTTCGGTCCTAGTTGCGAATCGGTAAAACCAGAACCCGGGGATAATGAAAAACCCTAACAGTAGAAAAGTTGTTTTCTTTTGTGCGTTCAACAACATACATTAAGCTGTTTACGTTGTTGAGCAAAGAAAAAGCATAGGATTAGCAGTATTCTTCAAAATTATTTAGATATACAGAAGCTGATTAGACTGAGCATATCTTTCACTAAAAATTCACTTACGGATGTAACTTCGAAATAATTCAATTATGGATGTCAAATGTTACTTAACTGCTTTTACTTAAACAAAATCTAATAATCAGAAAGGTCAATTCATAATAACTTTCATGATAAAGGCAAGCCTTTTCGTTAATAACATTTGTGCTTAATATTCATTCTTGGTTATACCCATACTCATTTGCATTTAATTTCGTCTTGCGGTTAAACGGAACGAATCAGCCATTTTGATTTATGTATTGAGGGTGATACTACGCAGATTATAACAAATTCATTAGTGGATAACGATTTAACATTCACTATTTCATCCATCTTTCTCTTCTTTTTAAAATGAAAACGACGCCTCAAATTTGCATTTGATTGTTGTCATCTATACAACGTGTAACATAAAGGGTATATACATAACAAAGGCATGGCATCTTTACATGATATCAAACGATATTGGAAGGGTTTTTTAATCCTATCTTTTTATGTTAGGAAGTTATGAGGAAAAATACCGCCTGTGATAGGCTACTATCATACAAGTCGCACAGAGATATTGCAGGACATTTATCGGATTTTGGCAAGTAACGTGACGGGTAACGAGTAGTTATTAACGTATGTAGTGTGCTGCCACGGTTGTTATGATTTTATTTTAAGAAACACACGAAACCGAAAATTTGGTACCAATTTTTTGTGTATTTTATTTTGAGTTTAAACCCTTCCGATATCGTTTGATATCATCTAAAGATGCCATGCCCTTGGTATGTAAATACCCTTTTTGTTACAAGTTGTATAGTTATGCCCTGCGGTTTTTTCCGCATACATGTTTCGGTTGTACAGGTACATCCGGGAAAAAAACTTCTGTATCATGTTAATTCCGGTTATAAACATCTGCCTAATTTCATAGTAGTATCTACCGCGCCATACAAGTTGTAGGCGCTTATGTTAAGTGTAAATTCACAAGCTATGGGGCAAGTAAAATTTTTAGAGTGAGTAATCTTTGTGCGCTATGGTCGCACGCGGTTTTTTGGCAATTACACCGTACATTTTGTTAGCGTCTACTGCGTGGTTTATTTAAAAGTTAGAGATAAGTCCTCGTTTATTTTGTTTAGTAATTAGGGGAGTTTAAACATGTTCTGCGAGATTTCCATTGGGGGGAGCTGCCCTCACCTGGGTACGCCCATGGTCCCACTTCCCACACAAAAACGAACATGTAATATCAAAACACATCGTAAAACGGTAGCTAATGTAGAAAACAAAGCCACGGTGGAACCCCATTTACGACCGATGAATGACGGATCTAATAACGGTAACTTACGTGGTGCTGGTGCCATAAAATATTATGGAACCATAAGTGAAAGTGCATGTCTCTGAAGTTTATGTTTCACCGTACTATATACGTTATGAAATTGATTAGCGAAGTAATAGAAATTCTTTTTAGGTCTCATGGGAAATTGATAACTTTCGTTTTGTATTTACAACCTTTTTGTACAGTCAGTGGTTGGAATTGAGGTTCTGTTTATTAATTTTGCAAAACAATTTACGATGTTTCCTTCGGATGAATTATTCTGATTGATATTTTCGTCGTTAATACTTAATAGTCGGATAATACTTCGGCTTATAGCAGTCCACTTTTAAAATGCTGACCACACTTAGCTCTCAGCTTTTTTAAATTATTTTTTTTTACATTGTTTCGGAATAAGTGCACACCACTAAACACCCCAATTATTAGAATATTATGTTATAACATAACACATTACATTAATCTATAGTAATATATAAAGCTGAAGAGTTTGTTTGTAAGTTTGTTTGTTTGTTCGCGCTAATCTTGGGAACTACTGGTCCGAATTGAAAAATTCTTTTTGCGTTGGATAGCCCATTAATCCAGGAAGGCTTTAACATCACGCCGCGACCATTAGGAGCGGAGCATAACTAAACCACGCGAACGAAGTCGCTGACGGCCACTAGTTTTTACTATTATGCATGAAACATTGTTATACTTATTAAATTTGTTGAAAATTGTGATCACATTACAAATTTATGTAGGCACGCACTCGAACTCGTCAAAGGGTTGAAGAAGGAAGTAAGGAAGTAGCAAGGAAGGAGGGGGAAGTAGCTTTTTGAACCATTTTGGTTTGTTTTGACTGAACAACGAAAGTGTGATATAATAATTATAAATTAATTACAATTATTTTTGGTAAGTATTAAAATTAAACATGACAGAAATTAATTTAAGTATCTAACGATTCTAAATAAACTAATTTCATAATGTGCATTAATTCAGTTTACGTACTGTTACGGGCTAGGGGTACTTAAACGCCGGTTAAGGGTTACGAAGTTTATTGGCAACGAAGGTACAGTCGATTGTAGGCAATGACAAGTAGAACGTAGCTGATGTCGTACCGAAGTCTTCTCTTACGTCCACGAAGTCCGTGTTGTAAACACACAATAACGCTACAGATGTTTCTTCACGTAGTACTTACAGTTCTCGTTATAATTGTCGCAGTAGGTCTTCTTTAAGATTGCTTCTTAACTGTCGCTGTTTTCGTATCGCTAGTCGAGTGTAGACTGACTGTGCGCCGGCGTCGCGCCGCCTATATATAGGCCAGCTGATCGAACATTCCGGAATCCTCTAGACGTAATAATAATACTGCATAACTTCGAGGTCACCGGCCATGTAAGTACCTATGGTAATTCCCGGAAACGGGTTTCCAGAAATTTCGATGTCGACACTTTGTTGACAAAACTGTTGAGACCTGTACCATTCGATAGGCCGTCCTAAGTCTAGCAATGCGTTTTATTATTGTACCTAGAAAATGCCTAGATCTGGCGAAATAGGACTTAAAAGGGACACACTGCTTGTCACGCGATATTGAACCTTATGCCATCGACATAAGGTCCATTCGTAACATTGCCTCCTTCTTAGTCATGCTCGTCCCGAGCATGATTTGATCCATAATAGCGAGCTAGGCGGTCAACGTGTACGACCTTCAGCTTCCCTCTAGGTCCTTTCTTAATCCGGTAGGTGACATCGTTTATTCTGGTTACTATCGTGTATGGACCGTCCCATTTGGCTTGGAACTTTGGACTCTTTCCTTTTCTTCTAATGGGATTATGCAACCATACCAAAGTTCCCTCTTCGAATCCGGGCACGTTAGCTTTGCGGTCGTATCGGATCTTCATCTTCTCACTGGTTTTCAGACCATTCTCTCTCACTAGCTCATGTATTCCATCTAATTTACGCCGCAGGTCGGCCACATAGTCGACGGCTAGGATAGGAGTATCGGGAGGTGTTCCGGTTAGTGCATCTATGGGTAGTCTAATTTCTCGGCCGAAGTTGACTTTCGCCGGTGTGCAATTTGTGCTGTCATGTGTTGCTGAGCGGTATGACATTAAAAAGAGTGGAATGTATTGGTCCCAATCCCTTTGATGTTCTTCCACTACTTTGGCCAAATGATTCTCCAACGTCTGATTGAATCTTTCGACCATTCCATCTGACTGTGGGTGATACGGTGTTGTACGAGTCTTATGTATCCCGAGTAGTTGGCAAACCTCTTGAAATAGTGAAGACTCGAAGTTTCTACCCTGGTCAGAGTGTAACTCCAAGGGAACGCCAAATCGACAGAACACCTCGTGAACTAGCTTTTTGGCGACTGTATGAGCTTCCTGGTTAGGTACTGCAAAAGCTTCTGGCCATTTGCTGAAATAGTCTTGCATGACGATGATATACCTATTCCCTTCTTCAGTAACAGGTAATGGTCCAGCTATATCGACAGCAACTCGTTCCCATGGTGCACCAACATTGTACACTTTCAGCCGACCTCTGGCTCTCGTTTGCGGTCCCTTTACTGAGGAGCAAGCTACGCATTTTCTACACCAGTCCTCTACGTCTTCGCGGCAATGCACCCAGTAGAATCTTTTCCTCACCTTCTCCAGGGTTTTCTTTACTCCTAGATGTCCTCCGGATACTCCGTCGTGCACCTGTCTTAGCACTGACGCGACTTTATCGCAGGGGACAACTATCTGTAAGGTGACCTCCTGTCCACTGGGTGATTCCCATTTCCTCTTGAGAACTCCATTATCAATTATCAGGCTGTCCCATTGAGCCCAGTAACTTTTTGCTGTTGGGCTAAGCGCTGATATTTCACTCCAAGTGGGCCTTTGGCCACGTTTCTTCCATTCGATTACTGTCTTCAAGTCACTATCTTCCTTTTGTGCGTCTTCCAATGATTGATTATCCCAGTCTTCGTCCAAAGCGTTCACCTGGATAATCCTTACGTTCTCTTTCTTTTCCTGTTTGGCACAATGTCGGCAAGATTCTTCGCAAGGTCGTCTAGACAAAGCATCAGCATTATTGTGTGACTTGCCTTTCCGATGTTCAGTGACAAAGTCAAATTCTTGCAGCTGCTCTATCCACCTTGCTACTTGTCCTTCTGGGTCTTTGAACTGGAGGAGCCACTGTAAGGCAGCGTGATCGGTACGAAGTGTAAACTGCCTCCCAATCAAGTATTTCTTGAAGTGTTGTAGGGTCTTAACAACGGCTAGAAGTTCTCGGCGGGTAACACAATAATTCCTTTCTGGCTTGGAAAGGCATTTGCTGAAATATGCAATCACGACCTGCCTATCTCCTTGTGTTTGAGAGAGAACTCCTCCAATACCAACATTGCTGGCATCCGTGTCTACCAAAAATCGACCTTCCCGACTAGGGTAACCTAATACAGGAGCCTCACACAAGTGAGTTTTTAGTAGCGCAAATGCCTGTTCGCAGTCAGAGTTCCATTCAAATTGACACTTTTCCTCTGTTAGACGATGCAACGGCTTTGCTAACTCGGAGAAGTTCTTCACAAACCGACGGTAATATGCACACAGACCCAAGAAAGAGCGTACCTCAGTTTTATTACGAGGCGTAGGCCACTTCGACACGGCTTTTATTTTTTCAGGGTCTGTTCGAATTCCTTGCGCCGAAATAATGTGTCCCAAGTATCCAACCTCTTTCTGGAATAGTGTACACTTACTAGGACTGAGTTTTAAATTTGCTTCACGCAGTTTCTGAAAGACTTTCTCCAAATTGCGTAGGTGCTCTGCGAAGTTTCGTCCCATAATGATGATGTCATCCAAATAGACCAGGCATGCATCACCAAGCAACCCCACCAAGATGCGCTCCATTAGGCGCTCGAATGTAGCTGGAGCATTGCACAGTCCAAAAGGCATGACATTGAATTGCCAGAGACCGTTCCCAGGACCAGTGGTGAAAGCGGTCTTTTCTTTATCCTGCTGACAGATTTCCACCTGCCAGTATCCACTTTTGAGGTCAACTGTGGAGAACCATTTCATGCCACTTAGCAAGTCCAAAGTGTCATCTATACGTGGCAGGGGATAACTGTCCTTTTTCGTGGCATCATTCAACATCCTGTAGTCAACGCAGAACCTTGTACTGCCATCCTTTTTCTTGACTAGGACAACTGGAGATGACCAAGGGCTGGTAGACGCTTCGATAATCCGATTTTTCTCCATATCTCTTAACATTTTCGACACTTCCTGTTCTCTTGCAAAGGGGATACGACGTGGTCTCTGTCTTATCGGCTGTGTATCGCCCGTATCTATATGGTGTTTGACGAGCCCAGTCCTTCCCACGTCACTGTCGGTCTTAGAGAAGATGTCATGGAATTTATACAACAGTTGCTTAACTTTGTGACTTTCGAACTTGTTTAAATTGCCCTTACAATCGTCGAGTAGTGTCGATACATGTTCCTGCCACTTCTGATCAAGTTCCTTTTGGTGAGCCTCTGTTTTTCTCAAAGATGCTACATGATCGCACACACCCACCATGCAATTCTTTTCAAGAATTATTTCTTTGTTACTAACGTTGATAATGCGTACTGTTGGTTTATCGGAAATCATCATCAGTGTCCTTGCTGTTATCCAGTCTGGGTGATCTCCAGAATCTTCTATTATAATGCAACGTTTACGGCATCCTATTGGTGATAGTCTAATATCTACTAAGGTTTCTGATCTTGGTGGTAATACCGTTCTCCTTAAACAGTACACTGACCCTTGTTTTCCGCCTTGAAGAAATACTTCTTGTTCTGGGAAACTCAATACTCCTTTAGCTACATTAAGGACGCACTGCTGTTTCTTCAAAAAGTCCAGTCCTATTATGCAATCATCTGTAATATTCGCTACTAAAACGGGGTGCGTAAATGTCTTATCACCCATTTTCAAGGTCACGTTCGTTTCACCAAGGACGAGTACTGGTTGGCCAGTGGCGGTTTGTAATCGGCATTGTGAAGATCCTCTTTTCCATACTATGGTCCGAGGAAATAGCTCCGGTCGTGCAATGGTTCTTGATGCACCAGTATCCAATGTGAAACTGCAGGATTTACCATTCAGTTCTCCTTCTATAATGAGACTGTTTCCGTCACCCACTTGTGATACTGTTATAATGGGGGCTACATGTCGACCAGCCAGTACTCGCCCCATAGCCCTGGCTGTTCCTAGTTTAAATCCTCGGCTTCCACCTGTGTCCCAGAAGTGCTTCTTCCCTTAGCCTTCCTGGGACAATTGATCCGAATATGCCCTTTTTCACCGCACTCATAGCATGTTGGCCCTTGTCGGGGTTTCATTTGTGCGGTTACCTCACGAATACGGTGGTGTGGTCGGCCATCTTGGCGTACTGCTTCCACCTCCAGAGCGTGTGTCAAGGCTGCCTTCAGAGTCTGATGGTGCCCCAGACGAACCGCAGCCCTGACTTCCGCATCTCGAATTCCGTCAGTAAAAGCTTGCACCGTAGTAGCATCAATTGCTCCCGGCGTTGAAGCATACGCCCTCCGAACAATACGTTCTATTTCCGATGCCCATTGTTGCAAACCCTCACTGCTTTTCTGTGTGCGGTCGCGGAGTTGAGCCCTGTAGACATGTTCCAGGTGTTTTTCTCCATATCTAGACTCCAACGCTTCTAACAGACAGGCTAGGGTATTGCAATCGCCGGAAAGATTTTCGAGGATTTGGACCGCCTCACCACGCAGAGCAAGCGTAAGGGCGGTTACGGCTTGATCGTCGTCCCAATTGTTGCCTTTTGCGACCTTTTCAAACTGTAGACGGAAGGCCACCCATGACGTTGTCCCGTCAAAATGAGGTACCTTGAAAGTCGGCAAAGCACTGGGTACCGGTACCACACCTTTAATAACTCCTTTTTGTACCTTCTCATGCAAAAATTCTACTTCCTTCCCAAACTCCATGATGGTATTGTCTAATTTATCGAAACGCGCATCATATTTGTCTATACGAGCGTCTTGCTGGTCTATGCGCGTATCTTGCTGGTCCATACGGACATCTTGTTGTGCTGTTTTTATTTTAAGTTCGTTGACCTCTTCTTTGGTTTTTTCCCATTTTTCATTTAATTCTAATACCAGCTGCTGGGATTCCTTTATTTGTGCCTGGGTTACCGCCTGAGATTGTTGTATCTGTGCCTGGATTTCTGCCTGGGATTTTGCCTGAGATTGTTGTATTTGTGCCTGGATTTCTGCCTGGGATTTTGCCTGAGATTGTTGTATTTGTGCCTGGATTTCTGCCTGGGATTTTGCCTGAGATTGTTGTATTTGTGCCTGGATTTCTGCCTGGGATTTTGCCTGGGATTCTGCCACACTTTTAATCTGTGCCTGGGTTGCTGCCTGGGACTCTGCCATACTTTTTATTTGCACCGTCAAATGGGCCAGCAACGCCGATAAATCGCATCCACTGCTTCCGGGAATAGTAGTGGTAGTAGGCGCACTAATAGGTGTTACGACGGCCGCTTCTGTTTCGGGTGCAGGGACACCAAGCGATTCTTCCTCTTGACGCGCCAAATCCATCGCTGCTTGTCGTCGCGTGCGAACTCTTTCGTCTTCCCTTGGCGTGACCGGCATGCCGCTTCTGACACCAATTGTTACGGGCTAGGGGTACTAAAATGCCGGTTAAGGGTTACGAGGTTTATTGGCAACAAAGGTACAGTCGATTGTAGGCAATGACAAGTAGAACTTAGCTGATGTCGTACCGAAGTCTTCTCTTACGTCCACGAAGTCCGTGTTGTAAACACACAATAACGCTACAGATGTTTCTTCACGTAGTACTTACAGTTCTCGTTATAATTGTCGCAGTAGGTCTTCTTTAAGATTGCTTCTTAACTGTCGCTGTTTTCGTATCGCTAGTCGAGTGTAGACTGACTGTGCGCCGGCGTCGCGCCGCCTATATATAGGCCAGCTGATCGAACATTCCGGAATCCTCTAGACGTAATAATAATACTGCATAACTTCGAGGTCACCGGCCATGTAAGTACCTATGGTAATTCCCGGAAACGGGTTTCTAGAAATTTCGATGTCGACACTTTGTTGACAAAACTGTTGAGACCTGTACCATTCGATAGGCCGTCCTAAGTCTAGCAATGCGTTTTATTATTGTACCTAGAAAATGTCTAGATCTGGCGAAATAGGACTTAAAAGTGACACACTGCTTGTCACGCGATATTGAACCTTATGCCATCGACATAAGGTCCATTCGTAACAGTACTTATTTACACAAAAAAAAAAAAAAAATGGGCGCCTCGTAGCTTACGTCAAGCTCTTCCAAGTAATATTTTTTTATCATAATATATTGCACGTTTCGGTTCAAAAAGTCTTCATATCATATCTTTATCCATAGTGAACAATTTTCACGCATACAAATATTTCTGCGATTTCGGTAAACATGATTCAAATTCAATTGATAACGCAGCCGTCAAGGTTCTTGTTCTGCTCGACCTTGTAGCTACTTTACAATATTCAAAATTCTTACCAGTGTAAACGGATATTGGGAATAAACCTGCCCTTGGAAACCTGATGGCCCATGACACGACACAATACCTTTGTACCAACCAACCTTTGCAGTTTGACAAATAGAAGTTTCATTGAATAATTTTAGTACCGGTCATTGTATTGTTACGAATGGACCTTATGTCGATGGCATAAGGTTCAATATCGCGTGACATGCAGTGTGTCACTTTTAAGCCCTATTTTTCCTAGATCTAGACATTTTCTAGGTACAATAATAAAACGCATTGCTAGACTTAGGACGGCCTATCGAATGGTACAGGTCTCAACAGTTTTGTCAACAAAGTGTCGACATCGAAATTTCTAGAAACCCGTTTCCGGGAATTACCGTAGGTACTTCCGAGTGACCTCGAAGTTATGTGCTATTATTATTACGTCTGGAGGAATCTGGAATGTTCGATCAGCTGGGCTATATAAGGCGCCGCGACGCCAGCGCACAGTCAGTCTACACTCGACTAGCGATACGAAAACAGCGACAGTTAAGAAGCGATCTTTGAGAATACCTACTGCGACAACTGTAACGAGAACTGTGAGTACTACGTGGAGTAACATCTGTACTGTTATTGTGTGTTTACAACACGGACTTCGTGGACATAAGGGAAGACTTCGGTGCAACGTCAGCGACATTCTACTTGTCATTGCCTATAATCGACTGTACCTTCGTTGCCAATAAACTTCGTAACCCTTAACCGGCGTTGTAAGTACCCCTAGCCCGTAACAGTATGTTCATGCTCAGTATCAACAAACAACATTGAACATAATATGACCGCTACTTAGAGTTCTACCAAGGATTTAACGATCCTTATTTATTTTTTATTGTGAATAAATCACTTTTTTAAATCCAAAAGTAAATGTAGCTACATAATTGTGAATCCGAAAGAAATCGAGAGTGAATAAATAGTCAAATTACTGTCACCGTTAACCTGCATCATACCTCAGCTGGGCAATCGTCTTTCCCCATGACATACACCTCTTTCGATCCTCAACTGAAGTGATCATTTATTTTCTCCATCTCATTCCCCCATTTTTACGTGGTTTACCGCAACGCCTGGCCCAGATCTCAACGACTAAAAATCCTTTTTTTTTTTTTTTTTTTCTTTAAATTACAAAACAACGGTGAAGAGTGTATCTGTTATGTTAGTTAACCCCTTATCAAATATATCGCGAAATATAAGCCCATAAAAACTCGTATTTCGCGACTGTGCGACGATTTGTGACCCAATAGATAACGGATAATGCCAGGTTATATAAAAGTTCGAGAATACAACAATATTGACCTATTGGCCTACGCCTCTTTTATAGCAAACAATTCGATACTATAAATATAGATGAAACAATAAGTAATAATCACTATTGTTCCTCTGACAGTTAATAATCTTGAATGAATCGATACATTTAGAATCTCTCACTTCCAGCCACAACGCCGTTGAAGTGACGAACTCCTTGGCCAATAATACTTGAGATACTATCATACCCGCGACAATAAGATCTTCTGTCTTTATTGAACCTTCTGAAAAATTTGCTAGCTTTGATATCCTTCTGACACAATCCGTATATAACCAAGTCCGTTCCTCTATTTTACTTACATCCGTATCGGCAAGACTCCCGACTGTCATAATCAGATTAAATTGGCTTTTCCGACATGGACTTACATATACCGTTGCCACCGCATTGCAAACAGGTGCATACTTTTCTTCCGAATTCCTCACAGCCTGTGAAACGCTAAACCTGACATTGTCACGACACTCACGACGTACGCTATAAGTAGTAAACCATGAAACGCAACTTCGAATACATATCATTACCAGTTTTACCGCAAATATGAAAGCAGAAGCAAACAGTGCTAACCAAGGCTTGTGGGTCGAACTCGAGGGAGAAAGGTGTACCTATAATCTCATTAGAGACCGAAGGTAATTGTCATTGGTGTTAGCCCTTGTTAGAGGGTAGTGTGGTGTGAGTGTATGGATGAAGCGACTTTTGTATTTGCGCGAGTTTGGACCGTCATGCGGCTCACTATTCAAGGTACGCTGAGCACAGAGATAGTATCCTCGGTCGAGGCTTTTTGTTTAGAATAGCAGGACAGCAGTGCAGAATATTTAGAACTACTTTCTACATTTACAAAAACTTGTACTATTTTTGGTTTTCTTCAAAAACCACATTTTATTGTTTATACTTAAATTAGTCACTGCTCTGTATTGCTAAAACCAGACGTGTTTCACTACCCATGTCTTTGGTCAGTTTCATCATGGCCATTCTTAATGAAATAGTCCTCAAGCTGTTGTTATTTCAATGTCGGTAATCATAACTTCATAACCCGCACAGAACGTATTTTGTATGGCTTGCAATCACATGGTACACACTGGACATGGTAAACAAACCCATTACCTTAAACTTGCGTGTGGCATTGTTTGTTTATTCATGAAACGAAACGATTTATTCAGCACCTGTTTAAAGCGTGTATTTGTGGGAGTTAATCTGATTTCAATTACATTCTTAAAAGTCGATAAATCGTAATTTTCAGTTGGTCTGTGCCGTGTTTTGTAGCGATAACTGCATTTGGAGTTTTTATAGGTGGTATTGTGGTAAAACCAATTGTTATGTATGAGATTTTTGATTTCACTTGAGGATCTGACGACTGCGTTAGCGACCGGAGTTCATATAGACAAAATTTTGGACAAACAACTTCATACTTGACTTTACACACGTTCCTATTTGACGTTGATGCCCCATGATAAAGAAGTACTGTCTGTTTATTAATTAAAACTACAATAATATTCATTCTTATCTACTAGTATGTAATATTTTCGGCTGTTCGATTACATGATTGTGACCTTGGATAGATACATAAACTGTTTCAGTTTCATACATGTGCACAGCATATGCTGCAAACACATACGGTATTGTGACGTTGTCTAAGCATAGGCTTGAAATCGCGCGAATATGTCCAAATCTTTTTCTTTTTTATTTAAACGGAGTACTTGGGCAGTATGGCCATGCGTATTATTCGACCTTGCTGTCTGCACACTACAATATCAACTTCAGCAGCATAATGCTGAGCGATAGCCATTTTGCGTGGATGTGACGCATGTTTCCCTTAACTATTTCTTATTTTTTGTGTTTTTGTAAACTCTTGCGTCATGTTTACTGCAAATAAACGTTTTTTCTATCTTTCTTTCTTCATGCTAATTGTGATTAAGTTGATTTCAAAGCAACTAGCAATATTTCCATAAACTCATATCTGTTTACATTTTTGTTTAAATCGTAATATTATTTTAGTTACATCACTAAACGCTTGTTACTTTTTTTAACTTAAACCACTGTCAATACACAAACAATGACCGTAGCGACCGTGCGCACGCGCATAATGCGCGGAGCCACACACAACGAGTGTGTTGACAGGTACACGAGACATCTACCGGCTTATACACGAAACGAATGGCTTGACAAATTACGTGGAGCTGCCACGGTTACGTCGACTAATGACTTAAAAAGGCATTTTGTTATATTTGATTTCGTTTTACTTTTATGAGGTTGAGAGGATGGAATTAGCCGATAGTTAAAATTGATAGTGATAACGGCTGCGACTAACCAGTTACAAGTCGTAGTTTCAAACCAAGAAGGCGATTTACTTGGCGCAAATTATTTCTTTGCCTCTGCTCTCAAAAACGATGAAGGAGAATATCGCAAAGAAACTGACATATCCAAGAAACAAGAATTCGAAGACATCTGCCAACCCTTCTAGCAGTAGGAACATTACAGGCTGATTAATATGCTAGTTAAAATTGCCCTAATGAATAGAAGACAAAAATAATCTCTTGGGTATTTTGTATCGCAAAGTTGTAAGAGGCTGATGAATTAATTAATTAAAATTCTATTAGCTTATGAATTGTTAAGGTAACGAAAAAATAACCTCGATGAGAAAGTCTTAAAGAACAGTTTTAACGATAAACAATTAGGAGATTTTTCTTGATTTACAATACTTCTGACCATTCCTATACCGTTTATAGTCTTCCAGGTCGTATTTCGTTCATGACAGTCAATCTCAACGGAGACATGTATTCAGTGCAAGAGATAGTACACAAGTTTGCCCGCAGAGATAGGTGTACTCTTACTTTCCAAAATCCTATCAGATTATGAGCATGATCATAAGGTACCTATTCGTTTACTTAAAACTTCCTCAAAAAGTCTTAGGTTTCCAAACCACAGACGAACGCAAGAACGTACATATCTAAAGAATGAAATTCAAATAATTATCGTTTTGAAGCACAAACTAGAAACGAAAGCCGTTCTATAGAAATATTTTAATCACATATTATGTTCGATACTAGATGATTGTTAATTGCAGCCCGTTCTCAGTGATTATGGTGAGTTCATTTAATAACCGCTACTTCTTATTGGAGAACCAGTGCTTATGTTGTACTATATTTTGAATGCACTTATTGCGAAGCCATGTAATTATTGGTATTTAAGTTTGTGTACTGTAAAAGTGGAGTAGATTTTTATTGAAGTGTATCGTTTAATCCTCGTGTTAGTTTTCATTTCAGGGCCTGGAGCCAATGTAACATCGCTTCGTAGCGAAGCGAAATCGAATACCAAACCAACCAATGGCGAGACCGATAGACCATGCGACGCGATAAATCACGTGATCAATCGTTCCCGCCTTTGGTTGGTTTGGTATTCGATTTCGCTTCGCTACGAAGCGATTTTACATACAGGCCCAGATGTCCACGATAAAGTTTGTTCACCCCTCCTACTAATGTATCCCAATATACACGACCAAAACAAGTGGTGGTAAGAAGCGATCAGGCGACAAGGTCGCTCTCTTGCCACAACGATATATGTATTGTTTTAGTATCGTTTGGGAATATTGGGATACATTAGTAGGAGGGGTGAACAAACTCTATCGCAAAAATATCCGGGCCTGTAGCCAATGTAACATCGCTTCATAGCGAAGCGAAATCGAACACCAAACCAGCCAATGGCGGGAACGATTGACCACGCGACGCGACAAATCACGTGGTCAATAATTGCCACCATTGGTTGGTTTGGTATTCGATTTCGCTTCGCTACGAAACGATGATTGGCTAGGGCCGCTGGAATGAACTATAGGGTCTTTTGTAGGTGTTAGGTTAGGGTATTAGGTCACTTTTATATCCCTATTCCAATTTATTGAAGACATTTGAAGAAATTGTTGTTTAGTGTTCGCAACACCGAATTCGTTTGTATGAACCTGCCAGGTGTTTGGCACGCGATCTCTCGTAGGCTGCACTTGTAGTGCGGAACGACGTCTGTTCACCATATACGGACGACAGCAGGTCAAGCTACCCCAAACTGTCAGATATTCCCAATCAACCTTAAGCCTTAATTAAGGCTTTAGAGATAACGTTGAAAATCTGATACAAAAATCTGACAGATTGTACTAGTTTGATGTGCTAGCGTCTGTACAAGATGTTAGATAAAGAAACAGGTGCGAACATTAAAGGAAAAGTCTTCAAGCCTCCTTGTTACAATGAATAGTAAACGTTTGATGACGGTGGCAGGTAGTCCCACCTGTCGTGTGCGCTGTAGCGTGGCGGACATGTGGTAAGCATCCGTCATAGAGCCGATAGTTGAACATAATCTGTAGTCTGTTATGGGAAGGTCAGGTGCGTTAACTTGTTTGATAAGATTCAACTGGGTGGAACACGTTGGGTGTAATAGGAGTAATATCAAGTGCCGTGTTCTAAAATTTGACTTTGTCGTAGTTGAACGTAATGTGTAAAACCTTTGTAAGTAGGAAGGTCGGGTGTGTATATAGTACTTATTGAAAACACTGTTGTGGGTGGTTGATAGGGCACCTAAAGATGTTTCCTGGCTTCTTTTGTTACCTCTTGTGTTTATGTTGATATTCATCATCATCATCATCAACATTTTATCGTCCCACTACTGGGCACAGGTCTCATACAGAGAAGGAGTATAATACGCCCCGATTATCTTACATATTATAATAACTTTGTTGATAGTTCATAGTTGAAAGTAATCTTTAGTCTTTAATTTAAAACCGAAAGATACTGATAAAGACACTTGAAATTTTCACAAAGCGTGTGCACTAGTAGAACTTATAATATACCAGAAAAATCACGCATTTTCTATTCTGTATTTGAACTATTTCCATATTTATCTTATAACTCGCTTACCGCCCGCGTGGAATTCGGTTATATCGCGCTTTTTAGATTTCCCTCGGGAATGTCAAATTTTTCCGGGATAAAATGTACCCTAATATTTAATCCGGAGTTCTAACTTTACGTTTGCAAGGCAATCGGTTCAGTAGTTACTGCGTGAAAGCGGAACAAACAAACAAACTCACTTTCCGATTTATAATAGTAAGGGTTCCTTCAACTACAGGCATCTCTATGCCTAAATGGAGACTCCTTGACATGTAATGTAAGACAATTTTATATGAAATAAACTTATTATTATTATTAATGATTCTCTACAAACACCTATCATGTAGTCAGAATTGTTTAAAACCTATCCTTCGATGCCGATACAAAGGCCGTAGGAAGGCAGGCGGGATCATAAACAAATTAAACTGCGGTAGGTGGCGCCGTAGTCGTAAATCGGTCGTAAAGTCTCTTCCTTGGGGTAGGTCCGAGCCTCATTCTGGTACGGGTATATTGATATTATGTTTTTGTATATCAATTTTGGAGTGTATGTAAGTTGTCATACTGCGTTTCGGGATTTAGTTTCCAAAAATGATAACACACATTTATGTAAAAACAAGATTTTAATACCCACATTTGAAATTCAGTTTGAGCTACATACAACTGGTACAATTTTAAAGACTTTTTAAAAGAACGAATCATGTTGGAACTAACTTAATTTACACTGCCATAGAAATAATTTGGTTTAAGTCCAAGGTCAAGAATGCACTAATATTAGGATTTCATATCCACGTAGGTGGATTTTTTTAATTTAAAATATGCTAGCTAATATGCCCTAAGCAATTAAGCATTCCCCTAGATTATGCATAACTTGGTGAAGTTATGGTCGTTTTAACATCGGTGAAGGAAAACCTGGTGTCAGTTTCCACACGATAGTTTCCTTAAAACCTAAAGACATCTACCAAAGCTCACTGAGCCTGCGTGGTACAGTACAGACCACTCTCTCTCATACAGAAGAGATCCCGGCAATGGGTACATTAATAGCCTAATTATGCTATAGTAAAATCTGCAGAGAAGAATATGCTACAGCATACCAGACACCAGTATTATAAGCAAAGTGGTTAGTAGAAAGGTTAAGACAAATCCGTTGTTTGTGTCCCTTTCTTGAGGCAGGTCCGGCCGCATTCCGGTGTGGACATAGACTATGTGTCCCTGAGATATGCCAAGGTATTTTCAACGGGCTTGAAAGTGAAAAAGTGTTGGGAAACTTAAGACAATTTGTGAATTGTTGAAGTTCTATCACACTTTCCGTTAAAGACACAAAAAGAGTTGGTTTCCTAAATAAACTTGCTTCTAACCGGGAGTTTTCAAGATGTCAGGGTGTAGACGACGAAGTGATCTCACAGGAACCGATAGAACCAGGCTCGAGTCGACGACACGTTGTATTCCACGCCCGCCTCAAAGAGATGTCAGCACAATGTTGCGGGGTCCGCTAGGTCCAATGCCTGCCAGGACCACGGGTTATTCGAAAGAGTTACTGTGGCTCCTGGCACAGGCAAATGATGACACAGGTGGATTTAAGTCAGTACAAGTCAGACACACCCTTCCACTCTGCCCAGAACGGGAGAAGTTATTTGATATTTTCCCACCCGAAAAAAAAAAACGTATATGACAAATTTTCGGCCGGCGTGGATTGTTAATCAACCTATCCAACAAATCATACTCGGCTTTGACTCCACAGAACTCTAACAGCCACATATAAATCTTTACGGATCTTGTGTACTAACACCCCTTAGGCACAATATTATCGTAATCTCGTACTGTCTGCTTCTAATCTATGTCAGTTCTTGAGGTTGTATAATAGTCCGAGCACAGCTTCACTGCATTAATGAAATGGTCTGGGATACCGCAATTTGTTGCTATGATACGGGTCCCGAGTCCAAAGGTCTTGTACCTGTATCCGGCTGAGATGTGAAGATGTCCTGTTCTATGGATGATGTTTTTGTGGTTGGATTATAATTTTACGGTTTACAACTTTGCAGGATAATTGTGAGGTAGAAATACAACATTAGTTTTTGTTTATGCGAAAACCGAAACACGTGTCCAGTATTTTTAAGTAAAGAATCTATGTGCAAAATTTAAAAAAAGATATAATAAAAACCCTATAGCGAGCTTGCTATTCTACTTGGTTGCCCCAACTAAAATATGGTCAAAGCTCCTCTCGGGCGGGCGAGCGCTATGCGTTGACCTCTGGCGTCAGCTGTGGCGCGCGCGCTAGTTCTATGATCTATCGTAACCACTCTGCAACAATTGCTAAATATATTATGTAGGTGTCTAATGCACGTTATTTAGATTTCTTTTTATTAATGTAATTGAAAGTTAAACAAGTATTATATAGGTGCTTATACCTGCTTTCGAACCACTCCCTCTGTCTTAAGAAGTGGTCCCCTTAACCTTTGTGCCATCACGACATACTACGTAGGGTAACATTAGTTTCAGATTATCCTCATTTCTCAAGTTCTTTCCACTTTGTAGTTAATCCTGATGTGTATTTCAATATACATATAGTAGGCAAGTATATTTTGGCAGTTTGTCAGCCTTTCTGAACATTGTGAGTTGCCAAATAGTAGATTATTATTTTCAATAGCGCCATTTTTTATGCCAAATGTAGTTTTAAGTAGGGTCTTAGTTTTAATTGAACTGTGTTACTTGGTTAGTGGTCATTATAATTAAGTATGAATGATATGAAATTTAGTTTTTACATGAAAGTGTAAATAATATTGTATTATATTTCACTGTAATTCGCTTTAAATCAGTAATATATAATCGAAATTCTTTTTATTATCACATAGGTTTGAAAAGTGGATGAAAATGCATGCCGGCAATGAAGATGTCTTCTTGGGCGAATATGAATCAATATGACTTAGGACACCGCATTATACCCTCGGCGAATAATATTCCATAGTTATTGAGGACTCTTTAATAAAGATAGGTTCTTGGCAGCTCGAGTTCAACAGCGACCTCTTCCAAGTATGTCATAATAAAACAAGTTGTTGATGGCTGATCTTTCTGATACCCGTAGGCCATTTTTAATCTATTTATAAGACTCATTAATATTATGGAAGATAGACTCGTTCAGCACATGTATAAGTTAATGCTAAAATACAAAACTAACGTAATAAGATTTACGATGTTGTTTGCTTACCCTCATGATGTCATAGCAATGTGTAATGGTTGCTAATCGATTGTCAGCGAATATAAAATGTAGGTGTTGATTATCAGGATTACACTGATTAATGTATCAAATATATCGACGCTTGAAAGGCAATCATATCTAAGCGACAAAAATTCGTAAATTGAGTTATACATATGTATACAATATGTAAAGAAAACCCTGTCCGATCCGTGAAGGTATTGTTAGGTATCGTTAACTGATTCTAATAATGCCTACAAAGCCGGGCTAAACTTAAAAAAAAATCCCCCAAAAAAAATAAATATTATTTCGAAAAAGCGAGGTAACTTAATGCATGTGCGGTAGGTAACCCGATAGCCCAACCCGATAGACATGCGGCACGTGGTCGCATCGCTATTCGCTCCGTCACAAATGGTGTTGTCAGTTTTTTAAAAATGACCAAATTTCGGGGAAATTGGAATTAATACCCGGAAAAAAAAGATTATTTCAAAATTCATTATTATTGTTACTGTGATGATTATGTAAAATTTTATATTATATTTGGTCAAGTGTTTACCTAACCTTTATTATCCTTATGGGTCGGACAGGGTTTTCTTTACATATTGTATACACCATTCGAACCGCCAGATTTTTCTGCGTCGTTTGGTGTATATAGGCAACTCAATTTACGAATTTTTGTCGCTTAGATTTGATTGCCTTTCAAGCGTCGATATGTATTTATGTTTTAATCTGTTATTTGACATACATTTAACAGGTCCTTGAGAATGTTTGATAACTTGCTTTTGAAACAGAGATAGCTGTGTAATTTGGATCATTATTTCACTTTCTTTTTTTTTAGTTTTCCAGTATTTTAGGTCATAGAGTTCATTATTGGTATGTTTCTTAATATTTCTGTTGACTAGCTAATATAACTACTACAAATCAAGGCATAATCCTTAAAACAGCGTGCTCCGTTTCTCGATAGTGTCGTTGTAAACAGGATTAACACTCGCGGTTATTGTGTACGCTTACCCTAATGAAATTGTGGCGATATCCAATTTACCGGCTACTATTTTGGTAAGGTAGTTTAATATCGTGCAATTAGAGAGGATTATATTAAGCAGTCGGCTGTTGTAGGCTTCAAATTGACTCTAAAGGACCTCAAAATATTAGTGTTAATAATAGGTACTTCTTCATTATTTTTGTAAAGACTTCAGACCGACGCGACCTTGTACTATTTCTATGAAAACTACGGAAATTTATTGGAGCCATAAGCCTTCACCTACCTTTGGTAGAGAGCGTCTACAGAAAAGAAAGCAACATATAAGTTTAGAAAATATATGACAGATAGATCACGCCACAAAATAACAATAGTGCCAAAATAAATCAAAATTAGTAACAGGACAACGACGTAACTAATCAAGCAATTGGATAGTTTTACGGTTGACTGGAGACAGACATTTTCTGCTGACTCACGCAGAAATGTCTTGTTACCAGCAAGCTTGTTTCAAGTGCAAATACTCAAATTATTTAGATGAGCGAGCAGACTCTGTCCCTATGGAAATTATTCAATGTACTGCTTAGAAATTCTTTAGTCAATTTGGGACCTTTGAAACTTTACTGGTTTTTGTAACGACAACCTTTGATCTTAAAATTTAAGTTTGGGATGCTCGTAGTTTAAAACATTATCCATGTCTTTAAATAGAATATATTCATCTGTTTATCCGGTATGGAGAAGAGAAATTGATAGGTACCGATAGAAGACGAGCCTCTGTCATGTTGTTTACCCAAAATAGCAAGGTCAGTCATGACATCAACCAAAAAGCAAGCAAGAAGCTGCACTCGTTGATTTTATAATAAGTGTCATTTTTATTGAAATAATTGAACATATTCCTTGAACATTAGAGGATTTGGAGCAAATATAATTTCCAGAGCTGTACTGATGTTATTGTACATATAATTTTGTCATTATTTTTTAATACTTTCCTCGTATTAAGTTCCGTCATAGCTCTTCGAGTCGCTAAAATTAAGTGGCAGTGGGCGGGTCACATTGCTCCTAGAACCGTTGGCCGATGGGGCAGTAAGATTCTGGAGTGGCGGCCACGTGCCGGAAGACACAGCGTAAGGAGGCCCCCAACAAGGTGAACCGATCTTGGTGAAGGTCGCGGGAAGCCGATGTATACGGGCAGCACAAGACCGATTATCATGGAAAGCCTTAGGGCAGGCCTTTATCCGGTAGTGGACCTCTATAGGCTGAAGAAGAAGAAATTGATTAACACACTGTTTAAAAAAAAAGCGCTGCAATTTAAAAAAAATTAAGCCGTTTTCTTTGAATTTCGTGTTCTATATGTATAGTAGAAATTAAGTACCTCATTGCACCATTGTAGGTATACCAAAGTATCATTCAATATATTTTTCCATTTCAGTATTATAGGTATCTAACACATAAACAAAACTTTTTTATTTCCGATAGCCACGTTTCCTAATTGCCAATAAATGTGTGTAGGCGCGTGTAAGTTCCGTTGTGTATTTTCTATAGGGAAAATCGTATTAGTGGACCCACATCGGCGTGACCGTTCCGATCTCTAGTTTCACTGCTGATCCCAACTTTGGGTCTATTTATTAATTGAGTGTCGATTACGTCGGAGAGTGTCTTAATAATAAAATAGCTAGGTATTTATGATGTTTTAAATGGTTGTATGTATATTGTATATAGTTTATACATATAGAGGTTGAGTGTTGTTATTGACAGGAAAGCAATATTGTAGACGTTTGGAGCCAGAGTTCAGTGGTTTAGTGAAATATTACTTGGTCAAATGTGTTATTAATAGCCTTGGTTTGTCGTAGCAATATAAATCTCTGTGAATGTCCGTTTTATATACCCTACTCAATAAATAACCATTATCCGTATAATTTTACATTATACACTTTCAAAATCTCGGATAATGGTCAGATGGTTTAGTAACTTACAAATGACATTTGCTTTAAATATTTTAATTTTAAAGATTGATTATAGAATAATTTGCTTTTATTTAAGTTTCTTAACTGTTTTTTTTTTTTTTTTCATTGGGAAATCGGGCATTACTCTCCGTCTGGACTGTCTCCGGGAGGCTGGGACCCCCCGGTAACACTTTTACATTCACTTTACCTCAACTGAAAGTTTCTAAAACTAATTTATCACGGAATACTACTTATTTGTAAGAATTACAGTTTTTCTTTTTCTTAATTATCTCTTGACTTCGATCACACCTGTATTGAAAGCAACTGAGCAACTGAGGTCTATGGACTATGATAGAATGAGCGTAACCAGAAGATCCCTGCCTTCTACTTAGTTTGGCATTCAGGAGTACATATAGTTTTAGCAACTTATCTACACACTTACTTAAGTGTGAGAGATTCGGGAAGCTGCGCTACATCTTCTCGTCGTCCAAGAAACCACAGTGTCTCAAGACTAAAGTCTTTTACCAGCGTGTATTGCCCGTGATGACTTACGGAACTGAAACATGATCGCTCACAATGGGTCTCATACGAAGGCCCAGAGTCACACAAAGGGCGATGGAAAGAGTTAGGCTATATTTAATTAGGCACAAATAAACGTTGTTATTGTAATATTAAAGTAACTTTAACATCTGTGAGAGCTTAACAATTTTGATATGGATAATAGAGAGAGAGAGAGAGAGAGAGAGAGAGAGAGGTATGGAGAATGGGGTGTAAAGTCATCTCACTCATCCTCCATAGAAAAGGGAGGGAGATAGAAAGGGACCCAGGATCCCCCGGCTAGACAGGTGTTAAGTCTGGCGGGCACTTACCCAACAGTTCATATTGGGAAGTTGTATATGCTAATTGCACGGTAAACTCTGCTTAAGAGATGCAGAATCCGTTTGAAGTCAGTATGAAGGGTTGTCCACATGTGGCGTTCGCTACAACCCGTATCTGTTTTGAAATCTCGTGACAAACCTATCAAAAGTTCATGTATGTCTTCATAGTTTGTTTTAATTGGTACAGTTCGCACTTTTTAGATTCAAATCCAGGAGGACCAAGGAATTTATATTAGGTGCTACCTATTTCATTTAGAGGGGCCTGCGGAGTAATACAAGTTCCTAGTCGCAATTTATGTTCGTCAGGATTTGTGAAACACATTTTATAGTTCTTGTTTCCAGGTTATGTTACATATAACACAAGCATATGTTGTTGCTTAAAAGTGATCTGCAACTCATGTGTGTGTTTCATTGTATGTTATTGCAATAAGCACCTTATTTTTTTTTTTTTGCACTTTTTGGTAATACTAGCTCTCACCTCTATGAAGTATGTAGTATACATACATATGACATGACATGATGTTCCCGACCGATTTCGGCCATGGCGACCACTTCGACTCCTAGCCGATGATTTGGCGCTCATGCACCCGAAGATGGCTTATGTAGCCTATCTTGGCGGCGAAACTTCTTGCACACTGAGGGCACGTAAGCACGCCGCCGACGTAGTTGTATGTGATGGCAGCAGGTGGGCGAGCCTTTAATTGGTCGCGTTTGGCATGAAGGTCAGCTTTGCGCTGCTCCTCAAACTCACGTACTTGTCCGGACACCATTCTGCGCCATTCTGACCGTTTTGCTGCCAAACGCTCCCATTCAGCTTCTAGCAGCTAGCTCGGGTTCTATATTGCATCTCTTCATGTGCCGTTTTAAGACATCCTTGAATCGGAGGAGTTGCCCGCCATGCTTTCGCTTGCCCGCCTCCAGCTCGGAGAAGTAGATGCGCTACATACATATAAATCTAAATCCAAAATATTTTATTGCATGCTCCAAAATTACTTGTTAATGGCCAATTGCCTGTCTGTTACTATTCATGCTTCAACAACTGAATGAAATTCGATAAAAATAAAATAAAATTTTGTAATAAATAAAAATTTGGTACAATAACTTGGTTTAGGACATTGTATAATTTTTGAACGCTGTAATACGTTCCCATGTATTTGTTACGGACATCCACTCTGGAGAATTCATTGGCATAAGCTAGTATTTTCTATGAGACATGAACATAGAAAAAATATAGCTGCAGCTATGCCAGTATGTTAGGGGTCGGCGCAACATCTTTTTTTCGACCATACTTCTCTATAAGTTGTCTTCTTGGTCTTCGCCTCCCTATCTAACCATATTATCATTCATACCGTCCATCCATCTTTTCTTTGGTTAATAGAACGTTAAGTGATTAACTTCTGCGCTGCGTGTCGCAATTTCGATTTCCGAACGGAGCAAATATTTGTATAACCTACAAGTCGTTGTTCCGGGTGTGGCTGTTTGTATATGAGTTTAAGTGTTTGTAAACGTACCCACGATACAGGAGAAGAAACTAGTTTGGTTAGCGTTAAAAAGAACAGTAGATACTATAAAAAATTATATGGCTGCAATAAACACTAATGCATTACACTTTTTCGTGTTATCTGCTTTGTATAAGCTACAATTTAGTCTTATAGTAACTTAAGCTAGTCTGTGTGTAGCTGCTGCTGCTACACTCCATTGTGTATTATCAAACTCATAATCAACATTTAGTTTGTTGGCTACGGGAAACAGCTTTGTCAACTGTGTTTCTTTGTATATTTTGAATACTATAAAGTTCTTAATCTTGCTCAGTTTAGAGCTACTAATTTGGAATGTTATTGGTTTTATTGTATCCATATACCGTTGTATTACTAATAGTTATAATTAAAACAATATCTGCGAATGTGTCTTTCCTTATATTTCATTACACTGGAATAGAATACTCTTTATTTTATACACCGTATAGATTCCAGAACATAAATATAAAGATTTTACAAAAAAGAATTACAAGCGCAATTCTATCTTTTCCTTCGGAGCTTATGGAAACATCCTGTTTCTATCCTCATAAGCCCATATTTTCTATTAAAGATGTAACTACACAAGTATACAGACAAAAGCTTCTCTTAATTCCATTTGGGGAAAGTTCCCTATGGAGCGATCATTCCATCAGTCACAATTTGTGACAGGTTTTCTTGCCGCCTTATCTTTGGGTCCCAGTTGGTTTGCTCTTTATATCTTTCTTGGCGGCGGCATTTGTTCTTATTCAATAAAGCAATCCGTTTCTCTTTCGTTACCTTAGCAATTAAGAAATATTTACAGATTCCCAAATTATTGTTACTTATTGGTTAGTAGATATTTCACAATGTTATTTTTTATCGACGATATTATTGCATCAAAACGAAAAGTCGTTTACTAAAATCAGGCTGATAATCGTGAGTAATTATGCATTTCAAAATTACTTAATACAGTCCCCCAAAACCGACCACCTCCTAGCGGTGTCGCTGGGAAAAAGAAGCGGCTTAACAAACGATCTTAATTTTATACAATAATTTATAAAATAATCAAACATTACGCTACACAAAACAATAAATTATTTTCCATATGACAGCTATGAGCAGCAGTTTCTTTAGCTTCCAGTTAAAGAATTCTCATAGTTATTATGTTCCTGTTGCTCACATCCTTAACTAAAAATCCTAGACACTCAGACTATGTTCCAAAAAATAATCAACTACCCCCATCTGTGTCTGGCTTGCTCCTGACGTGCCTTATCTCATATGGACACAGTTCCCGTCTCCCTTAGTTGCCCTCCCCCCTTCCCCCACATAGTCTGCTGTTGAACTGTTGACTGTCGTCAAGCAGTCTAATATATTGCAGAGTGGATTTGACGTTATTTATTCACTGTCCCTACCCCTTCTGGGTGTTGTGGCGCTTAGAATTTATTGTTTGTAGTGCGAAGATGATTTAGTGCTTCAGACGAAGACTTGGTAGAAGCTGATATATTGGAGAACGATGTTGGTAACGTGTTTGTAAGTGGATCTAAAACAACTTTATAGCTTTTTCGATCAATATGTGGTATATCTAAATAAAAACAAATTTATGATGAAAACTATATGCGGAAATAAGATCATCAGTCTGAGAAACAAAGTCATACGTATCACAATATTTGTTATCATCAAGTTATGTGTAAAATTCCGATGGATTTTTTTAATTTTCTTAATTTCGTTTATCTAATAATCTAATCGCAATCTCATCTCGGCGACAATAGTCAAATCAAAATCTTGGCAAAATTTCTAGGAATTTAGGTATTTCAAGAATTTTTTGGACACTTTAAAATTTAAAGTATCCAAAAAATTAATTTAAAGTTTACATTAATAACATTGCCCCTTCTATCTTTATAAAAAGTCAAAACTCTTTCGTCGATTCCAAATGACACTGTCTTGTCTTGATTGCTTTAGAAAAGTTTTATGAATGATCTTTTACTTGACTAGTTCATCATAACATTGGCAGCCTCTATTCATGTCATAAGATATTTTGGCACACATCGCAACAATTCCAGATATTTCACCTAAATATATGTATCAACTCTCTACAAACACACTCGTGTGGTTATTCATACATAACTGTCTGCGAATTACTCTTACGTCAACAATTATATTCACTTTGACTTTCATTTCGTTGCTTTTATTATTACCGTCTTCAGAAATATAAGCTGCTAATAACATACCTGAAGCAATTTCAAATTCTCTATTACTTTTAATGTCTTGTATAGAGCTGTTCATAATTGCTCCTTTTCTAATACGATTTTCCTTCTCACATTTCCACTGGTGACGTAATTTACCACAGTGATATCATCAGTAAAGTCATCCTTGACATTGCTGTCTTGAAATTGAGTTTCGTGATTCTTGGAATTCTTGAAATGTTGGTGACCTGAATGACGCAGCAATGTCCGTGTTTCAGGTCAGGTGGCGTATATGATTAGTGTTATGTCCATACATATGCGTAAAGCTATAAGTCTGTATCATAACACCTACGTTTTGGGAAATCTTTGTGCTACGTTTTAAGGCTTTTGGCGCATTTGTTCTTTATTTTTATAATCCTACACAGTATTTGATTGTATATGTTTTGCCCTATATTCATACAATGTGTCAGTTTTTACGGTATATTTGATTTTCAAACTGCTCAACTGAACTTTTTCAACTGCTTCAAATGAAGCATTCTTATTCATACTTAATTTAAAGATTCGAAAGTAACTCTGCCTAAACTCTCTAAATGTAACATGCACCTTTTCAAGCCTAAACTATTGAACGGGCTACAATAGAGATGGATGCAATGCAGAGGAAGGGTTACCATTGGTCCCGGTAGCACATTCCCGTGGGATCATTTTCAACCTCCATACAGGTAATGATGAGAGCAGAAACAAATCGTATAATTTCTAATATTCGCTAACTTAATGGAATCAAACGTTTCGATTTTCTTCTAGCATTAAATGAATTAAGACTTGTTTTCCAATCTTTCATCGGTACATAAATATGAATCCCTGATAAATGCGGCCCTGTTCAGCCCACTCCCATTTACACATGGCATTCCTATTACGAGCGACTGGTATAAACTGCAAGTTCTCGTAGATAAATCTACATTATATTACATCTTAGAGCAACAAACAACACGGCTCTTGGGGTTCCGCGAGAGACAGAAAATTTACTGTTGGTTGTTTCTTTTTAAATAAATAAAGAATTTTTAATTACATATATGACACAAACATGGACCACATTAGAAAAGAATTATTAATACACACTAATACAATGTAGCTTATGTAGCCTCTTAATAATAAAGCCTCTTATTCAAAATGTACCTACAAGTAATTTTATCTACATTTTTTTTTCAATAAATGTTTACCACATTCACTCTTATTTAAATAATCTGGATAAAGCAATTCTAGAGAATAAGAGTCAAAGCAAAAAATGTTGATTGAAGTATCCGAGGTACATTATGTTGGTGCATTATATAAAAACCTAACGATATTTAGCTAGCAACAACGTCAGTTCTCATTTTGTTTGTTCACTAGATATTGACGCACATAAGGTACGTAAACCATAATCTTAATACGAAAAATAATAACTGATAATTGGTCTCTTATAGTTAGTTAAAAGTCGCTTTTAACTTGAAAAATAATTAATGACGATTAAAGAAAAATTCTTCGAAACTTTTCAAGAAAGAAAAAAGCAGAAAAATATTTCTACAGAACCACAATTCTTTCAAACCACTTAACTGCATTAAATCTTGCGTCTTTACCACTCGTGGTAAGTGCGAAAGAAACAAAACATAGAGTGGTTAGACTCATGGGAAATGGTTTTATGTCTTCTATCACATGACTGGCGACTGTTTATGGGTTAAACTCGAACGCAGAATGCAGCTGGACAAACGTTACATGTGAAGTAATGGAATCCGCTCTGTAATATACTTCGTGCGACTATGGGTTCCTGCTAATGGATTTTGCTTATGTACAAAAAGTTATGAGTTCTTTGTTTGTAAAGCAATAGTCGTACAGAATATGTCTTTGGAAACGTTATTTTTTGTATGGGAAAAGTTTTTCTGATTATAGTCCTGTTGTCTTTATACAAAAAAGGCAGATAGCCAAGGTAAGTATATAACAAACACTTGTACAGGGCTAATCTTAACCGTACCATTGTAATGTGAAATGTAAAAGATAATTAAAAGAGAAACCGTGAATTTTTTATCGTCTCTTCTTTATAAGAAACTAATCATTAGAATCGTGCAACCAGATTCTGATGTTTCATATACAAACTTTTTAATTTAGATTTGGATGAAATTTGGAATATGTATCCAAGTGCCAATACCAAAACATATGCTCCCGTGGGTGTCGTAAAAGGGAACTCTCACCAGGGAAGCGGGCAGCAGAGATTCTCCTGTGGAATAAAAAATTACTGAGGTCCCCGGCCCGCCTGCCAAGCGCGGGGATTATGACAAATCCCCAATGCAAGGAAAGCCTTGCGGGAGACCCTTCTCCAGCAGTGGACCTCTATAGGCTGAGAAGAAGAAGAAGTATTAAGTTGCGAGTTCAGTTCAGTCTCCCTTAAGCGCTCTGACTACAATAAAGATCATGTCCTGGTTGTGTATCAGCTGCTGGTAGAGCATTTGTCTACGGTCTGCTGGCAAATGTCACACGTCATAGAGGGCTTTCTAAGGACTTAAGATCCTAAAAGCAAATGCATTTGTGGGATACCTTTATCACGTCAGAAAAAAGAACAACAAGAAGGGATAAAATAGTTAACACTCACCCAATCGTTCACTTGCATGCACATTACACGCTACTTATAAATTTTATCCTTCATCCTAATTTATTTTTTTTTCTTAGTACTCTTTGTTCCGATATTCTCACGAGATTGTAGACTTATGCGGATGCGGGGCGCAACTAGAATTACATAATTATATTTTATTACAGACTAGCTTTCCGCCCGCGGCTTCGCCCGCATGGAGTTCGGTTATATCGCGCTTTTTAGATTTCCCTCGGGAACATCATATTTTTCCGGGATAAAAGGTAGCCTATGTTCTTTCTCAGGGTCCAAAGATTGTCTGTGCCAAATTTCATCAAAATCGGTTCAGAGGTTTAAGCGGGAAAGCGTAACAGACAGACAGACAGACAGAGTTACTTTCGCATTTATAATATTAGTATGGATTATATATTATGTAATCATCGATTTAAAAAGTAATATAAGTCAATGTATGTAATACAATTATTTCGAGTATTCTATTTTGTTTGTATACTATGTATCTTAAACCTTTCTGTTTCAATATCCATGCTGAATTTAACAACGTTAACGCAACGGAAGTCAAATGTTAAATACTAAGGAAATTATGAACTAAAGGTCTGCAAAATAAGTAAATTAATTTAACTAAAATTACAAACACTAACGCCTAGGGTAATTAAGCACAGCTCTGAATTGCACTATAAAGTAATTGAAAAGGGACTCTATAAAAATAATATACCGAGGTCCCCGCTAAGGATAACGACGCTGAAAGGCATAAAAGTTGGCTTTAGCTTTGTGGAAATTGTTTTTAACTTGCAGACCGAGTTCTTTTATTTCATTGAGCTCGAAGTTTTGTAGTAACTTTTCAGTAATACGAGCTTTGAGTGTCAAATGCAACCGATGTATATCTTGCGTTCGCGACTTATGGCCTTTCACTGCAGGGCATATCTATGCGATGAATAGAAAATATAACTTGAAAGTTATGACAATAAAATTGATATTTCATCTTAGGCTTGTAGTCACCTTAGGCATACCGTGACATAGGACATCATTATTTAAATTTTATTGCTTTATATCTAGTTTCCTTGCTGTGGTAGATTACTTGGTTTAGCTACTTGGTTGTGGTTTGTGCTCTTGCTAAAATTGATATGTCATCGGCAATGACGCCGTAGTCCTCTTAGGCATGCTGTGACATGGAGCATCATTATATAAATTTCATTGCTTTATATCTAGTTATATCCCGTGTGTAGTACTATCCCATATCCTCCCGTGGGTGTCGTAAGAGGCGACTAAGGGAACTCTCACCAGGGAAGCGGGCAGCAGCGCTTCTACTGTGGAATAACAAATTACTGCGATCCCCAACCCGTCTGCCAAGCGTGGGTATTATGGCAATTGTCCCCATTGGAATAAAAGCCTTGGGGGAGGCTTTTGTCCAGCAGTGGACCTCTACAGGCTGAGAAGAAGAGAGAAGAAGATAGATAGTTTTCTTGCTGCGATAGATTACTTTTTTATGGTTTGTGCTCTTGCTAAAATTTATATTTAATCGGCAACTACGCCGTAGTCTTCTTAGGCATTCCATGACATGGGGCCTCATTACTTAAATTTCATTCCTTTATATTTTGTTTTCTTGCTGCGGTAGATTACTTGGCTTAGCTCCTTGGTTGTGATTTGTGCTTTTTATTATTATTATTTTTTTACATTCTGGAACAGTCTGCATATAAAAATGTGGTTCGCTTCTATGTTGCCAAAATACAGTAAGTACTACAAACTGTATCTTTGCTACACATTTTAACCGCGATCTCGTGATATCTCGACAAAAATCTACCAACCTCTGCTTTCAAATTAACAGTTAGCACAACTTACAGTAGTGCAGCAGTTATTCTGTTATCTTTACGTCGCGTAATTTCCGTGTGTATACAAATAAGTCTTTTAAATAATAAGTTGAAGTCATCTATACACATCTTAGACATAATACCTTGATTGTATTCGGCCATTCTTACTGCTTTACAATTAACACAATGGCGGCTGTGTGAACTGTGAAACACGAATATGTTAACACTTTCAATGAATCAGCTCTAAATTCACAAGGTCGTTTCACTTACAATTCGTTTTTCAGTTGGAAAAACAACCCTTTTCTCTAATTTGTATACTGTCAAAGTTCATTTTGCTTTAAAAATTGTTTTGACGAGTGTTCTCGTTCGTGTTTCGCTGTTCTTAAGCGTAACAATCGCTTTTCAGTCGGAAAAACGATTGTTACTCCCAATCTATATTGTATTAAAGTTCATTTTTGTTTAAAAATTGCTTTGATGACTTCTTTGATTAATATGTTTCGCTGTTCTTAAGCGTTGAGGTACCATTCGGAGTCTATGCTTCGGAAAATCGAGTGTCTCGGGTTTATATCGCGTCTGTGTTTATATTAGTGTCCGTATCAATGTTTGTTTGTTTATGAAAGTGTTTACTATGAGTCCGGAAACTGTTGATATTGTGCCAAGCTATGTTTTTTCACTTTATTTTCTCAGTTTTACTAAGAAAATATTCCTTTTATTTGTGAACTTTATTGATCCAGTTGCTTTTTGGGGTTTAACATACAAAATTCAGATTATCACGGATTTGGTTAATTGACACGTTTTTGTATTGAAGTTAAATTAATTTAACGTTTTAATTGTTAAAAAATTATGACGTTTTATAATTGAACAGCTGTTTATGGCGCTGACAGGTCGTGGTTGATGTAATAAATACTGAAATGGAAATTACAACTACCTTTTTGATTTTCTTTTATTTTTTTTATTATCAAAAATACTTTTTACTTCGATATCTCGAAAATTCTTAGATATTTCTAGATTTTTGTATAATCTGTACTTAATTAAGTAGGTACTATATTTTTATTAAATTATTCCATTAACTTTTTAACCATGATCAATTGTCATTGATATCAGAAAATGATTATTCAATAATTTAATCAGTAATAAAAACGCTCATTAGATAAAGATCACCCTTTGAGAGTCCTAACATATAAGAAAGTTTCCATAATATTACACCAATGAATAGATGTTAAAAATAAACATGGAAACATATACTACACAAACATTTATTATTAGTTATTAAGTACTCACTAATGCAGTTCTCATGACTTATTGCAACACGTTTACATTGTGCTAATGTCAAGTAAACAATTCTAAACAAATCAATAAATAACAGCCTTCGGTATAGAAACTGTTATTTTAACATTGAATGCCAGTTTACTTTCCGCCCTTGTAACAGTTTGGAAGAAATCACCCTATAGACGTGTTAAATCACCCTATAGACGTGTTAAATCACCCTATAGACGTGTTAAAGATGACAATACGAAAAAAAGCTACACAAATTCGTATATTTCGTATATGGCGTTTACAGTTTGTATGTCACAAAAATTCAATATACATCTCCGTTCCACCAGCGGACGACCCGTCGTACAGCTGGTTTCCACCCTTACGTTGTTAACACCACTACGATCCGGACGAAGCGTTTCGCCTCCTCCTTTATACCGCGTACCTACATCGAGGGACTGGAACAATTTGCCAGCGGCGGTGTTTCCGTCGGACTACAATTTGAGTGTCTTCAAGGCTAGAGTGAATAGGTTCTTAATAAACTAGTGCGCTTTACCATCAACGATTGCGTCACTGCTTACCATCAGGCAGTATATATTTATAGTGTGTAAAAAAAAAAAAAAATTTCGTTTCCACCTTTAAATTAAGATTGGCTAAAGTCATATTCATAGTCGACCTACCATTATAGAGATTTTTGACAATTTATAAAAGAAACATAAAAATTGGTTTCCACCATTTCTAAATTAAAACAAAACATGCTGAATAGCCAGGGGGGCAATCGAGATAAAATAATTCTACCAAAACAGAATTCTAAACCAAACGCATCTAAACCAAAACTTCAGTTATGTTTCGTATCGCGCTCACCTTTTGACAGATGGTTTAACCATAACTGAATCACAATAGAAACGTAACCGCTGTCAAATGAAAAAGTTGAAACAAAGCTACCTTTTTCTGTGCCTTTGTCAAATTTACATCTAAACGATTAGATTTAATTATAATTTATTTAGTTTGAATTATTATATTTGGAGGCATGAGGAACGGGGTGTAAAGTTCACTCATCCTCCATTGAAAAGGGAGGATCCTCCGACCAGACGGGTGTTATGTCTGGTGAGCCACTTGCCCAATGCTAGAAATTGGCAAGTTGTATGTATGCTAGTTGCACGGTAAACTCTGATTGCGAGATGTAGAATTCGGGTGACGTCAGTATAACGCGTTGTTCGCATGTGGCGGTTGAAGCTACCGCTACATCTGACGAAATGTATCACTCATACATTGATTTTACTTCAATCGAAGTTAAAACTTGAGCGCGATACGAAATACGATCGAAACTAAACCACAACTTTAACTGAATTAGATACGAACAAGAGTTCAACTTCTACTGTTTTATTTAGCGCTATTGCCCACCTGTTCCTCCCTCTCACAAAAGATCGCCCTAATCACCATCGCCATTCTTCTTCATCATCAACCTTTTTATCTCCCACTGCTGGGCATAAATCTCCTCTCATACAGAGAAGGATTGAGCGTAATCACCACACTTGCTCAATGCGGATTGGCGATTTCAGACTTAAAGTCCTGGTTTGCTCAAGATGATTTCCTTCACCTTGTAATCAGTCATTGGTGTCTAGATATAACTTAGAAAAGTTACATTGGTACTTGCCTGCCCTGGAATCGAACCCGCGCACTTGAGAGGCTGGTGTTTTAACCACAAGGCCACCACGACAATTCATCTTACTGCAGGAGAATAAAGACCTCCTTTTTTTGTTCCCTAGCAGTAAAAATATATTAGGGCCATTATTATGCAATGCTGAATAGTGCCCCATATTCAAATACAAGAAACTCTTCTAAACAAGAAACGACTAGAGGATTCTAGTTATTTTATGACAGCCTCTGCGGCGTAGCGGTAGCGAACGCGGCCGCTGCGGAAGGAGGCGCGGATTCGATCCCCGCGCAGTGCAAATATTTGTATGCATGAATATGAATATTTGCATTGGTCTGGTCGTGCCTCGGAAAAAAACGTTAAGCCGTTTGTCCCGGTTGCCATACGAACATTTAATGGCAGTCGTTATGGGTTGTTGGAGCCCTCAAAAGTCCAACAATTGGTTTAACTGCAATGCTTCGATATCGCCTTCGGGTTGTGAAGTTCAGACGGCAGTCGGTTCAAGGAAAATATCGAAGTTTAGCCAAAATCAGCAGTTAGACTGGTAAAGTGGACCCCAGACTCCAAAGCTGAAAAAGCTTTGGATGCGACTGGGATTAACGCTGAGATGATGATGATTCAAATACGAGAAACTCTTCTAAACAAGAAATGATTAGAGGATTCTAGTTGTTTCATATTACTTAAAATAAAATCAAACTTAAATTGAACATCATTTTTTTTTTAGTAAAGAACTGAAGAAACGTCATAACCATAGAATAAAGAAGGGAAGTAGGTTATCTGCGACCCAATCCGCGATTTAATTGCCTACTGTCTTAGGGTTGACGACTGTCCGCGCTTCGTCGGTTACGGTTGTCGCCCAAACCGCTAACAAATATTTATAGACTAAGAGCTTATGTTTCAATTATTTGCTTAGTATTTAGTTTACATATACTAGTCAGTTTTTTTTTTGTAATTTTTATTTTTAGTTTTGTACACATAAAGAACCATATTTATTTTTATTTTTAATTAATACAAATATAAATAATACAAACATAACATTTATTGAATCACACATTACAAATTAGCTACAGAAAAATACCTACTTTCTTCGGTTTCGACTATTACGAAACGCGTTGTTAAACTTTAATGTGTAATATATCCGTATCCTTGTAAATAACTTTTAGAAATATAATTTGAAAAATATAAGTCTTTTATTTGTTCATAAATAGACATACCAACTTTGCAGTTTATGTGATCATTTTTAAAAGCTAATGTGCCGAAAAGCCGTGACGCGCGAACCTCGTTCCGTGCTAGCCGCGACTAGCGCAGTCATAGGCACTCTAATATTGTGTTTAGGTGTGCGTGCGGCGACGCATAGATACTATGGCGCAAACATACAAGCCGCGCGCGGTCCGTTTGTATGAAGATAACGTACTTCCTTCTCTTTATTCTATGTCATAACCATGTCTACAAGTAGTTAATATTAATACGTCCGATTAAAATCTTCCAAAGACGAAGATTCATTCATCTAGTTTTTGTTCGCTACAAAAAAATGCAAACAAGAAATACAACTTTTTATCTGTGTATTCAAGATTCGGTGTCTAATTATACTTACAATTCAACATTATGTTTCTTACAATACAGCGTATATTCAGCGTTTTGAATGCAGATAATACCTGGATTTGTAATTGGTGGGTTATATTCTTGAAGCATTACAGCAATACTTTCTTACTAGCGGCCGCCAGTGACTTCGTTCGCGTGGAGTTAGTTCTACTCCTCTCTTATTGGTCGCAGCGTGATGTTATATAGCCTAGAGCCTTCCTGGATTAATGGGCTATCTAACTCAAAAAGAATTTTTCAAATCGGGTCAGTAGTTACTGAGATTAGCGCGTTCAAACAAACAAACAAACTCTTCAGCTTTATACATGTATTAGTGTAGATTAGTGTAGATAAGCATACTTGCAATGCAAGTCCAGGCACCTAATTGCATAAGACACTATCAATTACTATTTTATCGTTTAGAAGGACATTATTAACCCATTTCTTCGTCATCATCATCATCATCCTTTTTATCGTCCCACTGTTGGGCACAAGTCTTCTCTCATACAGAGAAGGATTGAGCGTAATCACCACGCTTGCTCAACGCGGGTTGGCGGTTTCAGATTTTCAGGTTTCCTCGAGATGTTTTCCGTCACCTTATAATAAGTCTAAGACAGTATAACTTAGAAAAGTTACATTGGTTGGTACTTACTTGCCTGACCTGGAATCGAACCTACATACTTGAGAGGCTGGTGTTTTAACCAGTAGGCCACTACGACTCCACTAGGCCACCACGTCCATTGACCACTGCTGGACAAAGGCCTTCCCCAAGGCTTTCCACGCAAACCGGTCTTGTGCTGCCCGCATCCATCGGCTTCCCGCGACCTTCACCAGGTCATCGGTCCACCTTGTTGGGGGCCTGCCTACGCTGCGTTTTCCAGTACTTGGCCGCCACTCCAGAACCTTACTGCCCCATCGGCCATCGGTTCCACGAGCAATGTGTGTTGCTTCATTAGTTTGAATAATATGTCTGCTTAACGATGTAAAACTATTAGTGTGTTACGCAAACGTACCCTACTGTTTCTGTGCTATTGTTACTCCCGTTCTATTAGTATACTCAATACTCCATAATTTATTGCTTTCTTGCCTGAAATTGGAAAAAGGTATTTTCCATACAATCTCTGGAACAAAACCCTTGGACAGTGACACTTATGACTAACCATAACCAATAATTAATGAATAAATAAAATAATTCTTCACAGTAGGTTGATAATTTTACTATATTATTCTTTTTAACTAAGATGATGTGGTCGTTGTAATGAAGTTATAATTATGACCTAAGCTAAGTATTCGTGAAATTGCCTAAAAGGCTTCTTCGAATGTCACCTATTGCATAAGTTATTGACCTGCACGATTACTGACGAATGCGTGCAGTGACTGGACAAGTCTAAGTCTACTCAATCTGTGTGGTTCTTTGCTCAAAAAACCATTTCAGAACCCCATTTTTTTTATACAATCTGTAAAGAAAACCCCGTCCGACCCATAAGGATAATAAAATAAAGGTTGGGTAAACACATGGCCAAATAAAATATGAAATTTTACATCCTCATTGTAACAATACTAACGAATTTTGAAATCTTATTTGCTGCGAATTAATTCCAACTTCCCCAAAATTGGGTATTTAAAAAAATAAGATAATTAAAAAAGTGACAACACCATTTACGACGGTATTATTATGAGCGATGCTACCACGTGCCGCGTGCCCTGCCCCCTTCACAAGCGCATGTATTGCTTACCGCACATGTATTAATATAGCTCCTTTTGCGAAATAATATTTATTTTTTTAGATTTAGTTATCGATACCTAAGAATATCTTCACGGATCGGACAGGGTTATCTTCACATATTGTATAGCCTTCCAAGATTATGTCTGGACTTTAAAAGAGAATGTAACCTCTGAGTTTGTTTCGGCCGTTCTTCAGAGAAGTCAAATAAAATGAAACGACTAACTCATCTTGTTCAAAAAAATATGATTGACGTGTAAAATGTTTGTATAAACAAACAAAATTATTTATCATTCATGAGTTCATGACATTCCTTCAAAGTTAGTATAATAGAACCATAAAAATAAACAAACGTCTTGAATCTAAAATATCTATAAATAATCGTCGGAATGTCGGATCCATTGTAAAAAACTCAATTATAAGTTATAACATCACCCGATACAAAAACCATTGAAAAAATTGACCAATCAGCGCCCAGAGTTGTTTGTTTACCGTCGCGAAGACTCCGAAGTGAATCGAACAATTCCGAACGAACTCTGTCGGCACTCATGCGCAGGTCGCGATGACTAGAGTGAGGAACAGACGGTGTAGGGGGAAAGTGCATCATGTTCTACAATATGTTAGGTAAGGTCACAGGATACCTAAAAATATGATACCTACTTCTGTGTTTTGTGCTAAAAGTGTAGTGTGTTGTGTATGGACTAAAATTTTGTGAAAATGGACCGTGTTTTATATTGTTTCAGGTACGTCCTACTTTTTTTCGGTAAAACTAACTGCATTTTGATCTAAGTTGTATTTTAAATCATGTTCTGTGAATTTTTTTTAGACCCTTATTACTAGAAGAATTAGATGCTTATGTAAAGTTTATAATTATTTGGATATTCGTAGTGAGATACTATTCATTGAATGCTACATTCATCTTTACTCGCATAAATCATGACTTTAATCCAATTCCTCTCGTGATTCTAGTTAGAGTGATATGATAAAAAGGAATGATAATAATTGTTGTTAAATTACCTAATTACGTACCTACTTAACGTAAATGGAAGGCCGTCCGCCTAATATTAACTTAGAAAGACAGGTCTATGAACGGCCTTGAGGTACATTATAAAGTTTTATACCTACATATAGGTTGAACATGGCGTTTAGCGAGGGGACTTGTAGTAGGGAATGTTGTTGCCAATTATGAATATGCGGGATGTTGTTGGTAGTATCATATTATAAGTTAATAGATTTACATGTAGCGGTATTGGGTTTGTTGCCTATTTGAATCAAAACAGGGTGGTTTTCCAACAAACTTATTGGGAGTGTAGTGATAGGTTAAGAAAAATGGGTTTTGGGAGACTGTTTGTTGTAATTTTGACATTCGAAAAGTGCATTTTTTTAGCATTATTTTGATTAACCGAAACAACCATTTTTTTTTCAAAGTTTAATAACTACAAAACAACCCTGTTTTGTAGTTTTTAAACTTTGAAATTTTCAGCAAATTCCAATGTTTAATAAACTATGGAACAATTTAAGAAGCTCGTATTCTGAATGGTTTAAAAACAACAAGTATTGAATGTCAACACAACCTTGTACATGACATTTGCCAAGTTAGTCGTCGCAACAAAAATGCAGTCGCGTCATGTAGACGAGACATACATAATCGTAATGTTTGTCATAGTACTACATAATTATGTTAGTCGCCATGTTCACGATAATTATCGTGGTTTTGTCACTTCTAGCCAGCTCCGAGGCCATTGCGTAGATCTTCTGAAAGGTCAGCGAGCCTAATACAGATTTTTGCATAGATTTAATCTTTTACAACCTTTTGTCTGATTTCCTCACTATTGTTTAGGATTTACTTTGTTTAAAAGGATGTGTGGCTCTTAGGCGATTGACCAATCACTTCTCCGTTTGACCAGACAGCAACAACGAAACCAATTTTCAACTTCATCATTCTTCTAGAAAAGGAAGAAAGAAAAAACGTTTATTTGCAGTAAACATGACGCAAGAGTTTACAAAAACATAAAAAATTAGAAATAGTTGAAGCTGTCGCTCAGCATTATGCTGTGACTCTGCAAAAACAGCGCCCAGCGCTGGTTTTCAGCGACAGCCGAATTCTAATACTATAACTCTTTCTTCTTATCTACCCTTTTAATAACTATTTTGGCGTCGAGTTCCAGTTAAACCTCGGTCAAAGAAGTGCTGGCTTGACGTTGTAAGAGATGACATGCGTGCCAACAATCTTACACCACGGGATGCCAGAGAGCGTACGAAATGGAGGAGTAATTGTAGGAAAGCGGACCCTGGGCTCCAACACGAAAGCCGCGGATGCAACTGGGATTATACGCTGAGATCACGATGATGATGATGACTTCCGGTCGAACCGGGTGCATCTGAATATCAGTATTATACATCAAATTCCTATCTGACCTCTATAAAACTCTAATACTTAAACTTCACTTATACATCTCTTACCAGATAATATTAAGGCGTAATGTTTCTGCTCCAAAGTCGCACTGGTTTATTTGTACTCCTTTGACTTTTAAACACGACTAGTCTTTTCAAATCTTCTGGAGACCCGGTTTGGAAGACTCTTATTATGAATCTGTTTGTACACGCCCAACGATATTTTATGGTGTCCTCGAAATGAACACAGTCCGTCCACAGCACGGCCCTGATATGGGAATATACTTTATTCACTGATCTTTCTTTTGCCCTACCCTTGCTTATCATACTTTATTAACCCTTTTTCATTACCAAAATTATACACCGCTGCTTATCAAGTGTTAAAACTAAATAAGAATAATTCGCATCATGCTCAGATTCAGATTTATTATCATTTAATCTCCACGCTCCATGACTCACCTTGAATATATTATGGAGAAACATACATCTTTATTAAGTACTGCCAGCACCGATAGTATAGATTACCTATGTGTGTTAGGGTTAGGTTATCACTGTTACTTGGAGGTGACATGGTATTATGATGGTTTATAGATGTGGCACGTGGTAATGAAATTACTTATAGTGCTCATTGCCCCACAGCACTCTGTCCTGAGAATGTTATGTCGCAGTTTAGGAGAGGTCCAATATCAAGGGTGGACTGCAATCCCTGGTCGGGAGACAACATCAAACTTTCGGCTACCATAGGCGCGGGATTGTTCGTCCGGTAAGGACCAGGCCCGGGTCGACGGCGCGTTGTGTTACACGCTCGATGTAAGCACATCGTGACGGGGTCCACGAAGACCATTGCCTCGTGAGCCAGGTTTGCGGGTTGGTTAAAAAACAAACCATCGCCCTGGTGCACAGGCAAGTGAAGAAACGGGTGGGTTTTAGTCAGTAAAAGTCGGACACGCCCTTCCGCTCCACCCAGTGCGAGAGGTCATTTGCTGATTTCTCATCCAAAAAAAGAGTGGTCTGCCATTGCCAGGGTCGCGAATTGTTCGAAAGAGATGCTATGGTTCCTGGCGCAAAGACAAGTGAATAAACACGGGTATATTTTAGTCAATAAAACTCGAAAGTCAGTTCCGCCCAGAGTGGGAGCGGTCATTGGATGATATCCCATCCGCAAAAAAAGGCTATGCATGGCATAATTGATTGGCTCACTGTTAATGTGTGTCTCTCGGTGGTAGGCCATAACATCGGCTGCCGGCAGAAGTTACCACCCACCAGACAAAGGCTTGCCGCCAAGCGATTGTCGTGTTCCGGCATGATGTCTGGCGAAGCCGTACTGAGGACTGGTCTGAGCTTGTGTTGCGATGTGTGCCGAGTACGATGCGTCAAATGTTGTTGTGTCGGGAGTTTGGTCATGGAGGGTCTCCACATCAATCTCGCTCTGGCGCAGCATCGTCGGTCGTGTTGTTGGGTTTAACATTGCACCACCTCGCTCAACTGCCGTCTTCCTTCCTGTTCACTAACATTTTTTAAGGGAATGGGCTTAATAAACTAGCGCGCTTTACCACCAACGATTGCAACACTGCTTACCATCAGGCGGGATTGCAGTTAAGCGCTAGTTTATAATTATAAAAAAAAAAAAGAAACAAAAAAAACTGAAATTGTTGGGGCCTTAAAGCTCGATTTGAATCTCCAAAAAGCGACCAGAATGGCAATTCTCGTAATTCAAAAGTTCAAAATCTAGTCGCTGTCTCATCTCATCGGCGACAAATAAAATGTCAAAAACTTGTCAAAATTTCATCAATCATCATCTCAGACTGCGAAGTTTCTTAAAACTACGACAATTGCCCCTTTGGGTAGCTATTGACTTTTTAGTTCTTGCGACTCGAGCCTTTAACATATTCGTCCTCTATAACGTCAACACTGTTAAGGAAACGCAAACGGACTTATTAAAAAAAAAAAAGTTTAAAGTACGAAGCTTTTTTTTTTAAATTAAACTGCATTCCGACACAACTGGTTCAAATAACAAAAATTGACGTTAACCAGTTCAGTTCAGGACTTTGTCCGGGTTTTTATTAGGTTATGTTTGGAAAATTCGTTCGAAATACATTAATAAGATAAGATAAGATAAGTCTTTATTTGCCTTAAACATGGTATAATGATGTTACAGTCTTATTTAAATTCAATGTCCACATGTTTAGCTATACAGAATAATATCAATTGCATGCAAAATAATAATTATGTCAACTATGTCATTATATAAACCAAATTAATAGTAATATTATAAATTTATGTCAAAAAAATCCTTAATGTCATATAAATTATGTTTAGTTAGCCATTTGTACAGCTTGTTTTTAAATAAATTCGCATTATTTATATATTTTAGCTCATTAGGTATTTTGTTGTAAATTCGCACACACATCACAAGGCAACTTTTAGCAAACTGAGCCGATTTCGGATTATCCATCACAATAAGTCTGTCTTTGGTTGGACGAGTGATTACTTCAGATGCTTTTTTGAACAATCCCTTATTATTGTAAACAAAGTTACAGATTACATATATGTAAAGTGCAGGAAGTGGTAACAGACCTAGCTTTTTAAAAAATGGCTGGCAAGATTCGTCAGGCCGAAGTCCGCAAATGGCCCTGATGCACTTCTTTTGTGCAATGAATGCTCTATCCTTATCTGTACTGTTTCCCCATGCACTAAGTCCGTAACGTAATATTGATTCAATATATGCATGGTATGTAATAACTGCTGTTTTTAAGTTTGTTACGTATTTAATATGTCTGAGTGCATAAGTAAATTTGTTAATCCTATTGCATAGATCATCTAAGTGTACTTTCCAGTTTAAGTCTTGATCTATGAATACACCCAAGAATTTGGTTTCCGTTACTTCTTTTAGTCTGTCAATATTAAGAGTAAATTTGTATTTGGCATGTTTTGATTTATTAAATTGTACGTAATTAGATTTATCCAAATTAATTTTTAATTTATTAATCTGTAGCCATTGTAAAATTTTGTCAATAGTATTATTAATTTCAATTTCATGGTTAGATATTGATTTTTTATCAGATGTCACGATAATTGAGATGTCATCTGCAAATAAAATCAATTTATGATTAGTCACTAGTGGCATGTCATTTACATATAATAAAAATAATATAGGACCCAATACACTTCCTTGCGGGACACCACGTTTATTTACCCTAGTTTTTGAAGAGTAAGAACTAAGTATGTTCTCATTTAATTTATTTAAGACAACGTATTGTCTAGGCAGGTGTAATAGGCTGAATGGTTTACATTTTGACCAAAATTAGAACGCGATTTGTAATAAGACGCTTGAGACGTTTGGGTGGCCGACCAGCAAGCAGCCTGGGACTGGGACATACGTAGATGTTGGAAGCTGTTAATTTTATGAACGTTCAGTCTAAATCTGATAGAAATACCACTTATTTCCCTACATTTAAAGATCACTTGCATCATTTACAATCAAAAGATCAACATACATACAATGAAAGGTTGCATACCCTGTCTTCCGCCGTTCCATAGGCAAAACACAGGCTTTTTATCGCTCCGTGATTTTCCACGCGATGCTTTGTCGGTATTTCAATGAAACATTGTTCGGTTCAAAGAATTTGAAAATCAACATAACTGACTTCTTGTACAGACGCTAGCATATCAAGCTACATACTACAATCTGTCAAATTTCTCAAATAGATTTTCAACGTTATTCTTAAATCTTTTAGGTTCAAGGTTGGAAATATTTCACAGTTTTGGTTTTCTTGCTGGTGTTTGTACCTAACTATGAAGGTTGACATGACTCAGAGTCAGACAAAAAACTGCATCTCTTGAAATTAACAACACAATCCAGCTATAGCATACACCTGTTTTGAGAGCAGGAAAAAAAGACTTTTCCATGTAGAAATGAAGAATATGAGTTTCTGGTGAACAAAGAATCAGATGCGATTTATCAAGTTAACTGCTGATCATCTGCTGATCAGCTGGTCTGTCGTGGTGGCCTAGTGGTTAAAACACCAGCCACTCAAGTATGAGTGCGGGGGTTCGATTCCAGGTCAGACAAGTACCAATGTAACTTTTGAAAAGTTATATGTACTTTCTAAGTTTATCTTGGACACCAATGACTGAAGGTGAAGGAAAACATCTTGAGGAAACCTGGACTTTAAGTCTGAAAAAGCTAACACGCATTGATCTAGCGTGGTGATTACTCTCAATCCTTCTCTGTATGAGAGGAGACCTGTGCCCAGCAGTGGGATGATAAAAAGGTTGTTGATGATTGCTGATCATGAAGTACTGAGCTCAGTTCCCGGATCGGGAAAAAGAGTCTAACCATCCTAAGTATTCTATATTTCAAGTCATCATCATCTCAGCGTTAATCCCAGTCGCATCCGAAGCTTTTTCAACTTTGGAGTCTGAGGTCCGCTTTACCAGTGTAAGTGCTGATTTTGGCTAAACTTAGATATTTTCCATGAAGCGCCTGCCGTCTGACCTCCACACCCCTAAGGCAACATCAAAGCATTGCAGTTAGACCAAACTATAATATTATTAAAATATTAAATTTAGATGGTGTGTGCGCACCTCTCTACCTGACCCCAGATAGTACAGGCGTGATATTGCGTGTTAATTAAGTGTAGGTAAACAATACCGTGACTTAGTTTTAAATTACTCAATTCAAGAGTAGCGCAAAACATATTTTGTTCACAGATATTCGTTTACATACTATAAATACCGTTTCGCACATGCTTAATATATATTTCAAATTTAAATGAAGATGCTTACGCGGTGAGGTAATATTTAAATATGATGTTAAGTTGACGTAATCTAGTTGGTACCATGGGATTACCCACTTTGTATTATTAAAATACTAGCTGCCGCCAGCGACTTCGTTCGCGTGGAGTTAGTTATGCTCAGTTCCTATTGGTCACAGTGTGATGTTACATAGCCTAAAGCCTTCCTGGATTAATGGGCTATCCAACCCAACAACAATTTTTCAAATCGGACTAGTAGTTCCTGAGATTAGCGCGTTCAAACAAACAAGAAAAAAGAAGAGTCGTAATACCCTTTGTATTACCTCTTCTCCTTTATATTAGCAGTAGAATCGAGGTCTAATCAGAATGTTTTGCTAGTTGGCGACGTTAGATGTTAAGAGTAAATAAATAAATAAATATTGCATTAGATAGCCTATTAATGCAGGAAGGCTTTAGGCTATATAACATCACGCTGCGACCAATAGGAGCGGAGCTTAACTAACTTCACGCGAACGAAGTCGCTGGCGGCCGCTAGTCCATAATATAATCAGAGGGGTCATTGCGTAATATATTATCTATAGCAATAGATTGATAGATTTCATTTTGACAGTTCAACAAAATTCATTGCGTTATTAAATATTGTTGATCAGATACAAGCAAAAGATTAGCAATAAATATCCTTTGAGAGTGTGTTGTGCAATCTGGGAAGTATTTTAATTTATTTCCTAAAAAACGACTTTTTTTTTTTTTTTTTTTTGTGGGACAAACCCGCCACACTGTTCCCAACCCACTGCAACTCCTGAAAGCCAGAATCAACAGTGGAGACCGCCAGAAAAACGCCGAGCAATGAAGCTCGACGAGTCCCGGAGAAATGTTTCAACTGTCTTGGGTCCCGCAACGAAATTAATCAGAAAAGAATAGCGGAGGAGTAAGAAAAAAAAAAAAGAAAAAAAAAAAAAAAAGTCGTTTTTAGGAAATAAATTAAAAACTACTTCCCCACTTACTTCTCTTTTTTCTAAAAAACGACTATCGTAATATCGTCTAAGCTTACACTGTAGATCTCAAAGTTTAAAGACCACCATCATTATCATCTCAGCGTTAGTCCCAGTCGCATCCAAAGCTTTTCAGCTTTATAACTGGAGTTCGCTTTACCAGTCTAACTGCTGATTTTGGCAAAACTTCGATATTTTCCGTGAAGCGAATGCCGTCTGACCTCCACAAACCGAAGGCGATATCGAAGCATTGCAGTTAGAACAATTGTTGGATTTTTGAGGGCTCCACCAACCCGTAACGACTGCTATTAGACGTTCGTATGGCAACCGAGATCAACGGCTTAAAGTGCTTTCCAAGGCACGACCAGACCAGTGCAAATATTCATATTCATACATACAAATATTTGCACTGCGCGGAGATCGATCCCACGCCTCCTTGCGCAGCGACCGCGTTCGCTTCCGCTACGCCACGGAGGCTGTAGTCTATATAGAATTATAGAGATAGACCATTCTTTTATAAACCCTTGTTTTGAGCTGTATTCCCGTTTTCCGCGCCTTTTTCTGCGATGCTTCGCATGAAGATTCAAGTAAAATTTTATGGTAACAAGTATAGGAAGTGCTTCGAGGTCAAGGTTATTGGCACGTTCAAATGGTTGACGTTCGTAATGCTATGCATAATGGTTTCGTCACGACTGTTTTATTTGTCTTCTAGGTTAAAATATACATATGTGCTGACTTCTGGGTTGTTATGTGGGTTTTAGTTGAATAACAGTAGGTGTACAAAAAAATTTCCGCCGTTTTTTGATCAATATTCAATACTTTATTACATTCCATGTTTTTTAAAATCATTATAAACTAGTGCTTGACTGCAATCCCGCCTGATGTACGCAGTAATACAATCGTTGATGGTAAAGCGCGCTAGTTAATTAAGCCTGTTCACTTAAAAAAAAAAACTTAGTGAATAGGAAGGAAGACGGCAGTTGAGCGAGGTGCTGCAATGTTAAATCCAACAGCACGACCAACGATGCTGCCATAATGTTTATTAAAGTATAGAAGCAATAGGGATGTTTCCTGGGTAAAAAAAAATTATTCTATTTAGTCCGTCATTCAGATTATAGAAAAATATTGGATAGGTAAGTATATTTTGTTTTATCAAATTCATAAATATTAACAAATATAAAAGGCATCAAAGATCAGGAATGGTGGCTGGTGACGTCACTGGTCGCTAAAAGTGTAGCGTGCAGTGACGTCACACGAGTTTTCAACGCGCTGTGTCGTCTTCATTTTTTGTTTATATAAAAAAAGAAAAAATACGTGTCTAGTATTTTTTGGAAATCTGACTGACGGACTAATTAGTTTTTTTTTTTTGTCTAATACCCTATTATGGATCCTGTCTGGCACAGCAGTGTTTTGTTTAATTTTTCTTATAGGAGAGAGGATGAAGGCGCTCTTGTTGAGGAAGAAAAAGTAATTAATTAAAATGGTATCATTTACTAACTGTACTTTATAATTTTATTGTATTTATATTTTATAGAAGTATTTACATAGTGGTTTAGTTAAAATTTATTTTTATATTGCACGATTAATGTTATTACTATATTATAATAAACTACTTAAATATTTATAATTTTATTGTGGAATGTTATGTAGTGCACTCATTAGCTGATCATGCGGACGAGCATTATCATGTAGGATATAATATTATAATAAAAAAAGATAATAGAATAATTATGTAATATCTGAAGTAGTAATGGGCGCGTTTTTTCTCTTCATTTTATCTTCCTCCAATAATGCTTCCAACTCCGTGTCTTCGTACGATTTTGGTCTTCAACTACGTTCTTTGTCTTTACAGTTTCTGTACTTTTGAATCCACTCACGACAACTTCTCTCTCCTAGAGCAGCTTCACCATAAGCTTCTTCAAGCAATCGATGGGTCTTTTTTTTTGTTGGGATGGGAAATCTTCAAATGCTTTCTCCCGCTCTGGGCGGAGCGGAAGGGTGTGTCAGACTTGCCTGTGCGACGGCCAGGACCACGGTTTCTTGTTTAACCAACCTGCAACCCTGACCCAGGAGGCATCGGTCTTTGTGGACCCCGTCACGATGTGCTGACATTTTTTTGAGGCGAGCGTCAAACACTACGCGCCTCCGCGCCGTCGACTCGAGCCTGGTCCTTACCGGGCGGCGAGCTGCCCACTGCTCACCACCCGCAGACCCGCGCCTACGGTGGCTGGGAGTTTGGTGTCGTCTCCCGACCAGGGCGTCTCCTGCGACGGCCAGTGGCGTGAGGGCGCTGGGATTCCCGTTGCCAGCAATCGATGGACCTCAGCCGCAGATTTCTTCAAATTAAAGAAATAACGGAAAGTTCCCGCAAATGACTCTTATTCGGCACAAACTTGACATTATTGCACAAAAAGAAATATGTAATACTGATACAGAGTCACTTATACTCTAAGGTCCGTATTACAGAACGTAACTCAAACTCAAGCTCTACTTAAGTGTCGTTTCAAGCCTTTTGATTGGTTGAAACTAGTTTTAAGTAATGCTTAAGCAGAGATCAATACTTGAGTAACGTTCTGTAATACGGACCTAAGTGTATGTTTTTACTAGATATTCGAACTTATTTTACATCTGAAAATTTCAACGAAACCTCTTAGTGAGGACATCTTTTGTTAAACGGCAGAAAGCGTGCGGCTAGCGTAGTGATTACGCTCTACCCTTCTCTGTGTGAGAGGAGACCTGTACCCAGCAGTGGGACGGCAAAAAGGTTGTTGATGGTGATGATGATTGTTATTGCTATGGTCTACATCCGAAAACAAAATATTAGATCGAAAATATTCCCCAAAGTAACTGTGTCGGCTTATTTATTTAAATAAATTTCTCGGTAGAACAAACATAAAGGGTGTGTATGACATCGACGCCCAAACGAGTAAGTACCATGGATCCAGTACATGATTCTGAACCCCCTAGTGGTGGAATTTTTTGTCGGCTTCTTCATGATTTAAAAAAAAAATGTAGTTTTTTTCACTTCAGACCATTCACAATTGCTATACTTTTATAACCCAATAAGATTTTAAAGTAAAAATTAAATAATTCGCTAATTACATAAAAAGCGCAATGAAAACAAAACCCGAAAAACGATCTTATCAGCTGATTTAATAGAGTTCACATCAGGGATCAACGTCATACCTACAAACTCGCACGGCGGCACGCTTGCAACGTTCAAAAGCCGAGCCGACACTTTTTTTCAAACACTGTGTATTCTGTAACCTAATGTAATTAACGACATAAATGACTATCATAATTTTATTAGTGGCATGCGGTCTAGCCTTTTCGCGAAGTTTGCGTTACGATGTCAGATACATCCTGTATATGTAATAACAAAAAAAAAAAATGTAAAGTAATCGCTAACACTTCGTAACGTAAAGTTCTCGGTGGTAGGCAACAACATCAGCCGCCGGCATAAGTTACCACCCACCAGACAAAGTCTTGCTGCCAAGCGATTCGTCGTGTTCCGGCATGATGTCTGGTGAAGCCGTACGGTGGACGGGTCTGAGCAGTTGTGTTGCGATGTGTGCCGGGTACGATGTGCCTAATGTTGTTGTGTCGGGAGTTTGGTCGTGGAGGGTCTCCAGATCATCCTCTGGCGCAGCATCGTTGGTCGTGTTGTTGGGTTAAACATTGCATCACCTCGCTCAACTGCTGTCTTCCTTCCTATTCACTCAGTTTTTTTTGAGTGAATAGGCTTAATAAGCTTGTGCGCTTTACCATCAACGATTGCATCACTGCTTACCATCAGGCCGGATTGCAGTCAAGCACTAGTTTATAACTATTAAAAAAAAAAAAAAAACAAATATACACATAATATGGTATACAACTACTTATATGAATTCTTTATAACACATGGATCGTTTTTCTCTAATATTTCTCCAAATTATACCCACCTTGCCGTTTGACAATGATGGATTCCTCCTGGGAACTTCCTGGCATCCGTAATTTAGACGGATGCTCAATTTACTCCGTCTTGATGAGATTAGATCAGTTGATGTATTCATTACTAGTGTAATAGTAATCTGTATTAGTTCTGTCATTTTTAATACTTGATTTCTTGTAAAGTGCAGTGCAGGACGTAAATAAAATATAAATCATCATCATCATCTCAGCGTTAGTCCCAGGCGCATCCGAAGCTTTTTTCAGCTTTTGGCGCCTGGGGTCCGCTTTACCAGTCTAACTGCTGATTGTGGCTAAACTTCGATATTTTCCGTGAAGCGACTGCCGTCTGACCCCCACAACCCAAAGGCGATATCGAAGCATTGCAGTTATACCAATTCTTGGACTTTTGAGGGCTCCAACAACCCGTTACGACTGCCATTAGATATTCATATGGCAACCGGGACCAACGGCTTGACGTGCTTACCGAGACACGACCAGACCAGTGCAAATATTCACATTCATGCATACAACTATTTGCACTGCGCTGGGAACGAACCCGCGCCTCCTTGCGCAGCGGCCGCGTTCGCTACCGTTACGCCACAGAGGCTGTCTAAAATTAAATAATAATGTATAGAGCATTCCCGGCTCCTCAGAGTAGGCCAGCAACGGCTTGGTGTTACTGTGCCAATCTCAGGGTAGCGATACTTACTTAGTATAGAAACACTTGTGGGTTTTAGTCAGTAAAAGTCTGACACGCCCTTCCGCTCCGCTCCGCCCAGAGCGGGAGAAGTCATTTGATGATTTCCCATCCCAACAAAAAAAAGTGTAGCGATATTTTTAAAGACTCTTGTAATAAGCGTAATGAATTAGGGAATGAACAGGGCACCATATTTTCAGTTGTCTCTGAACTGATTTTAGTTCTTACCAACATTGACCATGACTTTGACCTTAGTTCCAATGTTATCATTAAAGCTCCCCTCCCCCTTTGAGGAATCACTTGATTTAGATTGTTCACGGTTCACTCTGTGCATATTATTACACCACAAACACGATAATGCACGAGAACTGTTGTTACTTTTATATTTCGAACAGTCGTGGATTTGCTAACGAAAAATTCTGTGTACCTTTTCACCTACATCTATTTAGTCCAGTCACTTTAGGGTTTCACCCCGGAATTTGAGATAATAAGCTGGAAACTCGTATATTTTGGCGTTCTAAAAGTTGTCTGAAAAGTCTCATGTTATCTCGTGTCAGCGTCGTAAGTTATTCGAGGTAAAAGGTCACGAAAATCGGTTTTTTGCAATTATCTCCGTTTCTATTGCTCCAATGATGTTAGCACCTATTAACAAAATTGTAGAGCATAAAATTTGCAACAAGTTTTGTTTTAAACATTTTTTTATAAAGTAAACCGTTTTTGAGATAGAGAGCGGAGAGCACCCAGCGCTCAGGCACATATACTGTAATACAAGGTCAATCAATACAATTTATTTATTGTTGATACTATTGTAATGATTTAGTAACTATATACAAAGTATTATTTACAGAGATTCACAGTTGACCTTGTACTAAATAGATGCTAATTGTACTAGGCTGCCATAGACTCGAGTAGATGAGATCCTGGTAGAAATAAAAATTCTAAAGTTGTTATTTCTTTGTTTCAGAGGGGCGGTGTGTGAGTGTCGCACCGCCATGTCCCACCACAGCGACGAGCAGGCGCTGCTCTCAGTCGCCTCCGATTCTTTTTGGGAGCCTGGTAATTATAAGCGGACTACAAGACGAATTGACGATGGACACAGGCTGTGCGGAGAACTACAGACCCTCGTGCAGGAGAGAGCAGACATTGAAAAAACATATGCCAAAAGTTTGAGAGGATGGGCGAAGAAATGGAATGACCTCATTGAGAAAGGTGAGTCCCGTCTATTTTAGCCATGTGTAGAGCAGTGTTTTTTTATGGTGTAACTTATATAGCGACGTTGAGCACTTTTGTTGGATGGGGAAAAAGCATTGAATTTGCGGGAGCGTGACCAACCTGCCACCATGATAGTTTTTTATATTTTATCTACTCTCATATCAAAAAATTAAAAATATAAAACCAAAAAAGAGTTTCTTTTGACGTACTTTACCAATAGTATATCGAAAGGAAATTAAAAAATTAAATTATAACATTATTTCTCTAACAAAATAATGTTATAATATTTTTTTTTTCATTACGGTACAAACCATAGACAGCCATTGATATAATATTAAACTAAGGTATATAAGTCACTAGCGCATTGAACTTGAAGCGTACAAAATATCATATCTGTTTAATATTATATCAATGTAGACAGTACTATTTTATTTTATATCTATGGCTGCGCGCGCTTTGGCGCAT